>PTEX01000110.1:515993-570341 GCA_003342815.1 Eudromia elegans
AGTTTGGATCTTGTATGTCATTTGTCGATCCCTTAAAGCATTCCAGGTCTTTGTGGACATCATACAATCTTTCATGACRCCATTCTAGTTTCAGGCAGGATCCCACCTTGGTAAGTGGCAGGTTTTTCACTTTCTGTAGGAAAACCTGAGAACCTGCCAGCRTGGAATTATTTTCATTTGAGCATTATTTTTCTTGATCCTTGTTTCCTTCCATAGTACAAAACCGATGAACTCTTACTGAAAGTRTATCTGGGACACAAATCCCACTGAGCATATACACTATTTTTCACATATAACATCAGAGCAAACATATAGTTCACACTTACACTTAGCAAGAGCTATTATCTCACCATGATGAATGAAATGATACATTTAACTCACACTGTGATGAGGCGAAAATACAGCTCTGCAGTTCCGAATGCCACAAAAGTTTGTCAGTTTGTCATACAACACGAAGATGAACAGTACTTGTCTCTTCAAGAAAAAAATTATGGACAGGAAAGTGATTGAGTAAGAATACAGCTATGCACATACTAATTACAGTGCATATGAAAATACAGTATGTCTGCAGAATATGTACGATATTTATGATTCACTTCAGCAATGACTAAATCAGGCCTGATCAGGATTTGAATGAAGCAAGACACAGTCCAAACAGCACTGCAGATTTTCATGATATTGTCTTCAGCTTCTGCAAAATTTATGCTTTCGATTTTCTAAAACTGAGGATTTTTAAAAACAGTGATTGCCAAGGCAACCTTAAGAATGGGAAAAGAGGCAGTGTTGTTTGACAGAGTGAGCAGGCAGTCAGGAGCAATACTTTCTGGAGAAGTGTGAACAACTTCATTTGTCTCAAAGGAGGATTGGCTCTGACATCTACTGATGACAATTTAAATATCAACATTAACTGTTCCACGCTAAGTAATTTCAACAGAAACTTCTAACTTGGTCTTTCATCCAGTGTTGATGGTTATAATAAAGGTTAAAAATGGCAAACACCTATTGCATCATCTTTTCCATTTCCTGGAGAGCCCGTCTAGTTCTGATGCATTTACATCTCAAATGTTGCCACATCCAGTTTTAATTCCAAATCTTTCTCTTTTGCAGGCTTGAACACCAGCACCACTGAAAAAAAAAACCCCACAAAACAAAAAAAACAAAAAACCTGCTAAATCTGCTGGAGGACTCAAAGGTATTTTCACCCTTTCAAAGCTGCCCTAGGACAGTGGCAGCATTTCCATTTTGGCAGGTGCAGGGAGGCTGTGCCCTCCCCTTTTGGGATGGATCCAGCCCACCCAGGAGSGAGCTTCAGGTGTGGGAGGCTGCATTTAAGCAAAGGAAGAGGAACAGCGTGACCCTAAACACAGATGGCTTTTGTCTGGGTGCTTTGCATGATTATCCTGTGTATAAGYAGCAAGGAGGAAAAGACAGGCCAGACCCCCTATGTAGCAATGTACAGAAGGTACTTCTCCCACATCCCCTCACTGCTGTAAGGCAGCCCTGCTTCTTTGCTGTATGGTATGTATCAAATATCCAGTCACGGTAGAGCAGCATTTGATGTACTTTGAAATGCAGTCCAGAGGCAGTCTCTTAGAAACCTGATACGCTTTTAAACTCCTCAGGTCCCCCATTAGTAAACTCAAGAGATATAAGTAATGACTTTCCCTAATCAATTAGCTTGTCTGGAGAATGTTTAAGTCTACACCTGTGCTATGTGTTGAACCAATGATACACTGGCTTATTTAAAGCTGCCTTTTAGTTTTTTTTTTTTAAAAAAAAAAAAAAAAGTTTTGTATGTTTGATTGCCAGATCCTGGGGGTAAAATGGTTTCCTTGACACTGCTTCTGTGTTGTCTCACATCTGTGTGTCTGGATTTCTACCACCTAATAAAGTAAAAACTTTGCCTTGGCTTCTTACGTATAATTCCAAATGTCAGTCGATTATGGCTCTWGCTGGTTAAGCATCTGCGCTGGGGTGGATATTGCTCTTTGGCTTATTGACTTCATACTGTGAGTCCAGCTTGAAAGAACAGAAGCACCTTTCTCAAGACAATGAAATTTTATACAGCCTCAGAGGAATATGTACCCACGTTTGATTTGGCTAATTGGCTAATTTRTAAGTAGAGTTAATCCTGAGGAAGTATAARAGCAGCTTAGGTTTTCAGTTGAGCTCCACTAGGGTACATCATGAACTTATGCATATTTGGTTGCTAATATTTGTTAGTAAAAGTCCAAATTCTGAAGTAACCTCCATGGAAGTACTTAGCATGAATATACTGATTAGATTATGAGTTTCTTCTGTGATTTCTTCGGGTGCTATCAGTGGCCATTTGTTTAAAAAGAGAGGATAGCACAGCACTTCTTGGAGGGACCTGCTCTCTTTCCCTTTTGAAAGAGCTGTGCTGTGCAATCATTCTAAGCTGACCTGGCAAAAGTAAAGCTGTTTAGTGGCCAAAGTCTCCACTTCACTCCTTTAAAAGGGAGTTCCCCAGGCAGCACAAATAGTAAAAGCAAAGAAGATGCTGAAGGAAAGCAGCTCTCTGTCTTGACACTATAAACAAAATCCAGAACCACGTGAAGCTGCTGCTGCTGGAAAAAGCAAAGCAAAATCAAAACCAGCCTCAGCATTCTGAAGTATGACAAAAGATGCTGCATGGATTGCAAACTTGCTAAGCCTCCACAATACAGCTTGAGAAAATTAAGAACTATGTAACTTATACTAATGTATAACTAACAAGAAATGATGCAGAAGCTCAGTTCTTTATTTTTGTCCTTTGTTGCAGGAATGAAAATTTCTCTTTTTTTTTTTTTTTTTTAATTTACACTATTGTGTCTATCTATAGAAAAGAGACAGGAAAGAGGAATGATACCTTTAGCACTCTGACTAAACACCCTATCATCACTCATTTTCATTGAATTAGTTTATTTTTGGCAAAAATGCCTTCCTGATAAATAAAAGGTAAGAGTGATYTTATCACCTGCCAAGGACTGGGAAAAAATACAAACAAACAATTAACACATGATCAGAGATCAGAAGATGTAAAGGTTAAAATTGAAGTTGCTGAGAGCCTTTCAGTTGATCTTTTATCAACTGATCTTTTTAGCTGAGTCAAAGAACATGTATTTTTTGCATGAATGATTTCATCTTACTTTGTCCAGGATGAGAATGGACATTTAGATCCTGTGAATATTTCCATTTGATAGATATAAATGCCCTTCATCAGTAAAATCAATGAACTGTAGTGATATCTATGCACTGTTGGAGATTTCTGCTTCTCCGTAAATACATTKCCTTTTACAATTCATCCTGTGAAAGGTAAAGCACAATTATTCCTCCTAGAGACAATCCCTTAATGGGACCTAATTATCTATTGTATTAATTTGACAATAGATCCTATTCACTCAAAGATTTATTTTCAGTTATGACCTCAGGTTCGTAAATTGTCACAAAATCAGAAATATATTTGCTATGTGTATATTGACCTGCTTACCCCTTTTAATAAAATMCATAAAAAATACACAGAACAGGTTTATTCTATTTAACAGGAACATGGCTCATGAACTTCGAGGACACAAATATCTTCAGGTAGGAAATCTTCAAGCTATTGGATTCTGCTTCCCAATTAATATCACCTTTTTCACAGAACACTAAAACTATTCATGAAACAGCCATCACTCAGGCGTTCAATGGGTTATAGATTTGGGAAGCCAAATTAGAGCTTTAAAACAGATCCTCCAATTTTTTTCCCCCTTCTTCTCTCTCTCTCTCTTTTCTTTTTTTCTTTTTTCTTTTTTTATTTTTTTTTAAAAAAGAGGCAGATCAGAAGTATATAGAATAATTTAATAGACAAACAAGCTAGGAAGAGCAAACAGAGATCTGAGCAAAAAGTATGGCTCTTAGTTGAAAATGACCAGAGCCCTCAGACTGTTACAAAATATATTCCTCCATACTGAAAGGAAGAAGTAGAAAGAGCCAAATACATCAGGAACTCATCAGAAACAAATTACAATTTGGTTACACCAAGAAATGAAGAAAATACATCCACAGAGTGAAACGAGGGCATATCATCCAGGAGAGCTCTTTACTCAGACTTCTGATGAGGTTGTTCTGACAATGCACTCTGCTCTTCCAATTCTGAGCAATGGCTTGGAGGAAAGGGAAAAGATGGGGTGGTTAGGGACAAAGCTGTCGAGATGAGCAAAAGTAAAAGGAGWCATAGAAAGTTCAGATATAGTTTGAATAAGAGGTTGTGTAGTATACGAACCTGTCCTTTCAGATCTGGAGCTCTAATTATAATGCAGCATTGAACTCTTTATGCTATATTGAAAACATATTATGGTTGCTTTTACTTATTCTTCCACCTTTTTTTTCCACTTCACACTCACATTTTTGCGCCTTTTTGATCCACTTTGATTCACATGATAAACTATTAGCCCCAAGAACTGCCCTTCATATAGTTCTACATAGTACATAGTGGTTTGGGATTATTCAGTAAATTGCATTATTCTAACTCCAGTTCAAGAAGCCAATGGATAGCAACATTGAAAAGCTTCACAGTGCTCTGCCCAGTCTTTTCACCTTAGAAGCCCAACCTCTACTGACTCAATCCTCTATAATATACAATGTTACACAACATAGAACTGATAATGGATGATAATAATGTCCTTGGTTGAATATCTAAACTAACAACTTTACTGCAATTTCATTACAGCTCAAGTAAGTCTGTGTGCTGGAGGAGACAGTGATCATTACCAGAGAGAAATAAAATGAAGAGGTGATGCAGCATTTGGTTGTTTGTATGGATGACTTGACACTCCTAAATCAATTGTCAAACCGCTAGAACAGCTTTCGTAATAGTCTCATCCCTTATGCCTAGGCCTTCATTTTCATGATTGCACCCTACACCTTTCATGAGGCATGCATTCATAAGTGTAGTGAAAAACAGAAACAGGACAAAAAGGCAGTTTCAGTAACCAAAAGAAATAAAGAAATCCTGGCCATCACTACAACATAACCCTATATCTGAAAGGAAGCATTTGTTCCATTTTTACTATACCTGTAATAATCCAGAAGAATGGTGATGTGCTCTAGATGACCCTTCTTGTGCTGAAGGGCAGTGGACTTTGATCTCCAAAGATCCTCAACTATTCTGAGGTTCCATGATTATGCAGTGTAAGCATTAGAGTTTCTGTTCTTGAAAAGAAGCAGCACATGATGTTTTCAATGAGTATTATGTCTCAATAGTCTGTGTCATTTCAGTCTGTGAAGACCTTACCCACRATCAGGCCACAGATACAGACTCATTCCTTGGATTAGACTATAATTCAAAGATCTCTCTTGCCATCAAATGCTGACACTTGCCTTGTTTGATCAATGGCTTTTTTACATGTCCAATATTGTCTCATTTATTATTTTTTTGGCTCAAATGCACTTTGTATCACACTGGCTTATGATGCTCTGCAGTGAAAAAAAATGATAGGAAGCAAGGTAACAGATGTAACACAATGTGTTAACCCAAAAAAAAAGGGAAGTAATTTTCTGATCAATAAGCCAATCCATTTGGTGAGACAGAAGGGATCAGCTGCCGTGTGATTTATTTTCCCCTTAGGCAATGTATGAAGGACCTCACAATTATGGAACTCATGTGAGGGACTTACCAGAAACCTCCCACATCAGTGAGTGCAGCTCATGTATTACAGCTGATGGCTGAGCATTTTCTGTGGTGCTTTCAACRAGGGTGCTCTGCAGAGTGTAAGAAGTCTGTATATGAGATGATGAGCTGCTAGAAGTGGTCCCTTTTTCTCTCTTTACTGCAGAGGTTAAATTTCCATCCATGAAGGAAAAGGCCTGGCCCAATCAGTGCAACCTGCCCACTTGATGTCAGGCTGCACTTGGGGAACCCTTGGCTGCAAGATGGAGCCAACATATCAGCAATTCACTAACACAGTYTTTGGGCTTCTCTTACCCAAACCAAAATAAATCTGAGAGATCTAGCATAAGGATAGCACTCACTGTTGGTTAAAGAAGTGAGTACCCAAAGAAAATCCAGTGGTTCCACACAAAATATTAAGTTCAAGGAATTGAGAGAACTCCAGTCTCTTCAACCCCCTTTCCTTGTTTCCATCTGTGTTCTTCACTTTGTCCCTCCGAGATAGCGCTGTTGTGCAAAGCCAGTGAACCTCATTTTTCTTAAGAGCAAAACACGCTTCTGCACACAGCTCCTGAGATGATCCTTGGCTTTCCTCAGCACTTCCTGTAGGCACAAAAACATTAAGAAACCATTCAAAAACACTGGTGTAACAAGGAATGAAGAAAATATATCCACAGTGTGACTAAGGACATATCATCCAAGCTATCCTGCCAGCATTCACCTTCAGCTTCAGGAGAGTGCAAATGAAATACCATCAGTCCACTCAGGCTCACCAGGATTTCCAGGGCACTTATATGCTTGGGGTCTGGTAGGCTGTGGGGAGTCTGGTTGTTTTTAATGTACTTTGAGAATCTGTTGATAAGTTTGTGTGTCAATAGAGCTTGCTTTCTGCAATGAATGAAGGGGTGTGGATGATAAGACACAGCTTCCTCCCCCTCCTCTCCTTACTCTACAAGAGTCTGAGTGCATTTATTGAAACCTATTACATTAAAAAGGGTGAAGATCCTCTGAAGGGTTTTAATGATCTTCTCAGATTATAACTGATGTAAGAAGTGACCACAATCAGAGACATAAAATTCACTTCAAGTTTTCCCTCATGGTTGTTGGCAGAATATTACCAGGAGCCCTAAGGATTCCTTGTTATCACATCACTGTTTTTTATGACTGTCAGGCAGGAATCTCAATTTGGTTATTTSTGTGGAAGAATTTAAATTCCTTATTTCAAATTTTTAAAGGACGGGCAGCAATTTATTTCAGCACTTTGATTCTCCCTCTTTCACATTCACATGCTATAACCAGGATGTTTTACAATCAGCTATTAGTACTTTGACATGACAYGCGCAACCTGCCTATTTCTTTCCCTCTTTTTGTCTGAGACTGTAGAGCTGACATCAAACCAAGATAGTTCAGTGCCTCAATGAAAAGTTAGAAGTCACTGTCATGAGGCACAGCTWGACTGCATAGCAAATACTTAAGCAGTTCGCAGATCTAAGCCCAATCCTCTCTATTTTCTGATGTTTAACAAGCTGAGATATAAAGAGAGAAATGAGCAATTAAAAAAGGAATTGAAATTTACCATAATAAAAATCTAATAAAGACTTATCATTGGGGTTGCTTAGTTGCTTACTATGACCTTTAAGATCCTCTAGACAAACTTTCAGATGCTCCCTTTCTGATATCCTTCTTCACTTTCTGAAGCGTTCACATTTCAGGAGGCAATTTTGCAGACGACTCTCTGCCTAACACTACTGGGTTTTTTTTCCCTCTGTATTATTTTTTAAAAAAMCATATAATGGTGCAGTTAAGAAAAATGTATTTTCCCTATTTAGGGCAAAAAAATCCCCACCACCACAAAATAAACAACTTTTGCATTCTAATAATTATAGAATCCTAAGGGGATAATGGCAATACTCAGTTTGGGGTCACAATGAGTGTTCATAATAACTAGGAATAGTATTCATAAACATATGAACAATTATGGACATGCAACGAATATATTKGTGAAAGGTGAGATTTAATGTGGGATGGACCAGGTAGGGGCCACAAAGGTGATCTTGACTGTTTTACTGTACCATCTGCAAAGTCAAAGCTCTCCTAATTCCTCTGTAGGTTTTGACTTGACAAGATGGAGAATCATCATCTTGACTGTCACAAGGCAATGATTATCAGCAATTGTAGAAGCAACCTCTTTCTGTCATTGCCTTGTCTTCACGCTTGACTCCCTGTTTGTGTCCCAGGCACCTATCCCTTCTCCTCTTTTCCTGCCCCTACTGCTTTCCCTTACCTCTGTTTTAAAGCTTGGCTCCTCACTGACTGAACTTCTGCACTCTGCCTCCCCTTCCTTTGTGACTGCAAGTGTTCMCACTCCTGCTCCCTCTCTGGATGTGTCTGGCTAGACCCATGCCTTGGAGTGTGAGAGAGAAAACCCCACAGGACTCACTAACCTGATTTGCTGTATTTTACCTCAAACACTTAAGTGTTGCAGAGATGAGACAGACGTCACTACCACAGAAGTGAGGTGAACATCACCCATCCGGATTCCTTGAGAACTGGGCATTTCAGAGGTGCCACATCCAAAGCGTGTAAAGAGTGGGAGTAGAGATTGCTATACTGAGGAGTTATGTTTGCCATTTCCTCTCTTAAGAAACTACATTTTTWAAAAAGTATTGCTAATTTAGGAGGCAGAGGCCCTAAATGGGAGCTAGAAACCTTATTTAAATGTAGAGTCACATTCACTTTCCTCGTATGTACACATTCCAATTTAAGGTTTGCCATAKTCCTATCAAAAAAAACCCAACCCACTTATTAAAAAGGTAATTTTGTTAATAGATAGGTATACAGATGTGTAGAATGACCAAACAGAAAAATTGACCTCTTATTCCAGCAGGACAAGTCACTTAATAAAGCCAAACAGCAAAAGKCTCTGGTTGCTGTTGAGGATGGTGCTGGTCTGTCCAGACTTCAGGACAGACATTATGTTAAGGCAAATCCTGACCATTAAAAGTTCAGGTTACCTTGCCTGCAACATGCAGACTTGGCAACAACCCTCATACTGCCTAAAGGGCTGTAGAGGGGTTAGGGAAGTCAACTTTTGCTCTGGCACATCTGGCCAGTGTAGCCTCATTCATTATTAGTCCTAGAAAAGGTTTTTACTTAGTTAAATAATAATAGTAACTTAAAGTGGAGGTTCAGAACTGGGGAATGCTGGCATCAGTTGTACAAAGCCAGTTTTCTCAAAGAAAACATCTTTCTACATAAATGACTATAAATAAATACAATGGCAGATGAAGGCAATAAAAGTTTTCAGATACACGAAACCAGAAGAAAATAATTATACATGGCTTTGTTATGTATTTAAAAAAGAAGTTAATGATAGCTTGGAATGCTTCTGCTTTTGATCCCACATTTTCTATTATAGCAATATGTATTTAATTATAGCAATGCCATCACTTCACAGCAGTACTATAAAATTAATCAATCCTAGATAACATATATATGCATATAACAGTAACTATGCATGTATAGAAGACAAAGAGCAGAACTGAAAGCACTGGAACCTCTTCTGCAATATAGCATTTTGGGCTAATGCATACAGGTCAAACATAGTTTTCAGGTTGTTATTCTGACATCACTTGGTTACAATACTCAGTATTGTTATYTTTGAGTGCCATTTTCCTGGATCAAGCATGTTGAACTACAACTTTTTGTTGGTYTGAGCTGAAAAATCAATTTTGATAGCAGCCATTCAGCCTGGAAGAAAAAATGAGAAAGTCTGGCAAACATGTCAGGATGGTGGGATCTGYATCTTGCAGGTGTGTTTGTACAGGGGACAGAAGCATCAATAACTGTTTGCTATTTTTCATTCCCTGCATCTTCCACCGTCTTCTTCTTTGAAGAACTTATCACTGTTTGTACTTTTAACAAGTCTTTTAACAAGATGCTGTTAAAAGCTCCTGTGGCCTTGCATCCTTTGTGGGAAACCAGAACACAACCAGATAGCAGCGATACACGTTGTGGCAGGGAGCTAGCTCTAGGCAGTAATCCATAACCCTCACTCTTGAGCTTTCAACACTGACATCAGCCGGTGGTTGGAGCAATAGATTACCTGGTTTATCCTCCACCTCTTACCCTGTTTTTATAAAGATGCTTTGGAAAAGAGCTCAGCACAGATAAACATTTTAGTGCAAACATCACCACATTGCTCCAACCTTTTTTATTTCTTCAGCTGCTCCTGGCTCTTTCTCCCTCTCTCCCTCACACGCAGCATCAGTAAATAGAAGAGCGCTACAGTGTTTTCTTCACAGAGGCCACAAGTAGGGGAACCTAAAGACTGTTTTCAAGAAAGAAGTCTGTGAAAACAAGGATAAACTCTGCTTAGGGAGCAGAACTTTGCTTAAATGAGACATGTTAAGCCATTTGGCCAATGGGTAAGTGCTGCACTTTGCCTGCTTAGGTAATACGTAGTACCTGCTTTCATGAAAGCATGACCAAAGTGTATAAAGGAGGCCCTTTATATAACATGATGATAATGAATGCAGAATTCCAATAATAATTAGATAATCAGAATTAGTTCCTCCAGGAATGTGTGCATTTTGACTAGTTAGGTGCATACAGTTATGGAGCACTGGCATATAAAGGGCAGGCTACAGTCCTCTGCTTATTACTGTAGGAGTGTAAGCCACAGCCCCCCTGACCATAGTGCATGTGGCCTCTATGGGCTGTGGTTCTGCATCTGGGCTAGCACAGGGGCTTGTGGAGGGCAGCTCCAGCTTGATTGCACCTCTGTGGAGGGATGAAACTGTGGCCCTCAACGCATGTGTCACGTGGTGTACCCACTGGTTTACCCATTTCTTTATGGGAAAGGCCATAAGAGAAATGTAAGGGAAGAGAGCAGAAGACAAAGTGTCCCTATGGCTGAGATGTCAGTGGGTGTCCTGTGGCAGGACCAMCCGAATACACTGAGAGAAGCGGAGTACCAGAGGGAGGGCACGAATGGGTAACCCTTGTGGCAATCCCCTGATAGCACTTTGGGCCAGAGATGACCATCTGGTCAAATCCCCAAACAAGGAATAAAGGGAAAAGGCAAACTCTTCTGTTCGCAGAGGAGACTTGCACGGGCCCTCACCCCCTTGCCTGGCGTGTGCTGTGGATAAGTGTGTATTAAATGACAGTGGGGCTGTTCAGTCCGATTTTGAACGAACACTGCAAAATAGGCTTTTGACAACTTATTAAAAATGTAAGCATAAATCCAAACCCTGAGGTGACTTGATTTTATAGTTAACATTTCTCTGTTGGAGTAGCGATACATGATGTCTGTCAGCAAGCCAGCCACAACAGCCTGGGGCTGACTTTCCAAAAATAAAAAAGCAGTCTATATCTGACAAGACTGTGCCGGTGCCATGTTCTACATGGGCACTTCTTTAACTTGATAGTTCACACAGCTGAAATGTGTCTAAGAGCTGGCTGAAGCAGTTTTACAATCTGAAACAAATTCTGGTTTGTTCCCCTGTGCAGCATAACCAGTGCAGCTTTGGTAATGGGCTTCCAAAATAGACCATAGGCTATGTCAGAAGAGCATGGAAAAGCTGCAGCTTTCCAAAGACAAGTGGGWGAAGTAAGAAAATACACCAGAAGGAGAGGCAGGTCTATATTAAAAGGAAACAAAAGTTATGGCAATCTTTTTAAGGGAAATAAACATAAGGAAACAGTGTGCTTCAACAGATCCTGACCCTGCTTCTAACAGAGGGCTGCATTTGATTGAGTTCTTGAATGCTTTGCTGTTTGACAATTGGCACAAAGTTAGCCCCTCTGGGTTTTGTTTTCTCCATTTATAAAGGTAGCAATGTGCACTCCACACCTGCAGTCTGGTGTTCTATTGCAGCTGTGCATGTGTGCAAGCACATATACAAAAGCTGTGCAAAATGTACATATGTTTAGTGAAAACTGAGATTAATAATTTAGTTTTTGATCCTGATTAGAATCAGTTACGCAGAAACAAATGCTGTCTTGACCATKAGGGGTGTTTGAAAAAGAAACCTCTTTGACACCAAGATTTTTATTCAGGTAAACCTCTTTTTCTTCTTCTCCCCCAAAATAGTTAAAACCTAACTTATACATATATGTGTGCAATATTTGAGCATTTAATAATGTGCAAGTCTCTGTATACTTATTCCAATGCATATCCATATTTGTGATTATATGTGTGTATATGCACATGATTTCCAATTCTCGTGCTTTGGACTGATACTGKATAAGGGTTCTTCTTTGGAGGAAAAAAAAAAGAAAAAAGGTGAAGAAATAATTAGCATTTACTTCATAAGTGCTTCCTGCACTATCAGGTCAGAAGCTTTTTTATCTATCATATTATAGATTATTTGTAATTGAGAGCAGTACAAGAGCATTACAGGGAAGGATTAATTTATAGTTTCTTTTTTTTTCCCCTCTTTACAACATCAATGAGCAGAGACAAAGCTACCAACATACAGCATTTTGAACTTRCAAGGTCTTCTCAGGGAAATTACACTGAATACTCCCATTTCACTGCAAAACCAATTATTTAATATCCTCATTTCCACAAAGAATATAAATCTATAAAGACGTAACTATCTTCATTTTGACTAAGAAGGCATATGAAAACCAAAGAACATGAAGCCAGGGAATAACCGTCATTTTTACAGAGAGGGTAAAGTGACAGTTCAATTTGTCATTKCATTGAATGGACCTGACCACTACGGAAAATGGATCCTCTGTCTCTAGTGGTCGTGCTCTGAAACRAATTCTTCCACTGTGTCACACTGCTATTAAGATTTGCACATCCCATGAAAACAGAGGCAATCACATCATATGATTTCATGATCAAATTTACTGTAATACAAGTTAAGGTTTCTGCCCATATTTGCCATAGTAATATTCTGTTCTAAACCTTCATTGCTTTGATAGGCCACTTCTTTTAGTTTCAACTTCATATTCACTCACGGATTACATTTGTTTACTGCTGTGCAGCTGCTGTTGTGTGTGCTGCTCTGTTCAGCTATCATTTTGCTTGTCTGAAACCAGCCAAACAGGTCGAGCTTTCTAAGCACTGCTCCAGTCATCCTATGAGCTATTCTACCTCTGATCCTCTTATTTCAGTATATCAGTATTAGATATTCCTGATCATGGAGAATCAAACCTGCACCCAGAGTCTAATGTAGGATTTTCTCATATTGTCTAGGAAGTCATTAACAGCACCCTTGAAAACACTTCCAATTGAACAGTACTTGCTTTTCCACAGGAAAGCGGCTTTGGGTTTCAGAAGCCAATTCTRCCTTTTCAGCCTGAAGTGTTTGGACTTTCTTGCTTTTCTCTTAAATCAGCTCTGACGGTTAGCAAGACTATCCTCACTGCAGAACAATTTAGGCTGATATAAGCGAAAATGAGTTTATTAGATGAAAAAAAATAAAACTACAAAATATATGGTTTACTGTTTTCTCATAAGAGAAGTCCAGATGTTTGCTCAAGAGGCTACCACATTAGCTGCTACTGTAGAACAAATGTAAACTGCTGACTTTAAAATCCAGGTACCCAATCACCTTTTTATATCACCTTTAAATATATTTTATTGTAGCACTGGGGCCTAGCAAAAAGCAATGTGTAGGAAGAGAAAGCGGTATCACTGAGACAGCCTAGGAACACAAGGGATAACAGATGACAGTAGGGATGTTTCTTACATTTGTGAGGGAAGTATTGTACTTAKGACTCCCTCACACCAAAGTTATATATGTTATTGCACTATTTATAAGCATTGTTATCATATCTGCTGAGGCCATTATCCATCTCGCTTCCAAAGGAAGCGGTTAGATTCAGSCCAACCTTCTATAGTTTGTGTTTGTTTTACTAAAGAGGATTATATTGCTGTTCAATGATGCMTGCTGGAGGCACTCTGCAATCAACTTCAAATGGAACTAGAGAAGCATAGGAAACACTTTGCTTACATGGAATGGCCAAAATAAATAAATAAATAAAAGCTATTTCTTTCTTCTGYGGTATAAACAATAGATTTTTGCGTCTGGGCCTCTTATGATCGGTTCATGTGCTTAAATGAGATAAAATACAAGTAYGGTAACCCACAGTGAGCTAAATAAACTCCAATGCTCCCTCTTGCTCCTTACTGTCAAAAGTATATGCTGAGAAGCAAGAAGTGAGCTTGTTAGGGAAACAAAGGAGATATACTAAGAGCTACATTCTTAAATTTTTGTAATTCACTGTACAGTACTCTACAATACACTGATTTTTGTACTTTTTTATGTCTTTTTTATAGGTAAGAGTTGCTTGAGGAAGCAGATAGCACCACTTGCTACTGTAGGTTCATTTGTCCCCTCTTTGGCTCAGTCATCACTAGTATGCATRACAAAGGAATACACGACTAGGAGGGACCTCCTGGTCACTGAGTGAAATCCCAGACCATCCTCAGGAAACCAAAATACAGGACCTCTTTCACTAACTGCTCATAAAAAAAGACACTTCAGAAAAAAAAAGTCCTATTTTAAAYATGGGCTGTGTTCTTCCGCCCTCACTRCAGGTGTCCTCTATAGTGTCAAAACATGACTGAGATGAAAATGCCATTAACTACAGCATAATACAGARCTGARAGAGTCCAGAGGAAAGCTCTTCTGGTTTAAACTAATTCTCTGCAGATTGACTAACATATCCAGAGAGTTCTATCTTTTTCCTCAGAGAAACTTTCTCTAGAGACACTAGATTTAGAGAGATTTTAGACAATTTCTTTAGATCAGAAATATACTTCCATAAAGTTTAAAATTCATTTGTTATTTTTTCTTCAATAACAAAGTCATTTGACTCAACTTCTTTCATTTTAAATAAGATCTTCATACCTCACAATCCTCAGTCTGTGCTGTTTTGTGGCAATATTATAATTATTTCTTTCTTTGGAATCTTTCAAGAGATACTACATAATAGCTACATTATGACATCACTGAAGGATTTATTTATATTTATAGGCATTTCTATAGAGTACATCACCAGAGCATTTGATCGAGTTTGAACAGATGTTCAGAAATGCTACAATGAAGGGGAAAAMCCCACTTGTTTACAAAGGAATGTATTTAATAACCACTCATTGGAAGGGCAACCTAGAGTGCACTGTCGGCAACATGACAAGCACCCTGTGCCTCAAATTCAAAGGGTATCTTTTGTAATGTGCACCTATTCACATGGGTACATGAGTGCAAGTCTGTGCTGTTTCCAAAGCCGTCACATTAATTGCAGACCTTTGCATGGAAGAGTTYCTCAGCTATATTCAGAAGTATGCAGTGAATGCTCTGCAGCCATCAACTGCAAAAAAAACTTGACACTGTTCGGCAAGGTCGCTGACTTTATGGTGACAGTTATGGTGACAGGAGCCAAAAATAAAGAGGTGAATATGATACTGCGTCTGTTTGGGACCAGACAAGGGAAGGAAGGAAAGAGAAGCAATGGTGACTGTAATCATATCAGGAACTTGAGACCCTACWAATCTTCCAAAATGAAGTTCTAGTTAGGGTTACAGATACAGAATAGTCACATACAGAAAATACAGGTGCTAAGGCTATGAAGAAGAAAAAGGAGAAAGATAGAAAGTCCTACAACATTCAGAATCTAAACTCCTCTGGTATTTTATCTGCATCCTTTTCCCCTCAGAATTACACAGAATGACAAGGAAACCTATGAAAAACAYATGACATCCATTCCATTTGATTCCCTATTTCAACAGGAAATCTGACAGTGAATTGTGATATTGCTTCCAGTGAGAGTTCCCTGAAATTCAGTTATATAYCCTGCCCTTTAGCAGGCTGGCATGATCTATCAGGGTTCTGGTAAAGCTTTCACTATGAAGTGTTTGTCTTGCACATTTATGGCAAGTCCTACATGCATGCCTCATATCACATGCRCCACAAATACCCTTGGAAATATCACAAGAGAACCAAACGAGAAGTAACCAATTTTCTGGTTTCAAGCAGACAGTTTGAAGCTGCAAATAACCCAGTAAACTTCAAGCAACTTAGATATTCAGAGTACTTTGAATCCAGTTAGCCTATTTAGTCAATAGTACACAACTCTATGAGGTTCTATCTGCTAACTGATACAAGAATCATAGTACACTAATTACATTGGCTGCTTCAAAATTTGTTTTTAATCAGAAAATTTAAGAAGGCTGCTAAACTGAARTGTGTTCATGGAAATGTGAAATGTTGTGTGCAGTTCTGTGCTCCCCAGAATAAGACAGATGTRGAACTCCTAGAAAGGGTCCAGTGAGCAACCTTCAGACAYAACATTTGAAAATGCACTGAGACTGTCATGATAACACAAAGAACCGTATCGGGATGAAAATACTTAAGCTGAACCCACTAGAGGCAATGAAGTTCCCAACATTGATTTCCATGTGACTCTTAATTTTAACATTCATTTTTCAAATATCACGTATGGCATGTAAGACTAATTGACAAACACTCTAATAAATGCCAAATTTTAAAATGCCAATTTTACCTTGAGCACAAGATTTGCATCTATACTTGTACTGGGTGCATAATTTTATATCTAAATATAGGACATATTAAACTTTTTTTTTTTGAATGTGCAAAGTTCTTTAAATGTGATTCTTGATACTTACAGTTGTTGCTAAAACATGGAACAGCATTAAAGAACCACAATTTTCTGACTATATGGCCCTACTATTGACAAAACTGAGATATGCAGCAGTAATTTCAAATAGTGGCCTGACTATTTTAATTAAAGCATATGCACCACTGCCCATTTTATCCCTTCATGCTACCCACTGAGCTAGACATGGTATTTTTCATTTGAGAAAAAAATGCTTTTCCAGGATTAAAACTTCAGCTTCAGTACTGAAAGACACATCGCTAGTACTGAGCATCTCTGCAGGACATATACAGCATCTTAGGGAAAATAAACTAAAATCAACTCTTCTAGTGCATCTACAACTCCTTCCATTGTTCCTATTGAACTCTCACATGAACAGCTGCAARTCAAGAATTTAGATTGGGAATCCATGCAACATCTTCTTCATCATCCTTCCTCCAGTCTCTATTATGTGTTTCGCTACCAGCAAGTGCCAAAGATAGAATGTAAACAAGGCTAGGAAAAGAATAAAATGATACAGGTGCATGCATGCATATGTGTGTGCATATATATAGATATATAAACAAATATATACCATACATGCTCTATATATATATGTACACACAGAGAATACACATTAGCAGATGCCCAGGTGCATAGAGCAGTGCTGAGCTGTAAAACAGCTTTCTATATAAGCTTCTTTGGAACAGAGACCCCGTTATGAGCTACTTCTCTCTGCTTTTTCCATACACTTGGGCTATTGTAACATCATCTCTCCAAGCAGTGCTTCCTTCTTCTTGACCTTCTACCCTCTCTGCTTCAGCCTTTTTATGAATGGCAATGAAACAAAGGGGGAGAAAATCCAAGAGAAAAGTAATTAACAAGAAGATTGTTCCAGCTCCTCAGAGGTATCTTTGCAGTATGACTCTGAGATCATCAGTGTAACAAATTCAAGAATAAAGAGGAAAGAGGTGGACTGGAGCATAAAGATATATGAGCTAGTGATTGCGTTAACTATTTTTGAGACTGATTTCGTTTAGAAATACCATCAATGAAATGAATACATTATGTGACGGAGGCTGGCATTATTTTTTCACACTATAGCTGTACAAGGYGACTGTATGGTTAAGACTATACTTCAGCTCCTTGAAGTTTTAGGTCATGTGGGTTTGGACACTGTCCAAAGAGTAACACTGGGAGGAAAGTCTGTTAATACTCAGCTATTCAATATGGTATTTTTAAATTAGCCAGAGAGATACGGTAGTCAGATAGACTGTTAAGCAGTTAGCCAGCATTCCCTGCTTCATCAAGCTGTGCCTTGAGAAACACGAGAGCTAATACAGACAGGTGAATTTCAAATGTATGCCTCAAGCATGCGCATATATTACAGCACTAAAACCTATAGTGAACCTGCTCCCTCGGCATTATTACCAGGATTTGGATAATTACAGGAAAGTCCCCGGTGTTGAAACAATGTTCTTTTTGTTGACTACACATTACTTAACGGGACCACGTGAAACTGAAAATACACTGATTGACATGAATATTATAGTACAAGATATGACAATTTCAGTGGGGCCTCCCTGCACATTCGTATTTTGTTTTATATTTCCCCCCTGCTTGCGTCAAGCAATATTTTCAAATGAAAATAATATGTTCATGCATTATAGCTGGAATTAAGTACCAAGATTGCAGTTTTTACAATGTCCATTGTGAGGATTAAAGGACCCCCTACCAGGAAGGGTCTTGGTGCATACTTCCTTCTCAAGGAGGCCACAGGATACCACAGGGGAGGTCCTGCTTGGAGAATACTTGTTTTGTCTTTTAATCACAAACTTCATCAGTGAAATTTCATGTGTCCTTTGTTCTATTCTGGCCTCYGGCCAGAAGGTGAAATAACAATGTATACCACAAAATTACTGAATATTACATTCCTAGATCTAGCATCTACTAATATGATTGTTCCTGCCTGCTGCTTTAATGAAAAGAGGAGGGGGATGTGGAGAGCCACATCCAGTTATGGATGATATGAAAATTCCTCTAYGGTCCCACAACAGGTGATTAGCTCAGACTCACAGCCCAGTTCGAGTCAATCCTCCATGCAATTAAATAGCAGAAGAAGGATATTTTGCTTCTCTTTTCCCCTGGTTTCTGGTTTCCATGTTTTGCCAGTGAGTACACAAGCCAGATAGAGGACGGGAGAAGAAGAGCTGTTACAAAAAGCAGGCATGGGTAACAAGCACTCTAAAGGGTGATTTTTTTCCGGTGCTAGAGAACGGTGCCATGAGCAGTTATTGACTACACAGCACAAACCTCTATTTCCATGCCTACTGGCCACATGATTTCAAAAATCTCTGCCAAACACGTAAAGCAGGTGCCAGGTGCTGGTACACAACCAAGAAAGGGGGAGATGGGAAAGGAATTTGCCTAAGTAATCTCTGGAGCAGAGCTCTGTATCCTCTCATGCTGCGTGTCACACAGAGGAACATGGGTATGGTGGAGGGGATGATTCTTTATTGCTATGATTTTTAAAATGTAAACATTTATCTCAGTTCTGGCATGGAGACAAAGCGCAGAGAAGGTTGGGTTGAAAGGCACTTTGCATGTAAGTACTTGTGAAATAATACTGTTTTTCTCACTCAGCAGGCAATAAGCAGCAGAAACAGAGACATAACAACTTAGCAATGCAAGAAGAGCTCCAGGCATTTGGTAATTATACATTTTCCTTTTCAAAACCTCTCACAACCCTGAATTCCGGTGGGTCAATCTGACCTGCTCTGGTTGGTGTTTGCAGAGGYAGGAAGTCATCATGACTCAAATTTTCAGACATAGAACTACTTTAGATTGTTCAGATATAGTGGGRAAAAAAATCCTGTATTAATTTACAGCCATTCTGTGACCAGAAAGGATTCTGGTTGACATGAGCTATATTGGAATTAATGTGTTTTCAAACAAYTTATCCTAGAGATATATTTTACTAAGGTAGCCTTCAAAACAAATGCTTTTTTGTTCCAATACACATCACTTATCTTTCTGYCTTTCTTTATAAGATATGCACCATTATAAAATTAGGAGTCTGGAAAACAAGTGATTAACATAAGCACATATGGCAAAACTCKAGGAATACAAAGATACTGGCAGTTTTCTAGGGCAGATATTTCAGCATTGGGGCATCCAAGATGCCCTCCAATGAAAGCATTGGCTCAAGGTGAAGTAGATGGCTCAGACTCAGCTTCTCTCAGAGGTTTTGACCACATGAGGAATCCCTGTCTGACCTATGGCACCTGATCCTGCCATACAAAGGATGAAAAGAGACAGGTGAGTCCAAATCCAAGCAAGCTCTCCAAGCAAATTGTCAATGGGAATTGACTTCTTTCCTGGTTCTACTCTCCGGTTATGCCTGGTCAGCATAACTAAGCACCCATAAAAGAAGCCCCATATCTGCCACAGGGAAGGCAGGGAGTGACCTCCAGGTGCTCCTCTGCTCTGTCAACTCTGGGACCCAAGGCAAGGCAACATGGAGTTGTCATGACCCAAGAGGCTCTAGGCTAGCACAGCCACTTTGGTGGAGAGGAGACACAGGTCTGTCCTGGGAGATGATAAATTTTGATTGCTCGGGTATCGCAGCCAGCCCAAGAAGCACAGGTTCACCATYCCCACCTGACCACTAACCCTAGTGTAGCACTGTGCCCCAGCTGGCCCGTTTGGGAAGAGACAGGGTACATTAGCTAYAGACCATCCTAACAGCTGTAAAACTAGCAGAGCAGAACTGCTCCGTGGCCACCGGCTAGGTGCACGGACAAAGAAGGTTTACTGCAAGTCTCTTCCCATCACTGATCATCTCCAGGATTTTTTCTTTCATAGTGACWCGGTCAAAAGCAAGGACTTCAATCTTTTAACCTTCCTCAAGTTGAGTAGTACTTATTTTCTACTCTTATGACTTACAGATGCAATGTATTGCATTAAGTAAATACCTTAAATTTCAAGTGAAAGCTTTAATGACAAGTGTATGCAAAATAACTGCTGGAGCTTATAGGCAAGTCATGTATATGTATATATATATGTATACTATGTAACACACATGCATAAATAATATACACACATATATTTCATCTTGTATTTAACAATACAAGCAATATAAAAAGATGATCAAAATCATGTTTATCTCCCCTTTGTAATTATACTACATACAATTAAATGTAATCTGTAAATACCAAGGGATTGTCTATTTCAACCATATTACAGCTTTCAGTTGTTAGAACAAGAAAAAGTATTATTTTTCTACCACGCATTAAATTTAATAATAGCTACCATGTTGGAAAGAATAATGAAAAATCCTTTCCTTGGGTTAGCAGTAGGGGAGAGCTAATATCTTCCAGCAAATCCCATTATGATTATTATATATGACTCTAGGTTTGATTCATTCACAGATTACACAGATATTACTAAATAAGACTTCAGGCAACCATATGTGAGTTTTTGTAAATTGTGCTCAAGCCTCAGTGCAGTGGCTGCCAGGTAATAGATTAACGAGCTGTCAGGATTAAATTCATTTACTTCTCCTTATCATTTGCAGAGCAGGTGGCCTCTAATTCTACCAGCTTGCACGTGCAGCTATGAAACCTTCATATTCTTTCACAGAAAAATGGAGGCAGCAGATTCCATTTATCAGGAATAATATTTTGTTCATGGTCYCATCTCTGGCCCCTAGGCAGACTCCATCTGCTAGTGTTACTGACCCTGAACTCTTTTTTGTAGGCTGGGGTGACAGGATGATAAAACACATTGAAATATGAAGTTTTGCTTGAAGTTAAGCACAGCCTCAAAATAAAAGCCTTCAAAGGAATAAAAATGTGTGCATRTATGTGTGCATTTGTTCAAAGAGAGTGGGTAGTGATTCACTGGCCTGTGTCCTCCACGTCCGGGCACCCCCATTAGTTTCAATGCAAGTGCCAGCTGTCTAAGGCAGTGCAAATTCTGTCATGCCCCTCTCAGAAGACAAGTCAGTCCTGACYGCCTCTGTCACATAACTAGTATAAATGCAGGGACAGTTAATATAATGATTTAATTTGACTGCCTTTTTTTTTTTTTTTAAAGCAGAAATGACAGGAAGAGTTATAACTGTGATAATATTAGCCAGGATACAGGTTGCCTTTTTTTCCCTCTTGCTCCCTCTTTACTGTATGAGAGCCAATGAAATATTTGGCTTGGAAAAATGAGAAAGGGTGGGAAACAATTCCATTTTGACCTTTAACTCAACAGTGTGTCTGATTGAATCTCCTTACTCCGAAAGAATGAAGGCGAGCGAGCGAGCAAGTTTCCTTTCACTAGGCAGGCCCTCTGTGGGGCTACGTTTCCTATCATCTCACTTGTTTGCAYAGCACGTTCAGAAAACTACCACAGTTCCCCAACTGTTACTACAAGATTCCCATTACCTTGGACTTGCTTGGGGAAGGGGCAGTCACCACTAAAGCAAGTGAGGCGTACACCTGATCACTAGCAGCAAGCAGCATTTCCAGCTTGCATAGGCGAAGACAGGAAGGAGCAGCAAAGGGTCTGTTGAGAGCTTTGAGCCCTGAAGTGTGCTAGAAATGCCTGTTTTCATCCCTGCAGTACTACTGCTCYGAACGGCACACAGCAAGATCCAGGCACGCTGCACTTGTGACACAAGCATCACCTATTTTTATAATGTAGAACTTTATCCTTAAAAATAGCATGCGCCAGGATCCAAACAGAAAAAGAGTTTATCCTGGAAAAATTGAAAATTGACATTACATGAGCTGCCTTGCCAATGGCTCCTCCACAGAATGCAGTGCAATTAAACTCTACAACTGCATCCTATAAGGATATCTGAGCACATAGTTTGCTCAGAAAATAGGAAGATAGCTGATATACATTCCTAGTCCTCGTTCCTCTTCTTTTGTGCCTCCATTTGGACGGATGTATTCACAAGGATTGGATCCTGACATCACTCTATTTACATGCATGTGAATTTACATGCAATTTTAAATGGCATTAAAAAAGAGCACTGTTTTTAGGAAGTTGCTTACACTAGATAATAAATTCATTTTCAGCTTTTTGCCATAGACATGTCTTTTCTTCTCGAAAATATGAAAATTACACTTTCACAGGGCAAACCATTCAACTGTGTCYCTGATGAGTCAGAAAGTAGAGTAGATGTTTCACTCATGGAAAAAAAAATAGGAATTGAAATAACACACAGAGACAGATAGTTCTTTTTACTTTTTTTCTCTCCTTTTGCTTTTTTCCCTCTTATCTTCCTCATTATGCCAATGGTTTCTGYTTGAAATTTTGATGAACTTGAAAAAAAAAAAGGAAACTGTTGATATTAACATGCCTCCATTTGTAATACTCTATGTGTAATTTGTTATATAGAGAGGAAAAAACAGGCATTTTTTCCCATMATTTTTCTTTGACTTCCAAAGGCAGCACTGACCTTTGTCCTCTGCTTTGAAAAGAAATGTTTGCTCCAAAATTATGCTAACCATCCAGTGTTTTGTTTGYACTCTATTCAGAAGTTTGCATTAATATTCAAGATATAGAGAGAAAGAAAAGGGCAAAATGCCGGATATTCTACTTCACATTGCTGGGATTCCTTGTGGGACTCGGGCAAATTCTYAGCTATGCCATGTGAATCCTGGGGGCTGCATCTTTTCTCATCTGTCCTCTTACAGCATGTGGCTTTCCCTTATTGTACATGACCTTCCTACATGCAGCCTCTGCCTCGTAGTGCAGTTTACAGTGGTGACCCCATGCCAGGCTGCTYGTTTTTCTGGTTCTCCCTTCCCTCTGCTCCAGTTCCTCATCCCCTTGCCTGCCCCTGCCCTCTCCCTTTGCTGTATATGCACTCCCTCGCTTTCCTGCTGCTGGCCTGCTTGTTATAACCCTCTGACTACTCTTTTCCTATCCTTATAAATGAAGTGTCAACGTAGGTAAAATGCTTTCAGCTCGCCACTTTAACAGTCTTACATAAGTGAGCATGTTTACTTATTCCACTGCTTATCAGATTAATGTGTGTTTAGATAAATAACACTTTCAGCAGGCAGCCAACTTCGACGTGTACAGGAATGCAAATTGTAAGGTGGGAAGATAGAAACTCAGTATTTTGAGTAATCAGGCGGGAATAAAAGAAGGAAGCCAGACTTCTTAAGCCTGTGGTCTTCACATCAGGCTCCTAACAGGGAACCACAGTCAAAACACATGACAAGGAAATTATCTTTATTTTGAAAATGTTCCTATTAGTCAACRCTCTCCTGACTTTTTGCTTGGCTTTCTAAGGAAATTAAGCCTACATAGACATGCTCTCCTCGTTCCTGCCCCTGAGCATCTAATAGCCACTTTGTGATTGTTTCTGGACATATTACTGTTTGTATCAACTGGGACTCAGGCTGATGGTCCTTCAAAATGGGATAGAACATAGATTTAAACCCACATTCTTGGATTCTGTGAGACTCACAGTGTGTCAGGAAATAAGTCCATTAAGTTTTGAGCAATCTCTTTGTTATCTTTAAAGGCCCTTGTGAGATGATCTTCTATTGTAAGTCTCTCCATCTCCCAGCCGGAGCGTGTCCTGCTCCTTCATCAGAAACCAAGAACCAAACCAAGGTTTTCAAAGCACAGAAAGTGATTTAGGAACGTAGATGTCACTGAAGGTGGATGGCACCTTCCTAATGCTCTCAAGCTACTCCTAAAAGATCTCTGTATTTTTCAAATCATACGCCCATGCTTTTGCTTCCCTTTTGGACTGGTAATCAGAATGTCCCAATTTTCTACTTACACAGCAGCTTGCAGACACTATTTAAAGTTTATCCRCAATTCAGCATGGGATTTAAGTTCTATTATAAAACTAACAGGAAGCAATAGACTATCACTAATATTTTAAAGCATTAGCTTTATCACACTTTGAATASAGAAAACCTTTCAGGATTAGTTAATACTACTGCATTTTTCTTATACTCAGCCAAAAGTACCCGCCCGATCTCCTCTCTGGACACTTTTTTTTCTTTCCCAGAAAGTAATTGGCAATTTGTAATGCTTAAAAAATTTAAAAAGTTAATTGCTATCTAACTAAAGTAGCTTATTATAAAAGTACTGGGACTATGCCTATCTGCCAATTGAATACACTAAAAAATTCCATTTATGCAATTTAAATTAAAATATCATTTTATAAAGTTGTTTTGATTGTGATTGCACATTGAGATTTTAAATAATTTTGACTAAATAATTTCAAGGGAGATGGATTCACTTTGTATATTATCAAATTGTAATCATTTTTGTATGATTAACATTTCATTTACTTCTATGCTCTTAGCACTTCCATATRGCTGTAGCTGTGTCATACTTTTCAAAGGGAATTGAGCATTCTATGCCAAGCACCGTGGAGATGATGCAGCAAAAGGCAAGATGAGGAAAAACAGATCTGCAGCATTCTAAGTAGCCCTCCAGTAGACCTCCCCTATGATGTTTCATTATATAGTYAAAGAGACATTTCTATAAAAATGATAAGAATTCTTAACAAAGACAAAAATATTAGAGTGTGACATAGTCGTCTTCTAACTAAAACCAAGTGTATCACAACTTTATCTATTCAGGAGRCAGCAAGAGTGACATAATGGATGCAGCACCACACTTTCTGAACCACATTTTTTTTTGTTTTCTGCTTTACCTCTGTTCAACAKCTGCCCGATGATCCACGTGGCCATCTGGAGAAATGATGAGATAGTATACAYGCCACTGCAAGTGTATTATTCACGACTAGAAATGAGCATTTATTTTTGTTTTTTGGAGGTTGTGTTTGAGTTCAGGTCTAATTTTTCAGCTAAGTTCAGAGGGRGACAGATTTCCTAGCCCTAAAGCAGCATTTGAAGGGAGTTGTCTGGATGTAGTCCAGCCCAAGTAARTTAGAGTGCTTAAGAAGGATGTCARTATATGTCTGTGAATATRCTTTCATATTTAAAGGGCTAYKCTARATTTCCTGAGCACCTGGCTGTTAGCAAACTAGTGAGAAACAAGTATGTCTGGAGTATGAGTTCAGCTTTTTGAATTACGCTGAATTTCAGTCGGGCAGTTATTTCGTAATGTGCCCAGTACCACTTGTGGTCAGCACTACTTTAAACTGAAGTGTCTGAAGTAATTGCACACTTTTCCATATCGCCTAKGAAGGGAATTCCGTTAGCAGCAATCTGATTTAGCTCATCGGAAACAAGTACCAAGCAGGAATTTACATCCTGTCTTTGTCTCAGAATTTGCTGTTGAGCTGTTTGTTTTCCTTGTGAAGACTTCTAAATGAATCCATAGATTGCTTGTCAGGGTGTAYCAGTGCCTTATTTTCTCTCATTGTCAGTTTGCTTTGGAAGACAGCTGTGAAATATTGCTAATACTAATGCTTTTGATTCTTTAGTTAATATGTTCTAAAATGTTAGAAGCATCCAGACAATGCATATACAAAATAGAAAAAAAATCTTTAATATATAGAAAAACAAATCCATAATGTATAGCAAAGAGAATCTATAATGTAATAGCACTTGTATGGCAGCTTAAGATGTTATGGAAGTGACAGTATTTGTAATAATGCAGTATAACCAGGAACAGCACAATAAAATAGGGCAGACTGTTTAAAAACGATGAACAAGTTTTCATGCAATCATGTTTGAAGCACATGCATTCAGATAACTCCAAGGGGAACATTTCTTGCATTACAAAGGAAATTATYCCAACATTAAATAAGATATAACAGAAACAGTTTTGAGGACTTTACTTGGGAAGAACGTTCTTAGATTTTGAATCTCAAAGACAGCAATACCAAGGAATATCCTGGTAAGTTTATGAAGAAGAAGAAGAGATACGCCTGCTGTGAAATTATATATTTTAACTGAGCCATCTTTCAAGTGCACAAGGTTAAACTAAGTGACACAGACACAGTCTCAAAAAGGTTTTCTCTTTCAGGAAAAGRATAGGGAGTTTACAAAGTCACGTGTTCCCTCCCACTCAAAGGGGGGAAAAAACACCAGGAACTGGCTGTGCCAGCAAGCATTGGAGGCTCTGCTGCAAGTGGTCTCAGTATTAATTCTTCCTCTCTTTAGTTGTCTGATCAGCTGGTGGACCCCTGTCCATCAGTGAATCCCAAAGGAGGTACAGCATTTTGGCATCTGCGATGCTAAAAATGCCATCCTTTTCCTTCACTGCTCATTGATGCATTGGRTTGTGTGTGGTCTGCATTTTGTATTTTGTTAGTTTTCTACTGTTTTCATATTAAAACAGCACCAGAGCAATATCAGTTAAAAATATACAGGGKTTTTTTTCAGTTTAAAGGACATACTCGGCAAGCTCAGCTTGCTGTTATTAATCTTTAAAAAGAGAAGGACCAAAACTAGAACCTTGCCCCTGAACCTCTCACTCTTCTGAAGCATGGAGTCGTGACTTTGACTTTTGGCCAGGTATTTCCTCTGCCAGTTCTGTCTCTGGCTTGTATTAGCAGATATATGTTTACACCCTACTCCCTTCTCTATTACAAGTTCACTCTCTTCAGATGTTTCTTTATCAAAGCATAGGGATAAAATTGCCCTCAGAAGGTTGTGCAATATCTGTTAAGGAAGGTAGAAAGAACAACTGCAGAACACCAGGAGGAAAACAGGGAGTCTGTTTTCCTTAGCTCAGGTTGCAGAACTTTAGATGAAAAATTAGCTACCTGCCCTGCAGGAAAGCAGGATGAGTCTATTTTAGAGCTTGTACACATCTTAAAACRCATTTTCTATCTCAGCAGACTTTATCTTTTATTTGGACATAAACATATAGAATTCAGCACTTCTACCTTCTCTACTTTTAAGCMAATTTTACTTTAAAAAGCCTTTGAGTGATCCTAACTAGCTAATAAGKCTTACCATCTTTTAAATTAGATTCCAGACACTTTCCAATAAAATCCCAATTACTTAATGGCTTTGCATTGAAAGCAAAAGGCTCACTTAACTTACTTCAATGAACAAATATCATCAGACATCTCTGAGTGTCTTACTTTAGATTTTTTTATAGACTACTGGAAAACTAAACTATTGACTTACACTCCGCACAGAAGTAGTATCAAAAATATTGTTTATAAAGAGACAAATCCTGAAGGACTCTAAAGCATCCACAGAATAGTAAAAACGGATGCAGATGCAGGGACTTAGCAAATCAGTGTTTGATCTAAACAAAAAACTTACCCGTTTTCATTTTCTATTTAGTCACATGAAACACTGCCATATTTGCTGCTCAATGTTTTTGCTGTCCCTGYCACAAAGCTAATGCCTGTTTTTCACCATCCATTCCAGAACTACCCTTTCTAGTTCTGTCTTCCACTTGAACTTCTCAAGCCCTCACTTCCCTTTCTCATTCCTGAAACCCTTTCTCTGGAGCTCCCTAACCCTCTCGCCCCATCCCCCTGTCAGAAACACCACATCCACTAGAGCTTTTCAGCTACTCCTTTGGGGCCACTATCTCTTCTTCACACCTTGTAGACTATTTGCAGCCCTAGCTGCCTTCACACTGGCCTTCGCACTGGATCTTAGTCCAACTCTAAGTCTACCAGATAGTTTAATAATCAAAATGGATACTAGGAGCTAGAAAGCATTTTGTTCTTGTATAGCACCTACTATCTGCTGTATCTACAGAGATTATATCACTGAAATTTCTTAATAAATAACAAATAGAAAAAAATAAAACAAACAAACAACAAAAAACCACTTTATTTCCACTGAGGTGATTATCTTCCCTTTCTTGCATTCAGACAGCAAATAGTGGAGAACTCCTTAAAAGGCCATAACAGTTTAGCTTTGCAACCACTAAGGCTGTTATGCATGACAAGTTTTGATGTTTCACATGACAAGGCTTTGCCTTGATTTCCAAATCCTTAACTGAGTTGTCTGTATTACTCAACAGTCAATAGATCTGAAGTCCTGGTAGGTATGAGACGTTCATCACTATCATTCACTTCAGGGACCACGTAAAGGTCTCTGAAGAATGCCACATAAACACTCAAAAAAGAGAAGTAAACTGGGGGGGTAGAGATATTTGGGCCAGTAAACCAAGTAATTAGGCAGAAAGAGACCCATGCCCTCTTCCACTAAAGACAACAGTAAGGTTCTGCAGGTCTACTCATTACAATTTTTTTTTTAGGATACTATTACCTGCCAGTATTGAACCATGATATTCAGTTTTCATGATTATTCATAATTTTACCACTTTTCTTCTCTGACAGTTGTGTCTATCTCATTCCCTATCCAGTGCACCATCCCACACTTCTGTGGAGCCACAGACATTAAAGTCTTATATAAATGGCTTGAGTCAAAATAAATGTTTTCTCCATATCACTGTCTTTCTGTGACCTACTGCAAGAAGACTTATCAAATGAAGYATTTTCATAACCCTAATCCCCAGAGTTTTTGACATCGATATAAACTTTTTTTCCTCCAGTTGTGTTTGGTTTACACAAACACTCTCTAAAATAAATAATTATAYGTTATATGCATTATATATAAAACTACAATATATTTATATGTCTATATATGTAGATAGGTGTTTATATATATACTTATATGTATAAATATTATATAAACACGCATACAGAAACACACTCACTTTATTATCTTTCATGCTAAGAAAGCAAGGACAAAGAAGATGGAGCAGCAAACTACTTAAATAACTGCTAAAAATTCATTTAAGGCTTAAAAGTATCTCACTGTGTTGCTTTCTCCACCTTGGAAGATTATTATTTCACAGAACCGTGAGGCTGATAGCTTTGGGGAATGAAGCCTCTCTTGTAGCTACTGAATAGGACCTGAACTGCTTATCATTACCCTGTATATGAGAACTATGATAACATCTACCTCTGTCCTGCCCTTTTATTCTTGTGTGATTCCTCCTGTGACTGGTTCAGCCCTGCATGCCTTCTCTACTGCCAGCCAGGTGAGCAGAGGCAGCAAGGAGTTGCGAATCTCACCCATTTGTCCCTTAGAAATGAGATGGAAATGTAAACACACCTACTGCAGGTAGGCCAAAGAGCAGCTGATTGTGACCACCTTCAGCCCCTACAGAGTTGGATCCAAAGCACTGACCTGCAAGCGGAAWGTCTTCTCTTGACAAGCCCTCTCCTACAAACAGCACTGCAGGAAAAAGTAAACAAGAAACTTGGATCTAATCAGTTGACTATAATTATTTACACAACTGAGAAACTGTGGCTGTGTGAAAGGAGGAATACTGGGGGGCGGAAGGAGGAGGAACGACACCAGAAGTCTGTCTCCCAGGTCAGAGTACCCAAATATCACCATGCAAGGCTTCACCCGATGGTAGATGTACATAGGCAACTTCTGCAAAGAGCACACCTTCTGCTGGTGTGGCTGAAGAGAGCCTGCCGTGTGACTGTCTCACTGCCCAGAGAGCACATGCGGCTTGATCCTTCTGAGTATCTTCTACGGGTAACTTTCAAGACATTCTCCAGCTGGTTAACCTGTAATTGGTGATAGGCTGATCACTGGGATGGTCACCTTATGTTGGCAGAAACAGGACCTGGCTCAATAGAAGGCCCTTCCCTCCAGAGGTAATCAAGGTCAGCCTCAAGGACAGTGCTGAGAGACAGGCATGCAAGGATAACCGTAGGCTGTCTAGGTGAGGTGGCCCCACACGCTTGCTGCTGCCCTTCCCACCTCTGGCCGTACCACCTGCACATTGCACCCCTTAGGGGGAAAAAAAAAATCAAGCTTCTCAATTTACAAAACACCATTATAACAATGAGCTTTTGCTGCACCTGCTTCCTTAGCATGAAGCAAGCAGCCACAGGACACCTTTCACAGCAAACGGCAGCCTGGCCCACAATGATTAACTCCAGCAGAACACAATGGTCAACATCTGAACCATATTTGTGCCAAGCAGCGTGTTTTCCTTGTTTATCTTGTACAGCAAGTTTTGAGCACCGCTTTTCACAAAGGACATGTCTACTCCAAATTCCCAGACAATGAGTCAGCCGCAGTCTGTTGTGAACCTGCGGAGCCACGTGACACCAAGTGAGGAAACTTCACCTCGTGGAGGGGTCACACAGGCTCGCCACGGGATCKCGCTCCGATTTTGAAAAACAAATCTGTTTCCTTCTGCCGTGYGTTATTCTCAGTCTGTAAGTAAACAACTGGTGGAGAACCAGCATTCAGTGCAGTGGTAGCAAAGCTTCTGCCGTRCTCTCCCTACCTTCCTAGCCCCAGGGCCACAGTAGCACAGCGTCTGCTTKACACTAACGTTTTAAGATTTTATCCTCACGGAACAGTGCCGTATAGCATGACCACCCTAGGTTTTATTGAAGGCTGAGTAATCTACACACATTACAGAGCCATCACATTAATTCCTAAGCCATCCAAGCTCTCCATCTCAAGTACAGGGTGTGGACGTACTGTCTCCAACAAAGCCCAACAGCAAGAACAGGTCTTTGAGGTCATGAGCAGCCAGCTGGAAATTAGAGTAGCCTTGAGGGTARGGAAATTTATGGATGGTAGAAAAGTTCATCTAAGCAAGACAAAAAGCCCAGCACTCTGCCAGCTGTAACTATAAGAAATTCCRAAGGTGTGCTATAAGAAGGCTCACATCCCAAAGCATTTGAAACTCCGGTAAGTGGTTTGTAAAAGGTGAAAAATATTAAGGTCAAGATATTTGCCACCAGCTTTCTAATTTTTTAGAATATAGCAATGATATAAAAAAAMCACTGCATAGAGTAACATTCATAAGATGCAAGGTAAATTAAAAAGTCTACGTGTATCTTCTGCTTGTCCTGTATAGTAGTTTGGGCCTATCCTTCACCCTGTGTATGTATTATCTTCATATCACTGTTGTGTCAAAAATTCACYTGCAGGCACTACCAAGTGATTCCAGATTTCTTTGGCATCAATGTTATTTCAGACACTGCCTGGGTGCTGTGCACCCAGCCATCGTGTAGAGTACTGCCTAGGTCTGCTCAGCACTATTTGGCCTCAGTGTACCGCTTACATTTCTTCTCTGAAATCTTGTTTTTCTTTCCAGASTTTGTCTGGTGTACAGGCTTTTCATGGGTACATGCATATGTGTATGCATAAGGTGTTTTAGTGGGTCTCAAGATGAAGTTATGCTGGGCTAGAAGGCTTGGGAGAATGCTAAAATAAGCGTCAACCTCCTCAGGACGTCTGTGCACTAGAGGCCTTCACCATAGCATGGCCATCTTCCAGAGATGGCCTCATTTTCTCATTTCCTCATTTTCCACCTGTGTCTGCTAGATGAGACTAYCTTGAAATAAGAAAACATAAGGGGAGAAAGACCTCAGCAACTCCAAGGAGTCCACTTCCACCTTCTCTGAACAGTTAAAAGTGACATGGTACTGGAGGGCATTATGATCCTTTTATTCTTTTATTTCTTTCCTTAAGTTTTGTGTACAAGAAAAATCCTATCACTCAGCATTACTGAATATTAATTAATTTTCATTCATGTAGTATTGCTTGGGTGTTTGTAGACTACTAAAATGCATAAAATACTATTTTAAGAGCTATTGCTACTCACACACAGATGTCAGCATTGTTGATATGCAGAAATGAAGGGCCAAGTTGCATCAAGTATTGCAACATTCTAATAATTTAAATTAAACTAATAATTTAAAATAATAATTTTACGAGCCTGGTAGTAGATTTCCCAGCACTGAGTTAGGTGGCTACGCTCCCTGTGTGCTGAATAAGGAGAGGTAGAGTACATTTTTATTAGTATACACCTTCACTCCAGGCAGCAAGCAGTCTGCCACACAAATGCACAAAAACCCTGTAGTAGCTTTGTAGTAATAGTAGTAGCTGGCACTTTGAACTGCCACTGGCTTGTGGCTTCGAGTCTGCTATGGCTCCCATTACCTGACATATTAATGCAGTTAATACCACCTCTCTTATCTCCTCTATTGAAATGAGCCATGAACTTTGTGATGGCTCCCAGGTCAACACCAAGCAGAGCAGGGCTGAGGTGGCTTGGCATGGCACTGTGTAGATCCAGTCACCCCACTGAGGCAGGTCTGCCCACGTATTTATTTGGGAATTTCAGGAATGAAACAGGACAAGACCACCTAGGTTCATGGATCTGGCTCTGATTCAAATCCCRCTGAAGTCAAGGTGATAGAAGGAGAAATGTTCCTCCCTTAACTTCCATGAACCTTGAGGTATGCTTTTAAAGTTTGCCGTGGAGACCAAGCTAATGTACCACTTAAATTCCAGTTTGTTGATTTACCCTCCCCTGCCGCCCTGTAATTCTGCATCAGTATTATTATTACTATTTATTAGAGAGCCAAATATAGTAACAGTTTTGACTTTAAGCTGGACAAAACTTTGTTTGGGTCCTCTACCACAAAAGCACCACTTTCTACTATATTCCTTACCGACATGGTTACTCTCAACCCTGGTGAAGGTGTGAAGTGCAGGCTGGAAATTCCAGTGATTTTCCACACAATGCCCAAAAAGTTTCTGTGACTGGTTATGTTGCAACTGATTTTTAACAAATGTCAGAATAGAAAAAAAAAATGAAGCCATCAGTCCACATACTGAACCCTTTGCAAAACAGAAGACCTTTATGAGGAAGTCAGAATTTACAGTACAGTATTGTAGGTGTCCAGTAGGTTTTATGATGGGTATACTAATTATCCCAAGGTTTTCCCTAGAGAAAYTCACTTTTTGGAAATTATGATTTCCATCTCCAAGGTTCATTCATCACAGAAGTTTTTCATTTTTATAAAGGAACATATGGTTTAATTTGAAGTCATGGTATGGAACCTAGCTTGAACAACCGTTTTTAGAAATCTTGGCAGCATATGCTGGGATAATGGAGTTTTGTTTTGGCTAAAGTTTTGGAGGGTTTTTTTTTGCATGAAAAGTATAGCAACACAAGCTGAAAGGATTAGAGCACCTCTGTCATGTCATTATTTAGATTTTCAGGGACTGTCACAATGATGAGTGTTCAAAAACATTTTTTTGTATTTATTATTAGCAGTTTGCATGGTATAACATACATTTTGGGGAGGGAGAGGTGGGCTGGAGGGTATGCTTATAGCTGTCTAGCTTTTACAGATGGTCTCACCCTGCTCCTACTGAAACCTTTAGACATTTTATCACCCATGTGAACAGGCCTGGAGCCAATATATCTACAAATGCAACACAGAAGCCCCAAGCCTATGATGAGCTCTGAGCAGAAGGAACTCCACCCCCATATATGCTCACTCAGTGTTGTGAGCACTGGTATTAAATTGTAACTGYGTCTCCTTGACTCAAAAAAAACCAAAAACAAAAAACCACATCTCTCTTCTTCTGTGGATGCAGTGTTAACCACCAGCAGAGCTCTGTGCCTACACTGGAGCAGGAGATAAYACAAAGCAGATATATTTTTTATTTGTAATAAAAAGATAACATTTTGAAAAATATTGAAGAATCATGACAGTCACCACAGACAGAGCACTCTCATCCTAACCTGGTACTCCACAAAAAGCTAAAAAAAATGATGCCAACCCTTCACTCGTCTCACCTGCTAATTCACCCCTAAGAGGCTGAACAGCCTCTTGGGCTTCGGAAGAGGAGATTGCATTGCAGCGCTTGCTGARGGGAGTGGTGCAGGCTGTGGGGATTCTGCATCACAGAGTGCTGCAAGTCAGTCCCTGGAGCGTGCACGGTGAGAAAACAACAGCTGTGACTTAAACACAGAGGAGACATCATAAATACACACACCTTCTGCTTTCTTTCACATGGGGGGAAAAGATCTGTGCTCCACTTTTTCATGTCCCTCCCAGCTCCTGGTTTTCTCTGAGTAGTTCCCATGGTAGAAAAGAAGGTTGAATTTAAAATGGAGGTTAAGAGATGCCCTGGAGCGTATTTACCTTGTTATTTGTCCTYGCAAAGACCTATGCTTTGTAACATACAAGAGGACAAGGCCTGTCAATGGCATATATCTGCAGGTTGGTGTCTCCAGCCTGATGGACTCCTGAGCCAAAGCAGTTTTGCTGGGCAAAATAGAAGAAGAGTCATTTTGTGTTACAGATTATCCAATATTCTCCTTTATAAATATGCATGCAGAAATTAACAGCTTCCTACCTGTTTCCTAACCTGAAAATTATTATTTTTGTAAGCATGGCTTCTTGCTAGCCATTTTGGCACACAGTAGTTCTTTATGTTCGAATTAGTAAATTTTGGTATATCTTTAGTGGAACTGCTTTTCATATCCAGCTTATAGTTTTATATATGCATGCATGTAAAAATTATACTTCAGAACCTAGACTAAAATTCTGTGTTTTATCAACATCAAAAATAATATTCCACCCACAATACTTCCCCTTTTTGATCTCTTTAATAATACCGCTCAAACTAGTGAAAATCTCTGGTCAGCATTAYGTTATCTAGCCCTTGATGTGCCTTCATTTCCAGGGAGGTGAATCTTACAGATATCAGCTGCACCTCTCCCYAGAACCAAAGAATTTTAATGTATTTACAAGTTAGTTTTGCAGTTACATAATTTCTAGAATGTGTTTATTCCTATCTCAGCTGTTAAAAGATACTTCTGGGAATGGCATAGCAAAGGAAACAGCCTCATTCCTTTCTTATTTTCTCCTCAGAAGCAGGCAAACACTGAGCAGCCAGATTTCCTTATGCACTTTGCTCTGAGTGCATAAAGCAGCTGTGAATGTCATACTGCGTGTGAGCACAATGGCAAATCCAGAGGCCTGCCTCAAGATTTGCAGTAACATTAGCAAAAATGGGACCTGACTACAGGTAAGATAGAGCTTTGTAGTCCTTATTCAGAGGCCTAATGAAAGAATAATACTATGTAACTCCAAGCATGCCTCTCTGAGCTAGATTTGCTAAGGAATGAAGAAAGCCATGGGGATGATTGTGACCAAAAGGAGAGATATTTGCATAGTGTTATTAGAAAGGAGCATAATGAAGAATTGTAAAACATTCTGTAGCATGTATTCACAAGTTCATGGGCTATAGTGTTCCTTAATTTWAGTATCTGAACCACAATAGACAGATAGACAACGATTATCTTTCTTGATAGAGGCTGAGTCACAAAAGATAGTTCAGATGCTCAGGGCAGTCTTGTCAAAGCACTGGGTTCAGTATGAAMCGAGGATAAACTCTATCAGACACTGTGATTTTGGGCTGTAGCTTTGTTACCACCATGACCATATAATTTGACCTGTTCTAAAGTTCAAATGAAGTAGGGACCAGGAAAGTAGCTTGGCTGTTTAGTGCAAGAAGTGGGAATGAGCTATCCCAAACAGAAAGCATTCAGGTGATCATAGAAACATGTGATGCTCACTACCTTTCACCAAAAAAAAAAAAAAAAATAAAAAAAAAATCTTCTTATGTGATCTGCACTTTATTTTTAATGAATAAAACACTCAGCAAAGACAGGAACTGAAATTCCACTTCATTCAGAGTAACACCCAATTTGCCTGTTATATTACAGATCTCTCCTACATTTATGATTCAATTTAGGGGATAATGTCAGTGAAATTGAAAGTTGTGACTGGATAATAGGCAGCTGTTGGAAGATAAATGCTGAAGAGAGATATTTTCAAAGAAAGAAAGTATTTTTTTAATGATAAAAATTTGGTACTGTTATACCAACTGAGATGGTATTTGTGAAATGAAATAAATGAGTTTATCTCATCCAAAAGCCAAAAGAGGACATTTGTTTTTAAACTACATTGCATTCTATTGACAAACCTTAGCCGAAGCGTAGACCAAGTCATCAAGTCCCCTGATAATTCTGTAATCAACCTGTTCCACCTTTTTGTTTAATTCCTTAACCATCAGCCATATAGTTCAACATCTTGAACTAGACACTACGTTAATGACCATTCACGCCTGCAGAAACTTTCAGTTCAGAAATTCACTTTTTGCTGGCTACCACTGAGTTTATATGGCATGCATCCTTATATGATTAAAACAAAAGTAAGGTTAAACCTCAAGCACAAAGGTTTCAAATTTGAGCAACCAACATTAAAAAAAATACATATGTATTGATCTGAGAAACTTAATTCAGAACCTTTATGCATATGCCTTACACAAATCTTTGTTTTGTCTCGTTTTGTATCTTAACAACTTGACATTCTATTTGTCTTCTCTCTCTTCTTTCCTGCTCCCTCACCTATCTTTCTCCTTGTTTTTTCCTCAGTCTAATTTATCTTTGTTCTTTTTTTTTTTTTTTNTTTTTTTTTTTTTTTTTGCTTGTTATTTAATGCTCTCTGCAATAGGCACAAGAAAAGATAACCTCTGGGGTCTCTGTTCTTATATCTTGGCATTATGACAGGCAACAAGTGAAATGGCAGCTCCACATTAGCCTCTGCCTCCCTCTCACAGATGCAGTCAATCATCCTGTTGCTATAAAAAAAATCCAACCATCAGTTAACAATTTTAAGAGAAAGCAAGATGTTTAGTGTTATGTCCAGGTGAATCTGATAGCCAGACTTTAACAAGCCTTGGGAAACTACTTGGAAATGGAACAAAGACAAATAGGATCATGATATATGAGTGCTGAATGCTATATTTAYAAATGTATAAATATATGGAAATACGCATACCTAGCATACACAAAGTCAGAGCTGATCTACAAGACAGGCTTCCTGAGTGACTCTCCCATGAATGTCATCCACTGTGAAGTGAAAGTAGTCTTGAGGGTAGCACCAGCAAATCTTGAGCAGCCTAAACCCACTAGGAGACCACCATAAAGTTGAAGAATATGTTGGTTTCATGGTTTTCAGCCTATATGCATTCAGCAGCTGTGGCCAACAGTACTGACAGCATGGGAGGTGATTATTCTCCAACTCAGTTTGTGTGACTGGAAGAAAGTACCAGCGAATGTAAAGGTTCTAAAGGAGATTCARAATACACAGGCTTCATATGCAGAGATGGTGTAGCTGATACTTACTGTATATCAGCTACCCATGATCATCGTCAGTTCCACACCAAACATTTCTGGCTCACATTATGGTATCAAGCATTGTGACATGTAGCTTTCCCTGCCTAACAATATTGCTACTAGCTTTTTAACTTTCTTCCTCTATCCTTCTGGTAACATCTTGGTTAGAATATTGTGAGAAATGCTAATAGGATGAGTGGTTATATCGTGGGTCTGGACATCAGCCCGTTTCAGACACTGGAAGGATATTATGGCTGCTGGATGGACCTTATTGGAGTGGGCACCAAAGCTGTATAGGGTAGGTAACATTCCGAGGCAGCCAGTCCTGTGTGCCAGGTAGATGCATGTGGCTGTCCTAGAGATGCACTTCCCATCTTGGACCTCTACAGCTGTGGCAGCTCTTGAGAAGGCCCTAAAAAGCAGTGTAGATGTCACCGGTAAAAGCTTGGGGCTCAAAAATTGCATCAGGAAGACATGAGCAAACTAGAAGCTGTTAACCCAAGCTTCTCCCTGTCCAAGTATGGGCAAATATCTTCCCAGGGGARGCAGCTGTTGCAATAGTTTTTTGCTGTGTCAATAATTAGCCCCCTCTGATGGCTGCTGTATCCTTTGGGCCTGGGCATTGGGTTTTACCAACAGAAACTAATGGAAATATTGTCTAAATTGGACACCTGCACACAGGCTGTCACTAAAATATTTACAGTCCTGCCATYAGGGGAATTAACCAACAGTAATATTTGTTTTTCACCATAGGTAGTGTGAGTGTCCTGCTACAGCATCTGTTACTTTCAAATCTCTCATGCTATGGGAATTTTTTTCCRTTCATATAATTCACAGAACATATTAAAGCCTCCTCATTCTTTGGGGTTAGTGTTCTCTTTTTGTTTCTGCTGTGCTTTTCTCCTAGAACAAGGGCCTTTGGTCTATGAGCAGGCTCTGTAGATAGCATCACACCTCAACGGCCATGTAGATGTTGAGTTACCTTCTCAGCCAGGAGGTTAGGGAGAAGCACTGCCCGATGACAGTAACAGGCTCACTGCAAGGCAAAAGGGAAAGGCTGCAGCTGCCTCCTTCCCTCCACTTGTGTTAGGTTCATTGACCTCATTGGGGTGGCTATTGGTTTTTATTGGTGAGTATTTTAATTAAAAGACAAATGGTTGGGGAAGAATCTGTTTGCTACATAAAACAAAATACCCTTATCTGAACATAAATAATAATAAAACATGGCATAATGAGAAACAATGTCAGTATTATGAAGATTATGACATATCCTAGAAAAATACCCTTGGGTGTTGCTCACTGGGAGGGCTTATGGGCAGACCAATGTGCTTTCAGTAAAAAGTATTAAAGTAAACAAATAAATCAATGAAAAGAGATATATCACTTGATGTTTTCATAAACTTACATAAGAAGTCACCAATGGGAAGTTATAATCTTTGACAGAGTTTGAAAATTGATTAAAAAAAAAAGAGAAGGGTCCTTGTAGATCACAAACACTCTTGGCAGTAAACGGGCTTGATGCTTTTGTTTTTCCTTCAGTACAGTGAAAGCAAATGATTTCTATGGAGAATACACTTAAATTCAGTGCTGCAGGTTCTATTACCTAAACCAATAGTGGGTTTTCCTTAGTGCAATGGAGACAAGATATTTGTAGGAATTAATTTTTTTTATAAGTTTTTCTACAAAGAAGAAATACAATGGGAAATGTATAATTCAAATGATTTGCATGGAAAGGGATACAATTTATTTACTTTTAAAAGTAAAAAATACAAGATGTATATTGTAACATGGYTTGCATAATATTAAATCAAATTCAATACGATTAAAAGTATGTGAATTAGAGACATAAGGTTCAGGAAAGAAAACAAACAGAAACTATACAAAAATAACTTTGTGAGGTCTGGCATAGAAAAAGTAGAAAATCAGAGGATGTGGTTTAGAAGGTTTTGTATTAAATATTTTCTGTCAACATTTTTGAAATGTGTAAAGTGATATTGCTACTTTTCACTTTAATCCAGCAAATTATTTCAACAATTATGAAATATTTCATGGGAAGCTGTTGTATTTCAAAACTTAGATTATTTCAATTCTTTTGCACTTTAGGTTTATATACTGTTGGCTAAATTAATTGTTGTTTCTTAATACTATATTGTGTTAATTGCCTGCTGAATAATAGAATAATTGAAGCTGTAATGCAACACTGGAGGTGCCCTAGTCCAACCTCATGCTCAAAGCTGTGYTATAATCAAGGCTAGAGCAGGTTGTTCAGGGCTTGTCCAGGTGAGCTCCCAAAGAGGGAGATCCCACAGGCTCTCTAGCTGTGATGGTGCATATTAATACAGATAAGCCCTTTCTTTTTTTATAAATATATGTTAYTTTTATCTGAACTGCAACTTTAAATCATTTCATATACTCCTTTAGAGCAGTCCACTTCCTGATTTCCTGCTTCCAGGTCAGTATGTTGACTGTATTTCAGATATTTTTAAAATTTAATGATATATGTGTGTGAAAGACTCATCAATTCCTTTAGGGTGCAGTCTCTGTGTACTGCAAGTGACATCAATGTGGCTGATTTTTTTTTTTTTTTGCTTAGAAGTATTTATACTTATTTCTATTATAATTGTACCAAGTAGTACTTTCTAGGCATTAAATACATTATTCTAAATGATTTCTTTTTTCTTCAAATACCAGTTAATGTTTAATTCAACAATCAATTTACCAGAAAATATTCATTCATTTTCATTTAAATATTATTTTTTAAATAAAGTGAAAAAAMCCTCTTTTTCTTATAACTGTTTTTTTAAAAAATCCATAAATGCTACATATATGGTGTGAATTCAGAGTCAGTCAGTTGACTAGACATTCCTTAAACTTACTTAACTTTTTACTACTCACTATTTTGTGAGTTGTAGAAAGGAGTCTAAATYATTTATTAATGTTGAGAAAGAAGGTGTGTATTATTGTAGACAAAGATTCAGTGGACCTATTTTGCAGATAATGAGGGGAAAGTGAACAAAATGGTAGTAAGTTTTGTAGAAAAGTGATGAGAAACTAAATCTATGGAGCAGAGTCATGAATTTTTATGTTATTGGAGAAGGAGGAGAAGAGATATTGCACTGTCTAGTGCCCCTTCCACTGAAAATATCAAATGTACAAAAGGTGAGGATTTTTTTTTTGCTGGGATCCACCCTAARTTCAATCAGCAAGATCAAAATCGACTTAAGGTTTTGCACATAAAGCATGTATCTCCTACAAACAGGCATTGCTCTCTGAGARCTTTCATCTGCTGCAGTAGGCTGAGGCTCTTCACCACTGAAGAATTTAACTTGCTGATTTTTTTTTTTTTTTTTTTAAATTCTAAATAACCTCTGCTATTGTGAAACCCTAATGGCTTTCCTATCACTTGGGTAGCCAGAATGTGTGATGTTATCCATGGTGACAATGTTATTAATTCACTGTAACAATAAACCGTGACTATCTGTAGCAAGCATGCTGCATGCTGAAATTCGTACGCTTACATTAGTTAATAATGAGGGATTTTATCTGCCTTTTTTTTTTCCATTTGTTTTTCAAACAGTTCTTCATGTAAATKTTTAAATGTTTCCCATGCAGTAACTCCTTGCATGATGCATCTTTCTRTCATCATACACACCATAAGGAGTGCTCAGCCTTATTTCTTTCTCCTCCCCTTTGAAAAAAAGGGGAGGAGTAATGACTGTAATTGTTACATTAAACCTATATTGATTATTTTCTGATAAAGCACATGAAATCATAAAATCTTTTAAAAGTTAATCAGTGTCCATATTAATGAAATAGACCGAGACAGTTTTTAACTACTGAAGCTATCTGAATCTATTTTGCTAAGTRTGAGGATGAGATATATATTTATTTTCAAAAATTTAGAAAAACATTGTCCCAAACAAAACCCTTGGTTCAATTTCTTGAAGGGCAGCTTTGCTTGGTTCTTATTTCGATGGTTTCAGCCAGAAACCACTGGCTTGTAGCAAGGAGGTAACATTTCTTTTTGGGGAGGCTACAAAAATAGCAGTTGAAAGAGTTGGCCTCACACTTTCTCTGAATTCACCATTAATTTCAGATAGAGGTCCCAGATTTCTGTCCAAGCTTTCCTTGGCCAATAGAGATCCTATGAGCTGTATATTTTTCTGGCTTTCCTGCGACACATATGACCTGCTGAGGCTTGTGTGCCAAGGAAATTACCTGTTCCATCTCAGGAAGTCAAGTACATGTCAAATTTGTCATATCTGCTGTGAGGAGAATTGATTTAGCAAGATGATTCACATACAAGGTTTAGCATAGTGCAGGCATGCAAACATTTGCTATTTCAACAAGGTAGCAGGGCAGTTCATGTTCATGTACAAGGAAGTAAACTGAGAACCTCCAAAATCACTAAAGAGTGAGGTGTTTGGTACCACACGTTACCAGCCTTATCCATCTCTTTGTGAAGATGCTGCGAAGATTCCCATTGGTTTCAATTGCAGGTGACTAACAGTTATATCCATCCACAACAACAACATGCACGTGGTTTTCCTTTCTAAGCCAATAATGCTTATTTGCACAGGCAAACACATCTGTCTCTGCGTAAGGCTAATTCTTATTTTAAAACTCTCTATATTTTTTTTTCTTTTTCTGATTAAAATATTAAAACTTTCAGCAAAGAAAATTGTACAGAGCAATGTTTCCTATAATCCCCTAGAGGACTTCCATAGGGAACCAGAAGATTTACAAGGAAATTACATGGATAAGCTTCATTATTTTGCCAAGTATCTTTACTGGCAAACAGTAAATGCCCCTCTGCATTCCAGCACTAGCATAATACAGTGTTCATTATTACACTTTCATGAGCAGGGGAAAACTATATGTTGAATTATGTTCTGCACTGTAAATTTCAGGAAGATTTATATTCCTTTTTCTCTAGTTTATCCAAAACAGCTGATCATGACTATACATTGATAATGGCCTAGGGACTAAAAATATTTTAACTGCAGTTTATCCTCCAACCTAACAATTCAATAATGTCTTCTGCCATCCCATGCATTAATTTTACCACAGTTTCTTTTCCTTATAAGGGGATTGAAACACAGCACAGTAAGAACACAGACTGTCAGACTCACTTATTCTCACTTCTTGGGCTTGAAGGGGAAGGGGGGTAAAACACACCACATCCTTGGGCTTAGGTAGAGTTTTACATCTTTGCCACCCGTGTAGATCTTTCCAGGGAACTCTCTGGAAGGGAGGTCCAGAAGAAGGGAGGYGAGTTGTATTTTCTCCACATTGCAGCCGCTGCTGCTTTTGGTAGAATGTGGCCCCTTGCCCTCGCCAGTCTTCTGAATTGTGAAATCTGTAGTGATTTGTGTTCAAAGCTGGGTRAAGTGCAGAGGAAGCAAAAACCTCTCAATTGTGACATAACTGGGATGGCTTATTTCTCTGAGGAGAAAAGCTGCATATATAAATATATAAACTTTACTAGAATAAACTTTTGGAATAAAAATGCAGGAGAAAGCACATTCCTTTGTCAGTATATTTCACTACTAGGCAGCCATTCCTTTCACTCTTTAGCACTTACTACAAGTGGACACTTTTCATCTTCTGAAGCCTCCTTTGCTACACAGAGATTTCTTTGTTTTGCTCTGCCATTCAAATTCTCTTGATGATTTTATTATTCATAGATAGATCAGCTTTATTTAGATCTTTGATGTGGGGATAAGTCATGAAAAAGTGCAGGACCTCTGTCTATTCACCAGCCTACCTGTGCCTGTTGTGATTGGTCCTATCCACATATCCGCACAACCGCTGCATGTCATTTTGCTTCTGTGTTTTCGCTTGCTCAGCACATCGTCTCCTGATACCTAAATTTAGATTCAGTGGCAAATCATTCTGCTAGTTGTTCTGCTGACAGGGTAGACAGTTCTGTAGCGATATTCTCTCTGATGTGCTGAATACTGCACAAGACAGAAAAGAAGTCATTAATAAATTAAACTTAACAAGATGACAATTAACGGAGGACATGGCTCTCTAGATGCGCTTCAAGAATGCATTAAAAATATGACAGTAAATTCTTCAGAAATCTGTCTCCTTCCCTGTCTACGTTTCTAATTGGAGTTGGAGGCTAGTAACAGTGCTGACCTGATCTCRAGCCATTCATGCTCGGTTTAATTTGTAAAGAGATGAGTACGCTGTGCTTCTTATGCACATGCCTAATTTTAAGCCACAAGAATACTTCTAGTTAACGTAATTCTTGTGCTGTTAAGTTGAATATATACTCCACTGCTTTCCTGAAGTAGGGCAGAAATGTTTGGTATTGTGCACCCCARTAGTAGCTCTTCACTCACGAGCTCATTATATTTTGCTGTATCTTGTTGCCTGGTTTCCAAAAATGTCACTGAGACCGAAGACTTCCCATGATTATTAGTGGACTTCTGACCATTCCCATGATCAAGTCAAAATGCTTAATGTTGTCTAATTGGGGTAACTGGATCGTGGGGCTGGGCTCATAATCTACTTCTGAGGCCAAACTATGCCAAACTAGTGCAAATTTCTTATGCAGACAAATCTTAGCTTAGATTAATGTGTCATGTAATCATGTGTCATGCATGTATCATGCAACAGTGAAGTATTGCAAACAGGATAAAAAGGTGGCCAAACACAGCACAATCCTATCTGCAGGGAGCCTGACCTAGTGAAATCTAGTTTATCTGAGATCTAGTTTCTTAATGCTCTTGCAAGGGTGCTAACTCCATTCTGTACCTAGAGATATGTAAGTGGCGTCCTGCAGTGAAGGAKAATATTGCTCTTGATGTTGACAAGTAATTCAGAAAAGTTCTTCTTAACAAAAATATATTCTCTCTGGAACCCTGAACTCAGTCCAAAGCCACAGCACTTGAGCCACAACCAAGACTCTCGCACTCTAAAACTGTAATAAAAACCTCTAATAACAAAAAAGCAATAAAGACTGTCAGAAATAAACTGCTTAGCGTTCTCAGGGAACCTGGAATTTTTTTCCTGTTTTAGCCTATTCCATCTTCTCTGGGAACAKGCTTCCAAGGCCTGGCAGTTGCTCGGTCCCACAGGGCAGTCCTGGTGCTCTCCCCATGGGAGATCCGGTGGAGCCTGTGCCTACCCATGGTGTAATGCAGAGGGAGGACGCAGCTGCCCTCTTCCCCACCCATCCGTAGTGCTACAAAGCAGAGCCTGGGAAGTTTTTTTGACACTTCACTATTTGTGTGTAGTTTCCTTGTGTTTCTACAGAAACACAGTGACAACATCCTCCTTGCAGAGATAATAAAGCACCAGGCTTGCAAGGCTGAAGCATGACCTTTACATCCATACAGTCATTTTTATTGTGGCTATATATTAATGAGTAGCAAGATCATAGAGAACAGCGAATACGGAGCTCATGTTCTCATGCTGCTGGTTAATTGTTTTCTATAAATCAAATCCACTGGATGTAGTTTCTAAAATGGGAAAATTGCTGGAAAATATCTTGACACAGAGCTGTTTGCATGTACATGCACATGCATGTGTATGTTGAACAGTGTGTGTTGAGCAGTTTCCCRTAAAAATTGATGTTTAACAGGTGTTTGCTTAAGCAATTGGTGTTCACACGGTTCCAGGAAAGATGAGGGATATCAATATGTGGTACTTTTTTATTTCTTCAAACAGATTTATTTTGAAAAAAAAATGCGCAGAGTTTGATGGTGACATGCAGTTCTGTTTCTCTCTCTTGAGTCCTGGATGTTTCCTCACTTTATTTCTTTGTGGGCCTCCTCGTAAAAGATTCATCAGGATTTACAGAGTTGATGAACAGTTCCCATCTCCAGTCCTCTCATCATTCCCTATTATGTTTTATGAATCATTTTTTTTCATTCACTGACAACCATCCAACTTTCTAAAAATGATTTTAAATGACCAACACATTAAAATTAAACAGTCATTAGAAAACATTTGACAAAAAAAAAAAAGCTGTCATCTGTCCTTTAGCATATCAAATAAACATTTTAGAACCAAAGTCCATTATTTCTATGCTGCCCAAAAGCTATATACAGATGCATCCATTTGTCTTTCTGTCTATCCAGCTATCTTTCTTTCTTCTGCTTGTTTACTGAAGCACTTTTGATGGATAATTTACTTTCTCAGCAGTAATTTGTAATAACTTGTAATAACTGTAATAACTGTGAAACAATGGGAATAAACAGGGGAATATTCAGTTATCTAAAATTCTCTCCCTCAAAAGGCAGAATTTAGGCAATTTTGTTTTCTTTAGATGCTCAGTTCCACGATACTTTATATTCTCTGYGAAAAGAAGTGAAAAATGAACAAGTCAAGGATTTTCAGTGCTCTAATGACTTATACTAATGTATTCCTTCATCTAAATACAGATTTCTATTTAAAATTCAGTATGCAGGGGTATTATGAATTCCAGTTTAATAGATTCCAAATAATTGCCCTTTAGAAATGATGAATAGCTGTTTAAAGCCACTGATAAGAATATACTATTTCTCTCCTAACAATGGGCCTTCCACATTAACTGTATCGTATATGCCTGAAATTAGTTTATTAATTTTTTTTATTGATATGCAAAATACATGCTGATGGCAGATGGCAAATAATTCCTCACTCCAACACCAAATCCTCCAAAAAAGCCTAGCCTCTGTTACTGTTCTTGTAAGAGGACAAAAAAGGGAGATAAGAAGATAGCTTTTATATTGAAGGCGGGCCACTGAAATGCAGATGATGCCACTGTCTCATGTATTCAGTTTTCAGATTCTCTGGCATAAAAAGAAGATCTAAGGTTGAATTAATGACAAGGTTTTGCAGAGCCGCAATTCAAGACACTTTTTCAGCGCTCTTCATACTATCTCTGACTGCCTCTTAAAACAACCATTCTAGACTTTTTCTTCCATTTAAAAGATGCACATCCAGAACTAGTGAAATTAAAAATACGTTATTCATTTATTCAGCTTAGGGACAACGTGACAAAATTTTCACTTAACAGAGCTGATGGCTTCTTCGCAACATATGATACCCTTTGAAAGCACCAAATGAAGTAGATTAAACACATCTACGCTTGAATTTGCAATGATGCATTTAATTTGATATTGGAAGTTTTTTGAGATTGTATGTGTTCTGTGTGCTAAACCCATCCGCTCTACTTATATGCATCACTTGGGAAAGTATATTTGAAAATGTGAATCCATTAGGAAACTAAGATTARTAGCTTTTTCTTTAAAATATTTATCTGTGAAGTATTATCCCAGATATCAGGACACATATCAAAATATTGGTCACTGTCAGTGTTTTTGTCAAGTACATGATAATGTTAAGTCATACAAGAGTGCTCTCTATATAYGGTTACTCGGCAAGAAATGCCTTCAAATTATCAGCAAAGATATAACACTTGATGAGTGAAAAATGTGTATATATAACATTAAATTACATTCAGAATGCTTGGTGTGCTGTAATTGCCACCATGTGTACTGAAATGCATGTATTACATACATGTATAATGGAACATACTTGCACTCTCTGTCTTCATGTATGGCTGATTGTAAGAGTGTTTGTGTGCATAAACTGCACTCCATCTAAATGTTTCTTGCTGGGAAAATATTTTTCAGTGTCCTTGTTTGATAAAGCATAAAGAAAACATCTTAATTCATTCCTGGAGGTCAGAATGTTACTGTAAGAATTGTTCCACTTTCCTCATTTTCATCTTGCCTACGTACGAGCAAATTAGATTTGCTTTCAGCTTAATTTTCCCTTGGCAAATTTAGCAACACCACAAGTGGTCCTAGAAGTGGGTTAAAGCAGTTTTATATCTTAAACATAGCTGCGTCTATAGTCCTTGGCTCCGGTCCCTTTGGCCTTTTCTTTTTTCTATAGGAGCAGGGCAGTTACCCCCCTCTCGGGGCCTTTTCTTTCTCCCTCTAGGGTAGGCTGCCTTCTCCACACACCACTGGTACCCCGAAAAGAATGGTTCTTCTGTTTGTCTGGCTGCCTGCATATTGCTTCCATTGCTCCATTCAGCCTGTCTTTTCAGGTCTGCTAGCTGCTGTACAACTTAGCTTTTGTGCTCTACTGCCAGGGGTTTTCTGAAGCCAGACGCTTTTTGAAAGGAGGGTGTATTTGCATAAACAATACCATGTGAGGAGGTCTGCTGGAAACAAAATCAAAATTCAGCCGAGCAAATCTTCCTCAACGACTCGTTTCTTGCAACCAACACCTCCTATCGTTACCATCTGTATACTGAATTATGGCCGAAAAAAAGTGTGCAGTTTGGGGKTTTTTTTCCCCTTTTTKCTTGCTTTTGTGTATAGATTCTTCAAATAAGCTGAAGTATATTTTGTTTTCCAATTTAGGCTGAACAGAGATCCTTAAACAGAATTTGGTATATGGAATGAGAAAAATACGGTYGTGTGAAATAAGGAACAGAAGGCCAGCCATGCATCAGCTAGCTTGCAACCCAGATTGGATTTGTACTGAAGGCTCATCAAAATGCACATCAGAAACGAGATCTGCCCATCAGCTTGCTGAGATTTCAGGTCAGTGATGGCAGGGCAGCTTTATCAGAGCAGAGCAGGAAGAGGAAGGCTTGCTTACTGCTGTGGCTGATAGCCAAAGGAAGCATTCTGGAAATATGGATGCTTAAAATGAATCCCCAGTGGCTTAAAACGTTGCATATTCTGTGTACATGTGTATGTGCATGCACATAAACACATACMTAAATAAGTCATGCCTATATATACATGAATGAATTTGTGCATTTCTATACTAAAGCAGACATGTATACGGTATGTTCTGTATACTCTGTGTGCATTTACAGTATTTTACTGATAAGGGAGAAAATTAGTTAGGCTAACCCTGCAAAAAAGGCACACATTCAAACCCAAAGTAGCCACATGGAAAAATAGTTTCATAAGCCACTGCTCAAATCTCCGACTCACTTGCATTTTTTATTCAACTATCTAGCTAGGTAATGCATCTCTCACTATTCGATTAAATTGCATTACTAATTTTACTTTCTTGCTYAGATGCTTTGGATCTAATTAAACAACAATATTCAAAATGTGACTCCCCCACCACATCAGGTCTGTGCATATAGCGTCTTCTGTTTTGTGCTGCCTATTACACCACACTGCTCTGTCAGAAAAATGGTGCCTGAGGATGCATTAAAGCATACAAAAATATAATGGATCCGGGGCCCCACTGCCATGATCACTGTCTGCTTTACAAGCCCAAGTGCCCCACACAGCAGAAAAGGGATGGTGGAAGCCAGATCACCTCCCAGTGCTACCTCCACCTGTGAGTTGAAGCAACACAAAGTGGGGTTTTTTTTGGCTCTCCTTTACAGACCAAGTTTCTTCCCACACAAAACCCAGCACAGTAGAGCAATTTGCCCAGAAGGCCTCCTATTGAGTCTTGCCATCTACACACAGGGSTCCCACCAGATGGCTTTCCAAGAACTTCCATGGTGTCTAGAGTAGCCCTTCACCATGAGTCAGATTGCATTCTTGGCATGGGGCTACATTCAGTGTGTATTTCTCTCTGAGGACATAATGTAATGGACAAGAGATTGAGGGAGATCTGAATATCTGCCACAGTCTCGTGGTGAGCTCTCCGATCTCCGCGAGAGGAAGGTTATGTCAGGGGAATGCCACTTACCTTCTGACTACGTCAATGTATGGGACACCAGGAAAAGGCTTCYTTTTTGCAGGTTTTATCTCATAGAAAATTAAAAATCAATATAGTCAGACAGTGGATAGAGAGGAGTGCCATTTTCACCTGTTCAGGGACTCTAATTTCCACTATGCTTCTATACTTAAGTCCAATGCTTCCATTAGGCTTAAGTAAGAAAACCTGGAAGGTAACACRTTCAGTCCTTTTTATAATTCTCAAGTAAGTTGAAAGACCTGGTACTCTATTATTCTTGCCTGGAACATAAAGGGGCACATCATAATAGTGGAAAATCAGAGTCCAAAACACATTAAGGAACTGGGCCTGATAACACTTTTTTATCCTGCTTTAGTTTGAGGAAAATCATCCCTTTATGATATTTGCTATGTGTTACAGGAGAAAAATGCTACACTTACTTGAAAATAACTTACTCGAAAACACATCCATTAGGATTTAATAGCTGTGCTACAGATAGGAATGTCCACTACATAACTTCTGTAAATATGATTTTATTACTTTGTTTCATTGCCCATAATAAATCTTTTATTATTCTGAGATTAAGTGCATGGTCAGTACACCTTATTAAAAACCACCCTTCAGATTGTTTTATAATATCAGTGACTGTGGCAAGCCAGAGAGAMACCAACAATAAGTATAACCAGAATGCAGTGCCTGACCTATAAAATACAAAATAGTTACTAAAACAATGCCATAAAATTGTCAGTTATGTGCCCTGAGACTTCTAGGATCAGTGCCCAATACACAAGAATTGGTTTCAGTTACATCATAATAAAGGATACTGCTTCCCTGGTCATGATTTTATTAATTTGCTTGYTACAATTGTATTCATCCTTAACAAGAACAGTAAAGAAAAGCAGCCAGAAAAATCTCCAAGAGAGACAGAGCCTGGACRAAGTTGCTGCTGACAAAATATTGGCTCCCAGCTCCCTCCCTGATGGCTCCCAGTGCCCAGGATGAACAAGATCCTCTCGTTCAAAGCGAGATGTGGTCTCGCTGCCACCTTTCCCAGCTCACTCTGTTCCTCCTGGCCGGTACTCTCACACCTGTCTGCCTAACTCGCTCTAAATCCGGCCTACCAGGTTTACCAGTCTATCATTTTTCCCCACTTTAGTGGGGAAAACCTCCTGCTGGCTCATCAACGTTGATAGGAAAATACCTCCATTAGTATCAGTGCTTTAAGTTAACAGGCCCCAAATCAGTGAGGTATATGGAGGGTAGATTACACAAGGCTCACTGAAGGCAACTCCCTACGTTAAAGATAAATAGGAGAATGYGAGAGGAAACCACCTTTCAACATTAAATAGTGTCTTTTCACTGGTCTGAAGATCAGGATGCTCTCCTGTCTTTCAAGAGGAGTTAGCTTCCTAGCGGCTGCTTCGCTTCTTTAAAACGACCCGCAGAGGAATGCCATTTCTGAGACAAAGCTCGGGAATATGTCAATCTGAAGGCAGAATTTGCACTTGAGTGATTGGCAATTATGCATCTCGCAGTTAATAGGCTCCATATATGTTACTATATACATTAATCTGTATGTTAATCTCTCGCCTTTTCTGAGGATTTTTTTTCTATGTTACTCGTCTCAACAACCTTACAAAAGAGAAGAAATACATAGGAGAAATGATAGTGTTCACGTGAGAGAGAAAGAGCCTGATTAGCATTAACTGTCAGCTCCTTATGCTGAAACAGAAATTAGCGGGGAGAGAAATAGGAGAGGATGAAGAGTGAACTCTGTATTGTTTGCAGAATGTGTTTTTCATGGAGTCTGCAAAAAGGTTTGGAGGGAGGGTTGCATGACTAGATTTTGTAATCCTCATAACTTGGAAATCAGTAAGATAAATGGAGGAGAACTGAACAGCTAGTGGCCCCAGTCTTGATGATTCCAGGATAAATCCTTTTAATAAACATGAAACTGCAGCAAAGCAGAAACTCTAAATCCTACTTCTGATTTAATGATGTTTACCTCTATATCTGCGATATTTCTGGGGTTTTAGTGTCTTCTTATCTTTTTAATTTTATCTCCCTGGCTGCCCATACAGTTAATTGTTTTTTGGCACTTATTCTGCAATGAAGAACTTTACATTTACATGTACAACTTTATATGTACACTGGGGGTATAATAAAATTCTGCTTTATGGGGTCTCCCAATAAGATTTAAAGAAAAATTACTGTCATCCTACAGTCATCTTGTTCATGCTTAGAAGATGATGTTGTCTATAGGGAAAAAAAAATCACATTTGTGAAACATGAAAAGGAAGCTAAAAGAGAGGCAAATGTCATTTCCAGAAATGTTTATACCYAGATAATTTTTGCTAAAGCATTCCTGACGATGGTGGTGACTAAAAAGTGTTTTTATAAATGAAGCAAACAATGCCCTTTCTGCAATATTAGCATGCTTTTGCTAGTTAATCCACAAGAATTGGGATTTGACAAGGCTTGGCTTGTATAATAAATGTTTGATTAATTTGTACGTTTCTACATTATAACAACAAGAGTTTGGAAGTTCAAGATTTAATACCGAGGCTTCCCTTGATATACACAGGGGAAAATATACATTTAGATCTCTCATTTATTTTCCAATTAACTGTTCTTTATCCATGCATTAATATTACAGATGTCTCAAGAATAATTAAAACAGATAAGCAATTTATAAAAATCTTCACATTTCATGCTAATTATCATAATGTAATGTTACATTTCTATTAGGAACTTTTGTTCCCTTCCCCCACGCTCTCCTTTTAGGAACCCCGGGGCCTTAGCCAGTCAGCATGTTATAAATCTTTGTTAAAATACGTATGAGGCTAAGAAGCTTCTAACCAAGTGAATTGGACAGTGATGGAGCACTCCCCTCGTTACCTTCATTTCCCAACAGCCAGGCTGTCGGTGAATAGGAGAGCAGTGATGGCTTTTCACAGCTTCTCGCGACGAAGGTTAAAGGGCTCCCAGAGCAGAGCATTCTGAGTACGGGTTTTGAAGGATCACAGGCAGGCTAGGGGAAAGATGGAGAGCAATTGGATCCTAGGATCGTGTTAGAGACATAAATTGTGGACATAAAAAGGAATTATAAAGTCCACACACCCAGTACCACCATGTCATGCAGCTGCATTCATAAGCAATTAAGTGTCGTGATTGTCCCCATCATTCCAATTGGAAGATTATCCCAGGGAAGTAAAAATAACCCTTCTATGGGGAATTCATAGTAATGTCAGTTCTAGCTGCTGATAGAACAAAATACAGTCAAACTAAACCGCATAATTATGTTTTTAGTGAGAAATAAAAACAGATCTCTAAAATCCAGATCTTGCTAATTTTACATCAATAAGGGTTTCTCTTTCCTGAAATACAAGATTTCTCCTTATTAGTAAAGTGATGGGCATGCTCGAGTGTTTAAAAGAAAAGGATGATTTTATCTGATAAGTTATRCGGACTGAACAACATGATCAGCTCTAATTTTAGCAATGCAGATGACCGGTGCGTTAGCACATACACATGCAGGGATACACATACACGTGTACAGTCCTTTTTACTACGGTGCTGCGTGAAAAAGAAGAGTTCTTGGTTGCTGTTTGATTCTTCCTTCTCTCAGCTGCCTCTTCTACTGAGCCTTTGAGCAGTAATTGGTATCATGACACAGATAATATACTTCCATATGTTTCAAAAATACTCTAATCTAAGCTTTCAGATATAATAATGTAGTTTAGGTTTCATTTTGTTTTTATTCCTGAAATAGACTTTGATATAAGCCAGTGGAAATRAGGTATAAAATAAAATCTTGCTCCAGTGCCAAGTTCTGAAACCTTTCTTTAAGGAGAAGAATAGGCACATCTATCTGCTCAGTCATTTGATTCAAAGCTATAGCATATTTTATATATATATATATGACTTAATTTATCTTTATTTATTGCAACATCGATAGCATTCAAACTGCATTAGATAATGTACTAGATAAGATACCTTTTTAAAACCTCTTACTGAGATCCTATTGGGACTGGCATGTAATTGAAAACACTTAATGGAATATTTCAGGGCATATTGCCAGAGAATGAACAAGAGAATCACATTTCATTTTAAAACASCATACAAAAATCACTTAAAATGATCATAGCTGCAGTTTAGTGTAGAAAACGATGGGTGCTATAATTTACATAGACATTATTTCTTTCTGAAATTATTTTCTCTCTTTGTTATATTTGACACCTTACCCACTGTCTTTTCAGAAATGCCTGACATTCCTTTTAATTAAGTAGTAAGGGGTGGCAAGCAGTACTTTTTTAAAAGATTGCTGACTGGGTTGGGTGTGCGTTTCAGCCTCAGGGACAAAACCCCATTTGGTTCACTCCCTCAGGAAGAAATATCAGTGCTTACAAGTTCTGCCTCGAYCTATTCCACGGCAGTAAAACCCAGTGGGAATATTTTTAGTTAGGACTCAACTTTATTTCTGATAGGCCACAAAATATTTAAATCTTAGATGTCTCAAAACTGTTAAGCTTTGAAGTTTTCTGATGACGATAAGTCGGACCAAGACACTTTTCACCCTGGAAGTCATATTATGAATTTCCATATTGCTTGCATAACTCCAGACAAAAGATGTGTGTACGGAGGAACAGAGAGCTCGAGGGGTTTTCCTGTGATCACACACCAGACTACCTGGTAACTAGGAATAGTAGCCAACCTGCCTGTCCCCGTCATCCTACAGACTACAGAGATTCCCCAAAGGCAACTGATATCCATAAGCACTGATACTGCAATTTTACCTTGCAAAATTCTCTCTCAAGTCATTGGAACCTTTGCCCAAGGGAAAAAGCTTCTACCAGGAGTGTTGTAGTCAGGAGAAGCACTAAAAAGAAGCTTAAATTGTCACAAAAACCTAGCTGAATTAAATGTCCAAAAGTAATAAAAATTTCACGTTTAAATTTCAAAAACCATGACTGTCTTTACATACAGGACCAGGTGTGTAGTATTTTGCTTATTTGGGCTTGAACAATATTATCCGAACCATRTACTAGGAACCTTTCCTCATAAATGCCAAGAATTACAAGAGGAATATGCATTTTGTTGCATCAGTGTGATTTTAGGGGCYTGCATAAAACTTTAGTATTCACATCCTTTTGACCTAATTTTGTAGTGTATTATTGCTTAAGTGCTACATTTTATGGCATTTTAGCTCCAGTGAATCTTAGGAGTATCCATGCCACAAATATATGTGTTACTCATTGCATTCTAATAGCAGATAGAGAATCTAGCTGGGACAAGAGACTGTTTTTAATTTTGCCTTTTTCTCATCTTTTAGTCTTCTTTGCAAGTCACAGTCCTAAAATTAACAGCACTCGATTTTTTGTTAATCCTGACAGTAGAAAAGAGAAGCAGATCCTCTCCTCTCCTCTCCTCTCCTCTCCTCTCCTCTCCTCTCCTCTCCTCTCCTCTCCTCT
>PTEX01000110.1:570596-897767 GCA_003342815.1 Eudromia elegans
CCTCATTTTCTTTCCCTCTCTGGCATTAAAACTTAGAGCTAAATCAAAATTAAAAGTTTGAATTCAGATTCTTCCACAAATTGTGATTTGACATCCCATTCCAGATTAAAATGTGCTTGAGTCCTCTTTGTAATGAATTATTCTCAGAGGAATCTCATAACAACAGTCAGCCAACATCTTAAAACAGAGAGCTCATCCATTACCTGTAATCCTGGTCCTGGACTTGGATTTCTATGAATACAAAGGATGTGACCACAATTTATCACCATATGTCAACATATATTCACAGGTTGGAGAGCCACATTAATAAACTAGTCCTTCATAAATAGTAGTAGTGATTATAAAATATAGCAATTATTCTGAGAACYGACTCATCCTTTCAATTTGTCCCGAAATATGCAATTCTGTGCTTCTATCAGATAACTTTCCTAATGGGCAGATTTTCAACACAGGATATTCAGAAACTGGGACTGTAGAACTGTATTCTGTTCTTTTCTGCTYATTTAAGAACATAGGAATAATGACTTTAAACCTGGAAATTGAATGCAGTAAGGAAGCCACAATTGCCAAAATTGAGATGGCTTATCGGCTTGGTTCCCGTGTTGCAAAGGTCAGCCCAAAGCATTCCCTGATGCTGAGGGTATCTCRTCTTGTATTTACAAGGTGAATAAGGAATGAGCCCATGGTGAGCACAAACTTCCATACTGAAATGGAGATTGGAAATCAACACACACTCATTTTGTCCTGGGGAAAATCTGCTGATTCTTTGAGGTGTCTGCAGTCAGGGGCTTACCACTAAATGCACAAGGGCTCTACCACCTGCTTATCAGCACTGGCCAATTTGTTCAAAATCAAATCACGCTCATCCTGGCTGAGAAAAACAAACCAGGACCAGCTGCACCATTACTAATAATTACTGCCTCCTTCAGAATATGCCTAATATCCTCAAAACAACACAAYTGCCTAAATAATATCATAACTTTCTTTTGCAATTCTTTTCCCTGAATTGCATATTCTCTCCAAATGCTCCTGCCATTGGCTTCTTAGGCAAAGTGATTAAAACTGAACAACACACAGCATATGCTCACATCTGGGACATCTCAAGTGCAAGTTTTGAACCAGGATGTAGCATAGGGATGTATGAAGCAGCAATGATAATTATCTCCCTTATGGCTATGATTTAATGCCCAAGTTTACACTATTTCACTTCATCCACCTTTGACACAGTCAGAGTTACTGATGACCTGTTTCTTTTTATGGCACCAAGCTGGAGCGGATTTTGCCTTGGAGGACACACTTCATATATCCTCTRGTATCTAGGGTAATAAACGTGGGCAGGATACAAAAACAAGTAGTAAGTGTGGTGAATGTGCCATGCAGTTCTCCTACCCATCACGGGAGAAGGAGTCTGCAAGGCTGTGCATGCAGTGTGGCTTGCCAATAGACACAGATTGTTTAACTGTCACCTCCAGGCAGTAAAATCAGTTGCCAGTTCAAGTGCCAGGTAATTTTATAGGATAATTATTAACCTTACTGAAGTTATTAGAGACAAGCTACTGGGAGACTGTGAGGTGTGAATTATCACTATCTGTCTGAACGGGAAAGATAGCTAATCCCCTCAAATATGTTATGCTGAGCTGAAGATTATCCTTCTTTTTAGATATTAGGAAAAAAATCTCAGAAAGGATCAAATTACATACAATTTTAACAGTTATGAGAAAGTATTTACACAATTTCTCTTCTATTTCCCCATCACCCACCCACTACCCTTCATTCCCACTCTTCAACAGTATGTTAGGAAAACACGAGGCTGTCTCAGCCCTCTCTGCTGCTGCCTTGTTCTTGCTACACCATAAACACCGCAGATGCGATGTGAATCTCATTATATCTTCCACGGTAAATGTTGCTGGAGACGATAGCAGAGCTAAMACCATGTGCTAAGGCAGTCAGCGCAACTATTTGCAAGGCCGCTCAGCCTTCCATCCTCCTCCCTTTCTCCTCTAGTAAAGTTACTTGTGATATAATACAGACACATTTTCCTCTTCTTATCAAGCTCCTGTTGGACTACCATTTCAAGGCGGKATGGTTGCCCTCCTTTTCCACCACTTTAATCCAATCTTTTCCCTAATGCTGAGCCTTAAGTACATGCTCCAAAGTCAAATGCCACTAGGTAAGGTCACATCGTTTTAAGGAAAAGATGACCAAACCAGCTGTGTTTACCAGTGCCAGGCTGCCTAAAGAAAACATCCCATATATCTAGTCCTGAAAAGACGTGGAGATTGCAAGAGGGGAGGACTCACTAAGAGGAATTATAGCAGAACAGTATAGGAGAAAGTTTCCTCAGTCTCCTTGGAAAGGAAAAACAGAGGTAACGCTACAGCAAGCCCTCCTTCATTCAGCATTGCTTACCCGCGCTATATCAGCCCTGTCATTACACCCAGGCCACTGGTTGTACACTCTGTCTTCCTAAGGCTTTCAGCCCTGTCAGTTGTAGAGAATATGTAGAACTTAACTGTTTCTGCAGATGTGTGTGCCTCAGTTTCTCCAGAGACGCTACCATCTTTGCTCCAAGCCACGGATGATAGTCCCACCTATTCAGCTCCCGCCACATACCTGTATCTGCAAGCACTGGAGTAAACTCTGCATCTGGTTTCCTGATGTGAGTTACTGCCTTTTCCAGCCCATRGATGGCAAATATCTGTCACTAGGGAAAGCAATAAATTTCAGAGGTCTGTCCTTTGTTGATTTGTTACCAATCTCAGGGCTGCTTCCTCTCCTCCCTTCCACATGTCTCTTTTGAAATAGCACATTTCTATTGGCATGCTTTGAAGGGATGCTCTCTTGATTATTTTGGCTTTTCTTCTCCCATTTCCAGTGCTTTGTAACTGTCTTTTTGCACTTGAGGAAAAAAGCATACTGACTTGCACATCTTCCTTTTCAGGTCACTGTGACTGCACATTGGCTTTCATTCTTCATACTGTTTGTTTTCTGTATACCCACCTTATTTTTCAATGTCAAATCAGGAAGTTTCTTCCTCAGTGGTGTACAAAAGATAAACATTTGCTTTTTTGCTATTTCATCAAAAGGGCAAAATGTGTGTGACAATAACACTGCAAAAAATACTCCCCATCACATTGCTATTACAGAAAATCTCCATTTTTTTATGGCCACAACTTATAGATTGACCTAAAAAGTGCAAGTTATGTGGTTGCATTGGGCTTTCCATAACCATTCCCCTATTTTTGGTCTTATTTTGGCTCTGACTTCTCTGAATCTATCACTAGACTAAATTTGACTTTTTATTGTAGTAATAGGCACCTTAGTTGCATCAGAAACTAGGAGAGAGGAACACTTGCATAGACAGATGAAAGATGCTCTTTCATGGAACATCTGGGATCTTTATTCCTTATTTTTGTCTCAAAGTTCCTAAAATACTGATAATCATTTTATCCCTTTTTCAGTTTATACTATGCAAGAATTCAGACAACAGAATCATTTACTACCCTCCTGCCTCTTTTATAGAGGCTTTGGTGATACAACTGGTATTGACAACACTTTGGTGATACAATTGGTATTGACAGACTTGCTTAATTTGTAGAATGTCTTGACCCTTCTATCTTCCAGATGTGAGAATTAAAATATAAATCTAAAATACTGGTATTTGTTTAGATAGAAGGGGAAATAAACTACTGAAGGCTCTGTATGTGTGGTTGGCCAAGGAATCTCTGCATATAGTTAAAAATTCTGCTTAACCACATTTCACAGGAAATTATACACGCAAAACATAATTATTCATTACATAAGGCACTAGGCTGAGATGCAGATGCGGATGTTCCTTCTCTAGATTTTTAACTAATACAGATCACGACTTGAGTAAATTATTTCATCTTTTTGTTATACTCATTTTATCTCTTTGATTTACTGACGTTTTTCACTCTTTGGAGTGAAGATGTATGTAGTCATGCAGTATTGGGCCTCCAAGATCAGGTAAAAACTTCCAAATTAATTCCAAAGTGGATACCACCCAAAGGTAGAATTTGACTCACCGGGTCTTATTTTATTGCATGGAAACTTCCTGGTTAGTTGCTAAAAAAAAAAAGAAAAAAACCAGGAGACTTGTCCTGTCTTTAATCTTGTAGGATCCAGCCATGTTTTTGCATCTGTTTGAAAAAATCAAAATGTGGATGTATTGTGCAGGCAAGAGGAAGAAGGACTAGGGAAGGTCAGTCTAGACAGGAAAATGGGCGAGAACAATTGCTGCACGACTCCTCTGTGCCTCAGAAGTGTTGGAAAAGTGGCTGATGCTCCCTGTTGGACAGAGCGGCTTCTTCTACACTTAAAGGTGCCAGGCACAGCAAGCATCTCTTTTCAGTGACCTTGTGAAATATCCTAAATTAAAAATRACCAATACTCACTCAGCTTTTATATACTTCGGTGTTACAAAGGGAGGTCTCCAGGGCCATTTATTTTATTTCATCCCATGATCAACTTTTCAGTATGATGTGTCAGCTCTGCCAACAATGGCACATAAACAATAAATCCCCCTTCAAATAAATAAACCAATCTTCACTTCCTTCCCACCTTACCTCTCCCCTTCAAAAATGTTTCTCTGAAAAGGCTTCATAGGATATTTCAATAATTGTTCTCTCAAAGGTATTTGCATGTCTCCTTCCAATAAAGTAATGACAGCTTCATATCTCTCCCCTCAGACCACTCACTGCATTATTGAGAAGAGGAACAATAACATGCTTTTACAGAAAGGGAAGTGAAGCACAGAACAATGAAGCCAGCTACCTCTTTTCTGTTATAAACTGGTTCAGTTCAACATTGAATATCACTATACTGGAGACAGGGAGAGAGCTAGGTGGGTTAGACCATTTTACTCCTCCTAAAAATCTGTTCCAGAGTCCACATTATCTGATCGCCAACAGTCCTTCCAGTGTTGAGGCTACATGTCCCCATGGTTGTTATCTATTTATTTGTTAACATGCCAGTACAGTCCACAATCATAAAACATAATCCTGATCTTGGATATTTCTTTTTCTAATACAGTCAACAGTCACATCACCCTCCTCTGCCCTCATTTTGCCAAGCTGAGTAAATCTTACTTTTTTGTCTTATATTTTAGTCACCATTAGTCCGGTCCTTTTTCTAGGAGCTCTTCCTACACTCAACCTCTCCTTGAAAATGAATTCTTAGGACAGGCTGCAGGACACCAGATGAGTTCTCCCAGCTCATGGTACGCTCTTTGCATGGGAAACTGCTTCTGGGAATTAGTTTTACGAAGAAAGCTTTTTTTTGGAATTGCAACTTTGCCATATATGTTGACTTAAGGAGACACCATTTTTGATTCTTTTATATCCTTTGCCTCTTTTCCTGAAATGTAAATCTGCTCTGGAATCCTTGCCTTGGCTTTTTTTGCCTTATTTTCCCCTCTCCTTTCTAGGATCCAATTATTGCTAGAGTCAGGGCTAGGGTCCATCAATTTTTCATTCTAGGTGACTTAAAAATCACCTATACACTTTCTTCTGTTGCATATATCTAAATATGGTTCTTCTGTTAAAAGCTTTGCCAAAGGAATGTTAATTTAACCTTGTGTCATTATATCTTGAAAATCCATGATGTGAAGGGGGTTTTACCATCTGCTTGCATCAGTAGGGTTATCTCAGTGTCTAGACACTATAGTGATAGGCTCTTTAGTGTTGCTGATAGATAGATAGGGCTTTGGAGAGCTTGCATTTAATCCTCTTCAGATGTGGACGGATGTTTTCCTGTAGTCTGGGATGAAGTTCAGGATTGTATATCAAAAGAAATTGCTCTAGAGTATAAATGGGACAGTTTTTGGTTAACAGTAAACTCTAATAGGGTTTGAAGGATTAAATGTGGGATTAACTAATATCAGCAGCAGAGAGACTGAATTTTGATATCAGATATGTTTTCCTTTTACTTTTAACACAAATTAAACTTCTTAAACCAAAATAAAACATTAAATGTTGAGTTTATAGGTTAAAGGTTAACTTCAAGAAAAGCTGTTGTAAAAAACACAAAGGAGTAAAAGAGAAAGGATGTGTGTGTCTCTACTGTTATAAAATGTTTATCACTGCTATTATTAAAATTATAGATTATAAAAAGTATTTTTAAATTTAACTAGAGTTCATCAATTGTTTATTTTGGCACAATTCGCAGAAAATTAGAAAAAGTAACTCCTGCCCCCATTGCATTTGGGGTTCTCGTGCACGAGCACAATGCCTCAGTGTTTGGGCCTCCAGCAGCAGAAAGCAGCATCTGTTCTAAAAACCCACCTTCATGGAAACACTCAAAACTGTTGGACATTCCTACCCTGTGAGGTGTAYGTCATCTAGCAGAGCTCCTGACATCCACAGCACAGGGAATATAGTCTCTCCGGTGAGACGTTAAGTGCCTTCATAATCAAGTGGTTTCAAAGGAACAAGATAATAACATCTCACAGGGATTGCTCAGTGGCAAGTATCAGTATCTGTACCCTTCTCTGCTTGTTCTGAGTGTTGCTCTTGACATATCTGCCCTGCCTTGACCTCCTCAACCTTAAGGCTGAGGAAGAACCAGGCCTTTCTTTTGCTCTTAACCTGGCTCCCTGTTCATCAGAGGCTTGCATATTAATTTTGGTTATGTCATGTAGGGGAGGGGATATACATGAGGCCTCTTCAAAGCAACTAGTTCTTCAAGGATTGTTCCTCAGGGAAAAAAAAAAAAAATCTGGGATTGATATTATTTAGCATTTTTATTACTTACTGATATACAAAAGCAGAAGTCTGATTTCAAAAATGAAGAGTAGACCTTGAAAGGTCCTGATACCCTTGCAGATTAAAAAGGTAGAAACACATGTATTGAAATCTTGAATTTTTAGAACTAATAACAAATACACGTTATGAAACGGAATCACCTCAAAAATGGCAGGTGTCTAGATTAGTCAACTTGCAGGATGATTTGAGTCACATGCAAAATGTGCCCTATGAGAAAGATATCTATGTCCTTTGAGGTATATGACAACTCTTTCCAACAGAGGAATGAAAGCACTACTGCCTTTAAAGAAGGGATTGATAAGGTCCTGGTGGAAATGTTGTGCAGTGTTCTGACAAGCCACAATTAAGAAAGAGAAAAAAACCAAAATTGAGAATAGAAGTGAGCTATGCAGCTGGTCAGCAGAACTGAGGGACACGAGAAAAGATTAGAAGAGCTCGGTCTGCTTCGCCTAGTAAAATGAAAGCTTAAAGGGAGTATGATTTCTTAAGGCAAATTCACACAGCTGGAGGAGAGCTGCTGAAATTAACAGGCAGTATTGGCAGCAGAACAAACAGGTAGAAGGTAGCCATGGATACAACACTCAAGTGGAAAGTCAGAGGAGGTTTCTAAATGTCAGCGCCTGAAACTGCAGCTCCCAGTAAGTGGATCACTGTTTTCAAGGCAGAACGTGAAAGGGACTGCAGACCAGGGTGTCCTGCACCAGCTGGGGACTGAGCTGAGCAGCCCTGCTCATGCTGCCAGCTCCGTGCCTAAAGCTGCCTAGAGGAGCCTGTGACTCTCAGGGAGCACAGCAATGCCAGGCAGCCCTCTTGAAATGAAGTCCTATTTAATTTTACATTTAAGCCATAGGACCAAAGTGAAGACCACACTTAGCCCACAAAAGATCCATGTCCTTCCTGCTGGGAATTAAACTATGCTCCTGAATGGCTCACTGTGATTCTAATTTCCTTGGCTCCCCAGTCTCCAGTGTGCAGGTTTGCTCTTGCTCCTCTCTGCCTCTCAGAGCTTTGTTTCACCAAGCTAAGCTTTGGAGTCCTTTTGTCGCTCTAGTTCAAAAAAGTGAGGCAAATGATCACAGTTCTCAACAAGGAATTTAAAATTCTGCCGTGGACTGCTGCTACATGTTGTCATGTTTATCAGTGCATACCTCAATGGTTGCAAAAAAAAGGAAACTCTACATAAAGGGAYGAAGAATAGTTTAACTTACTCCCTCTTCAAACATTTTCCTGTTGAGAAAACCTGTTTTAATTTAAGATGCATTTGACATGATGAGCTGAATTACGTTCAGCAATACACTCAGCAAAAGCTACCGACCAGCAGTTGAGCTTTCAGAGTGCCATGTGCAGCCTGGTGTCCATAGGCTGTAGGCCTTCCCTTAGCAGACCTGTAAACTCCCTGTACAAGCCTTTTCTAATACAAGATGGTCATGAAATAGTACTGCCTTCCATCCACCAAAGTCCAAAGCAGCAAATTATCATAGGTAAATGAAACACGGACTCAGGTGCGTAGTTCCTGACAGTAGCATGAAGCAATACTTCTAATAGAAGTTTTATGCAGCTTTCCTTGTTTTTTCTTAAGCGGTTCCTTGAATGGCTTCCTCTGAGGTAAGGTAGGGCAAACTGAGTGTTACTCTGACTTATCCTGGCAGCCAGTGTTGTCAAGAGACCATAGCAGTATACAAGGATGCACAGAGCCAAGGTGTATATACAGAACATACTCTGCTTTTCACTTCTATCGCGTATCTCCACCATCCAGGAGAATGTATGCTTTCTTGTCTGAAAGGTTGTATAGCCATCAGCGCCTGGTTTTCATAACCTTCGCTTGCCATTGTTACTTCAGCAGGCAAGCTGGAAAAAAAGCATGTTTATTTATTTAAGTAGTTCATACTTGACAAGTGAAAAACTAAAAAGCAGATAAACGTGAGAACAATCTATGGTGGATTATTCTTAACTGAGAAATGTTTAGGTACAACTCAGAAAAAAAAAGTAGTGGTCTGTGACATGAGTGAAAATAAAGGAAAGGGAATATATAGCATGAATACAGATGCCTTTTGCATCTATTTGTGAAAGAAAAAAGCTTATGCTCTTCTGCTGATGTGTGGGTTATAGCTGTTATAGTTCAGCTTTAAAATCTCTGACTGCAAAAGGTTAAAGAATCTATTAAAAATATAACTGCTCTTAGGCAACAGACATTCCATAATTCCTCTACGTGTAATTTGTCAACTATTTAAATAGAATGAGATAGATCATGAGAGGCCTTGTGAGAGCCTATCACACTGCCAGTCTTCAGCAGTGTTTCCACATGATGAAGARCTTGTGCTGTCCAAAACACTAGGGTGCTGCCATTTATTGACCAGGATTGATTATGTTTCTGATAGYACAGGTGGCTCAACTAGGGAATTTTTGAATATTATGGAATAAATCTTGAGCTACCAARGCAGGGAATGAGGGGCCTTCTTACTGGGGAGAACACAGTTTGCCTCCTGTTGTGGCCTCCATAGTGGTATGTGTCTCTCTCRTATTTATAATCATACTCACAGTCTTACTATTTTCTCCGAAGGCAAACTATTTTCCTCTAACAAAAACTCAGATTTATTTGTCAAAGAAAAACTATTCACATAARACATATTCACATTCCTCCTGAAATCATGCGTTATAAGCATGGACAACTAATCTACTGGTGAGAGGAAGAAGATTGCTGAATCCAGCTGCTGAGTAACAGGTCTTGCTAAGACTTAAATTCCGAGTGGTCCTGAGTGGAAGTGATACGTGAGACAAAAAAGTATGCACGTTTGCGTCTTCATCTGATCAGTGTAGGAATGAGGGTCTCATTTGTGTTCCTTCACACATGGGAAGTGGAGAGGAGGAGAGCAGGAACAAGCAAACAACAGAAAACTATTGCATATTTGAGGGTTGGAGTAAGATCTAAGCCTTTACCTATCTTACAGGTGCTGGCCATTTCTAAAGCCAAATGTGCTCTTGTGCTTCTGCTGACCATTTAGTTKTGGTGATGAGGGGTCCTTGCCAAGTTCAGATGAGGGTAGACAAGGGAACGTTAGAGTGCCACTGTCACTATCGCACAAGTCAGCACACATCCTTTCCCAAACCGCCTGGGAGTGCTGTGCCCGTTTCAAATAGCTTTGGCTGGGCCTGTGGTGCAGCGATATCTACCAAGGAGGCTGGTGGCCAAACATATTCCCAGGTTTGGCTGTATTGGTTATAGGCCTTGTTGTAAAACTGGCTGTAAGTGAAGGTCACAGATACGGAGGGAAATGTCGCTTGGGTAACATAGGCCTCATTTCTGAGGTGCTGGGGTTGTTTGCCAGAAACACTCCGTGCTTTAAAAGATTTCCTGGCCTCCAAAAGCATTGCTGTGTGTAAATAGCTTGCTTTTTTCCTTCTTTTCATGCATTTTTATGGACAGGTTTTTATGTTATTTTATATCATGACAAGTGTGCTACTAGATYATGCCAAATGCAGATACTTCATGACTTGCTCTTTTTTGGTGTCAATTTGGACCCAATTTCAATTCCTCCAGATAGAATGGACTGTATAGAGAAATTATTTCTTTCCTATTAAATCCTTTTCAGCAGTGTTAGAGTGGAGCCCGTTTCACTCACAACACACCATTAATTGACAACAGRGGATGTGTAGGACTAATAAAAGCAAAATCACCCATTTTTCTCTGACCTTCGCTTCAGAGATCTTCAGTTCTTGAGGATGTTTTCTTACGAATGTACTTCCTACATTATTATGCATTTGGAATATTGAGTTTCTCCCACCACTGGACACAGGGAAATCCCTGCGGTTTAGAACAGAGACCCTTTCTGAAGGCAGAATCTTCCTGTGTTATTCCTTGGATTCAGTGCACCTAACAAAGCTGAGAGGCCTTACAGATAGAGTCTTCCTGTTACTTTTATTAATGAGATGGGAATTCTCGTGTAATGACAGTTAAACAAGTGAGAAGTCTCACTTAATAACACTGCAAATTCTTTTCCGTGCTGGAGGAAACAAATTTCTTGAAAAYATTGCTTGAAAACAAATTTCACCAAATATTACTAGGAACACTGAAAGCTGCTATCAGAATCTCAGGTATATAGTAGGCGATATTTTCTAACGGTCTCAAGAGCAAGCTGTAAGGCTTTGGAGCTCTCCAAAGAGGCTAACCATAAAGTACATGCAAGGAATTGAAGAGATTTCTGTTCTATATTCAATTCSATACTCAGCATCTGGCAAACCTACCTCTGTATTCCACTTTGTCATCATCCACACCTCCTGACTTGCAACACACTGGAAAGGGAGGATGAGAAAAGGGAAGGAAGGTAGGAACAGGAAGGATGACACTAAATTACAATGAGAGAGATTTTGGTTAAGCCCTAAGAAAAACTAAGTAAGCCACAAATTCTGTGTCACAGAAGCCAGTTTCCCATCTGAGTGACACTGAGTGATATCAGTGTTTTAATTTTCAGGCTTCAGAATTTGAAGCCATTCTGCCTGCACACTGTAGACATTTATTTTTATTAATGAAGACAAATAAAAGTAAGCAATTAAAAATAATGACTATAACTAAAAAGCTCATTATTCTGTTTTCTTCTTCAAAAATATATAAATGGCCATATATATGCAGGATACATTTGAGTAAATATATTTTTTTACTTCTATTTACTGCTAACTTTGAGCCARATGCTCATGCCTTTCCTTACAGCAAATGAGGTCTTACTCTACCATCAACTCCATCATAGATTKAAACAGTTGTAAAAAGAATGAAGTACTAGTTAAGTATTCCTTAGCACTGCCATCATCTGGCCCTGGAAACTACTTTAATTTTAAATATGCTTTTGGAAATAGAATCATGTATAGGCATCACTTCTTTTTATTGTTAAATTGAGGCCTGTGAAATTGCTATGACACCAAACTGCCAATTGGCCTGCCTATACACAAAACAGAGCTACAAATGTTTGCACGTGTTGCAAAATGGTTATGCAATAAGCTTTATTACTTGTGCATACACACATATACACAACTCGGCTCTTTACAGCAGAACAGACTTTGACAAAACAGTCTGGAAACTTTTGCTGCTGAGCCAAAACAAAGGCTTGGTTAACTTGCTTCTAATCTCTGCTTGATGTTCTTTAAAGAAAACAGGACTTACTAAGTGGAGGTGTGACTCCTTTGCCAGCGAAGAGTGTTTAGCAGAACTCCTGATAAATGGGTCGTCTGTGAGCAAGCTGGCAAGCCTGTGTAAGAGGCGTCTGCTGATAGAGAAATCAAATAGTATAAAATAAAATAAAATAAAATAAAATAAAATAAAATAAAATAAAATAAAATAAAATAAAATAAAATAAAATAAAATAAAATAAAATAAAATAAANATAAAATAAAATAAAATAAAATAAAATAAAATAAAATAAAATAAAATAAAATAAAATAAAATAAAATAAAATAAAATAAAATAAAATAAAATAAAGATGCCAATTCCACACCAAATGAGAACATTTGAGACCCCAAACCTGCAGCAAGTGAGACCTTTTCCTTGTTAACCCGTGGGTGGTATTTGCCACACAGACACACACTCCAGCTTCATACGCTACTTGATGCCCCTGCCTGAAATCAGTGGTGTGCACACACTAAAACGTGGTGGTGAGAGAAATGAAACAGTAAAACTCCTCTCAGCTCCTCCAGACCTTCATCTCAAAGTATTAAGGAGTGCACAGAGTTGTATTTATTAGAGGATATCTAACAGTTGCACTTTATTGCTTATACCTCTTTACCAATAAAAGAGCAGGAAGTGAAAGTGCTGAAGGTATCAGAAATTCAGGCAGGAAGACACATGATCTCTGTCTGAGGAAGCCCAAGACCACCAGAGACTGAGAACACCCAAGTAGACATGGGGCCTTATTCTAGGGCCTGGAGCCAAATTAAATGTTTCTTTTTAAGAATATCATGAATATCATTAATATTTGTGCTTGGGAAATTACTGTAGTGGATTGCTTTTCTAAACTGACGCCCTAGGAAAAAAGAGTATATACTAGGAAAGAAGAGCTACCACTATTCATTCTAAAATTGTCCTTTTTTTTTTTTTTTTTTTTTTTTTCCTGAGCTGAGTGAGACCATGATATCCAGGATGCTTCATCTTGTCTATGGAAAGAACCAGGACTATGTTATGGCTGAGCACATTTTCCTTTTGAAGCTGAGGGTGGAAACAGAACAGTCTGCAAGCTCACTCACTGGGAATCTACACAAAGAGAATGATCTGTCATGCCTTTTATCATGCCAAAAYAAACCAAGGAATACCAAGAAAGGTAGGCATATTATTGTCAGAGTTGCTTCCCTGTTTGGGTAGGTACTCAGTTATATCTCCCTTCACAGACTGGGAGTTGAAGTTATTTCACCATGACAAAATCATTAAAAAATTTTGATTGCTACAATACTCATACCCATCCATCAGATCAATTTTGTAGTTTCCTCCATTTTGTAGTTTCTTARCAATAAATAACTATTACCCTGTTTCTCAGATCATGCACTAGGTAATGCCTTAGAATCTGAATTATTCGTTAGGATTATGAATAGAATACATGACATCTCTGTTCCTGTGGAGTGAGAGTTTAGACAGTGATAATTACGGAGTTAACACTGAGTCACAAGAAATATTCACTTGACTTGACATAACCTTTTGTTTGCTTTTTTTCACAATTGTTTGCATCCTGATTTCATGGCCATGAGTCACAGAAACGTAAGACAGGAACACAGAACAAGTCAGGCAGCAAGGGGCCTCAGAAAGTCTCTGGTCTCACCTCTGACAAAGGCAAGGTCAGCTACAGGATAAGCCTAGGTTGTTCAGGGCTTTTACCCATKTGGATATGGAAAACTTCCAAGGATGGAGACTGCACACTTGCCYTGGACTCCTACTTCACTGCTTGCCTGTCCTCATTGGAAAGACCTTTCTTCTTATATCTGATTCAAATCTCTTCTGTTTTATTATGCTCATTGCTTCTCATCCTCCCATTATGCACCACCATGTGGAAGATAACTCCGTTTTCCTGAGCCCTGATAAGGAAGACAAATACACTTGTAGGTATATTCCCAAAGAAGGGATCTCTTATCATCAGACTGGACTTCTCTAATGATAGTTATATATCAACATATATATATATMTATCTCAACATATATCTCACTTCAGGGAGACCAAGAAACAGATGTGTGGGCTCTTGCATGTCGGGACCAGTTCTCATTCATTTTTGAAACAGTAGAAAAATGTTACTTCATTAACTGTGAGAGTCTGCATTAGCTCTTAGTGAGAAGTCCACATGGAGACAATCCCAATTCTGGTATGTCTCTTTCCCCACAAAACCTGATTTTGTGCAAGATGTCTTCAGGCTGTCAGGTTGTCAGGACAGAATTTGATTTGGAAATTAAAAGAAAATCTCATTGAGCATCTGTGTCAGTTACAGATCTATGACTATAAATCCATATTCGCATTRCTTCGTGGGAGGAACAGTTAGTTTGCCTGTCTCCTGCAGAACTTCAAGGGGAACAGAAGAGTCTTTTGGATAGCTGCTGCAGACTTTTAAGACCATTCATTGAYTGAATGAAGAACAAAAATAAGTATAATCACCATGAAATGAGATTTTTTTTTTCAAATATCTACAGCATTTTTAATTGGCATAAAATTGGAACTGGTGCATTGTGAGTAGAACCCTTTAATTTTGCCATGGCAGTCTAATGGAAGAAGGAGAAAGAAAACACCCACGGACTTGGATGGACAGCAGGGGGACCAAAAGTTCATTCTGGTTTCTTTCAGATTCCCAACACCTCTGTCCTTCCAGACGTTGGCTGGAAATGACAGCAGAAGTTTCAAAATATCTCATATATTCCCGTTCTTGTAATATTTCTAGCCCAACCAAAACCAGAATACTTCTATTTCCTCTAACCAATAGCTGGCTGAAATCTGTTCTTTCAGGACCATTATTTAAGAGGTGTGACTGCCAGTTCCAGCTGAGCAATGTTTACGTCCTCTGCCTCCTCTCCTTCCCTGTCATTTCTGCAGGGGCACACGTGCTCAGAGTGGGATAGGGCTTTGTAAACCTCCGTGACTGCGTGAAAGGGAGCAGTTTTACTGCAGCACTGCTCAAGGTTTCCTCCCACTTCTTTTCCTGCAGCCACACATGCTAAACATCCCCTAATGTGGGGAAGAGCTGTAGACATGGATCAAAGCTGCTAATAGAATCATGGACTAAACTAGGCTTAATAGGCTAACTACTTCAAATGTGATTAAAGTTACAAGAAACCAATCCTTCTCCTTAACCAGCCCTGGCAGTTTCAGGTTAAAAACTGATTTTGTAAGGCTAGATACCCTTCTTCCACATTAGACTAGTTTCTGTGTTTTTCCTGTTTCCACAAGCTGCAATTTGCACATTTCCTGACAGAAGCCTGCCAAGCCATCAAACAGACAAGCTGGCAAATTTAGGCATTGAGCAGCAGTTTTAAGCCGAGGAGAAGGCTAGCTAACTACTCAGCTCCCTTCCCCCTCCCAGCAGATCTCTGCTGTCTTTCGCTAGGTCCTGATATTTTGGTCACCTTGTATAATCAGTAATTTATGCAGTTCCCCTCTCCCTGCTGCTTACCCCCTGCCTCGAACCTCTGCAGCCGTGTATATCCTATCAATTTAAAATACAGAAAACACATTAAACTAAGAGTGTTTCCTAGCTGCAGCGGCTGTATATTGCATGCAATTGCTCCTTGCTTTGTGTTTCTTTTTGAAAATACTCCATACATTAAAAAAATTAAGTTTAATTTTGCCACACTAATCAAGAATAATTGTGACAGAGGGTGACCTGGATATAAGGCAAATGGAGTCATTCATCATAGATCACACATGCATTCATGCTTGTTTTTGTCTCTGTAAAACATAAGGTGTTATTGTTACGTATTTTTTACCTGCCAGCAATAAGCTCAGGACAGCAGAACACTCACAACTGGTATTAAGTAKTAAATAGTATTAAAAGTATTAAAGMAAAARGGAGAAGACAATACTTGGGAAGCATGTAACACAAGGGATTTATAGAGCATCCATCCTTCTCTGCGCAAGTGAGGTTGCTAAGGCCAGTTGCAAGATACATACCAGCTGGTAGGGGGTGGTTTCTCTGAGAAGAGTTAATAAGAAGAGACCTATGCAGCAGAGGTCTGTGTAACCAAGAATGCCATAGAGAAGGTGCACAGGGACTGAGCATTCACGGTCTGTCATAATATGAGAGCTAGGGGACATCAGATGAAATTAACAGGTGGCAGGTTTAAAACAAACAAAAGGAAGTACCTTTTTTATCACATTACACTATGGAAATTCATTGCTACAGGATGCTGTGGATGCCAAAAGCTTACGCAGCTCTGGTTAGACAAGATAATGTGAGGAGAATTAATCAAAGGCTATTGAACACAAAGGCCTCACCTCTGCTCCAGGAAGTCCTAGAGCCACAGATAGCCAGGAGATGGGAAAGCATACCAGGAAAGCATCACTATATACTTGCCTATTCTTGTAACCTTCCTGGCATGTCTGTCCTTGGCTACTGTCAGACACAGGATACTGGGATATGAGGCCTTTTGTCTGAGCAAGAAGGGCCGTTTTACAACCTTTTATTAACTAGCAGCCAACGTGCCAAATCGGGCCAATAAAACACTTCTGTCCAGCCCGCTGACTTGTCCCAGAGGAGTCTAGAAGCAGCTGTCCAAGAAGCAAACGCCACCCAGCAGTTCCAGCTACACTAGCTTGGAAGCCGGCACAGAGAGATGAACTGTGGCTCGTTCTGGGGGGTGCAGACCGTGCCAGGCAAAGCTCCTATCCCCCTGGCCACAGCCACTGCGTGGCTGGCCAGACCCTGTCCCATCCTCCRCCCACCTCTGTTCGCCCAGCAAAGCATCAGCCTGGGTCTTTAGGGCAGGTGGGAGACACCTCCAGGTGTTGCTTCATAATAGGCAAGGGCTTTGGGCAGACCAGCCTGAGCTCTTACCCCTTTTAGAGGGAGCTACGTGTCCTGCATATGGTGCTGAGGACCTGTGAGGAGGTACAGACCTCGAGCTTCTGCTTAGCCACGGAGAACAGTGGAGTATTTTCAGCCTCTCTTCCCCACTGAAAACACGTCATAGAAGCCACAATACAGATCTAGCCAGCTGATTTGCTTCTTCTGCACAGATTAGAAGAGAYTGAAGTCTTTGAATGATAGAAGACAGAAATACTCGGTAAAATATAACATATATCTGAATACATTTGATTTTCTAAGATGATGTTAGTATTCAAGAAACCTGAGAAGCATGAGTTCATCATCAAGCAATCAAACATTCCAAAGACTGATCAATGTTCATTTATGAGTGCATGTATAATGTATCTATCCCAGTCAGTTCATGGGCTATGCTTCTGTGAAGAAATCTGTGGAAACTTAAACAAGAAACTGTCATCCCCTCAGCCTTGAAAAGCTGAGACAGCAGAGAAAGGTGCTTTGCTAATGGAGCTGTATTTCTATTTTTGCTTGCTACCTAATTATTTTCCTTCTGCCTTTCAGTTATTTCAGCTACTTTGCTATTTAAAAATACTAAAACACAGTGGACTAAAATAGTTTGCTTTATGTTTCCAGAGATCCTTTGAGAACACAGAGTCAGAACTTGTCTTTCTAGTAATCTCCCTTATATATTGCCTTAAATATATATATATATATATATTCCCTAATCTGGATTTACTGAGTCAAAAATCTTCAGTTGTGCAGCAGAATTTAAACAATTAGAAATATTTTTTTACTAGACATAACATATATTTTAGAGGCACATACATAAGTAACATCCATCCAAGAAAAACTGCACCATCCCCTCCAGACTGCAGTGGCTTATGAAAAAGAGACTCCATTTTTCTTGAGCAGAAATCCCCCACCTTTGGAAAGCATTAAGCATGTCAGTTCTTTAAAATACAGCCTGCTGTATAAATCACCGAACAATAGAAGGGCTCTTAAAGAACCAGAAATACATCGAGATTTACTGCCATGAATGTATATTCTTTCAAGACTCCTCTAATCACTTTTTTTCTCTCTCTCTCTCTCTCTCTCTCTCTTTTCCTTTCTTCCCAGTGTATGATGAATAAGGCTCCTAATTTCTGTCCCTGCAGAGGGCAACAAAGAGCTTTGCTGCTGGTCAAGCAATTCCAATTTGCACCCTACGGAAATACCCTAGCCAGTTACACCATCCTCCAGCTCGGAGAGACCTTTGCAAGGCGCTGGCGACCAACCTGACCCACACGAGCTGCTCCGAACCGACTGATGGCCTCTCCCCAAACGTGGCGTATTTCACAGGCCGGCTGGCTGGGGAACCCGTGACCACATCAAAGGGTCGATTGTTCCAACTTACTGGCCCATGTGTCTCTCCAGGAAGCACATAAACCCTTTAGAAAAAGGAATGCGGGCAGGAAAGTTAGCTCTGTGAGCATTCAAACCATCATATGATGTTTTGAAGTTTTTCGCCCGCCGCCCTGCCCCTCCTCCAAGGGAATTATTGAAGTACAGGGCTTTCAAAAATCTTGAATCAATAAATCAGATTTTTCTCCAAGGGATTAGAAATTTTAGCTTTGCAGAAGTGCACAAAATAAAGTTATATATAGAAAACATTTTCAGGAGGGATTATTAGATAGGCTGGAATATTTAAATACACAGTTGTTCAAGTTGCAGTGTGCTGTCCACACACTGATAATTACCTATATCTGTTCTCTCCAACCTATAAACCTAACTACCGCTTCTCCTCAGTCTCCGAGTGTATATTTTTGTGAATGTGCATAATAGAGGGGGAGACCAACGATCCTTCTCCCGGGGTCTCGGTTTCCAGTGTGCCGTATGCATTAGGGCTTGCAGCGCAGTTTCTTGCCCGCGGGCTGACAGGTTCCTGTCCTCTATCTCTTCATTACTGAGAACTCATGACAGCACAGTGGAGCGCTCCAGCGGCAGGAGGAGCTGCGGGAGCCCAGAGCTCAGCCTCCTGAAGCAGGGCTATCAGTCCTCAGGTACGGGATCATTCTGGCAACTCTGAGAGACAGCGAGGAAAATACAGCGAAGCCGGCGGAGGGTGAAAAAAGTGACAGTGTCTTCAAGGCAGGATGTGAGCTGTGCTTCCTGACTACACGCAAGTCTGTTCAGCTGAATAAAGTGCCTAAATACACATGCATGGACTCCTAAACACATGCCTCCCTATGCTCCCAAAATACTCGCAGTCCTAGCAGGCATCTAGGGTTTGYTCTCATAAACTGCAGGTAAGATGAGGAGGAGGATGAGCTGCTCATTCAAGATATGTAAATGCTAATGCCTAAGTGTCGCTCCTCCATCCCCATCATGTGTTACTCAGCCTGGATGAGCTGAACAGCACAGCAGCGAGAGCACAAGCCAGGCCCGTATTGCAATAGCCTCTTAGAGAAGAACAGGTCAGACAGCCCTCGCTAAAAAAGTCTCCATCATCCCTGCCCAAAGTCTTGCACACATCTTACAGGTAGGATGGTCAAGGATATAAGCATTGAAAGGTATTTAGTGCAATATCTATTAACAGAGCAGCTGATAATTCCTAAAATAAATTTAAAAAATGAAAAAGAAAAGGGAGAGAAAAAAATGCAYGCAGGTTTTGGATACACAGATCTTTTTCCAGGTCAGAAACAGTCTGGAATAGCTCATCCCACATTAACACAGGAAAGAACGGCATGTTTTCCCACAGGCTTAGCACATCGTGGGCACAACTGCTCCTTCAGGTGACTCAGAGGCTTTCACATGTTGTACCACCTACACATATACAAATTCAGGGTCTAAATCATCTTTAGAAACTTGTGGGTCTGAGAAAAAATTCTGGAAACTTATCCCTCTCTCTCCCCAAAAATTAAGTTCATGACAGAGGGTTGTTTTTTTTTTTTTTTTTCCTCCTTGGATCTGTTAGGGAAAAATTGAAAAAGACASTTTCATGTGAAATATCCTGTCTAAGACTACATCTTAAAAAAAGAATGTTTAAAATAATGTTTTGAAGGATACTGGAATTTTTTCCCTACATGGACAGTTTTTCTGAACACCTCCTTCCATCCCCTCCCCCTCCACACTTTCCAAGAAAAACATTTCTTTAGTAGTTTGCAACATATCCTGATTTTTTACATCTCTAGCAAGGTTACAGCTGGGGATAGGGTTGGAGCAAAGATRTGGTCCAGCCAGGGAGGATAAAATAAGGCAGATAGGATGAGAAAAATGGTGATTGCAAAATAAAATCCTGAGGTTAGGCCTGTGGCTGGAACAGACATTGGATTGGATTAGTTAGATTTGAAGAATCTTGTTTATTACTGGAAGCCCACAGCAAGGCTGASAGTTTTCTAAAGTACGGACAGTCTGACTTGATTTATGCCTGAGGCTAACAGGGATCTCCGTGTAACAGTCAGGGTAAGGTTGGTCTAACAGTTCCTATCAGTCATTGAAATGGGACAAAACACTTTTAAAATTCAGTTGGAAGTGTGGTTAGAGCTGTGAAACTAGAGTATTGGAAAACTAGAGTATTAAAGATTTTACAGGGGTAAATGTAGGAATGAGGTTAAGATGTAGTCCTYCAAGGGACCAAAAGTTCAGAATTATTTTTTTGGTCAAGGTAAGGCCCAAGCTCAGGAACATGCGTGACATATCTAAATATGACATGACTTAATTTCATTCTGGATCTGGCGGRGACACTGGTCTCAGCCTTATGCTTAGCTCTGGGCCCAGCAGAAAGGGCTACTAGACCAGGTCTGGGTTGGGTGCCAATATGATGGACTTGGCTTGAAATTTCTGTAGTTAAGGTCTGTTTTCTGTCATTACTGCAGTTTAGAACATCATGAACCAATATTCTGGATTTACAAGTGGGCGCCTGGATTTATTGTGTCCTGAGGAGTGCTGCTGACYTGGGGGAAAAGATGAGATTTATCTCTGTAGCTAACAGCCCTCTCTGGCCTAGGGTTAGGTCTAGGATTGAAGCCAGAAGCAATGATAAGTTTGCTTCCCTGTCAGGTTCAGGGATACCTGCTATGCTAAGTTTAGCCTCGGTTCAGGAGTTGGCAGCTTTTCCAGGTTTACATACAAGACTGTGAGGAGGCCCCATTTGAAGCTATAACTCCATCTCGAGCTTGGCTCRCTATTGATCAGATGGGGTTTCAATGTCAGGATTTAGAGCTGGTCCCACCCCACATCCCCTGCCGGAGCTTGATCTAGGGCTGTCAGAATACTCCAGTTAAAACAGGCAGGAGCACGCTGCTCTTCACTAACGGTGTTCACCTCCCCGCTCCGGAGTCACTGGGAGAGGTTTGGGTTGGATTTGAGACTACTCCAGCAAAAGCCATAGGCTATGGCTACAGCACAGGCTGCAAATGAAGCTGCGGGGGAAAGGAGATGATGATTAAAGCTGAGGTKTGAGGTAGGTTACGTACTAGTTCTCTGGCCAGCAGAAGTGTTTGAACTAGGAAGGAGGGTTACTCCTAGGGCCAGCGAGGTTACTGGACTTCATTAAGGGCCAGGAAGAGCCCTTAAAGCCTGGAGTTAGGCAGGAATAAGTCCTATTCAGAGAAAGGCTGATCATTCTTCATCTTTGTTTCTAGAAATGTGAGTTTCTTCCCTATGTGTGCTGTAGAACTAGAGATCATCTTACTGCCAGGGTTCTGTTTCATTTAAAGKCACTTGAATTCTATTTTGTATAGAAGTCGGCACTACCGTTAGTTTCTTTTTTTCTAGGTTTAATTTTACTGCCTGTTTTAGAGATATGTCAAAAGCTAAGWAATACGTTCAGGAGCACTAGTATGTAGGGTGGCTTCATCTTCAGTATTTGGTATGGTTGTCATTATTCAAAAGTAAAGTATCTGTATGTAGTTACTTTATAAATATATCGACACTTTCTCAATTACAAAGTACTTCCAGCTAGCTAAACTACATTTTTTTTGTTTTTGTTTTCCCTGGGTTTTCTTGTCCTTTAGAGAAACCCGACACTCCTCTTTTCCTCAGAAATATCCGCGAGCGTTTTCTCTCTTCCCCACAATTCCCAGAGCTKACGACGAGGGGTGGCAGTTTCCCGCACGCCCACAGCAGAGGCAGGGTGACTTGCTTTGCTCTAGCTCCGCTGAAACAAATCAAGGGGCACTCAGCATAGTCTCAAAGCACACACGGAGATAGTTACTTTGGCTCAGGATAAGATCCCACTTCCACCATCCAGCCTCTTGTCAGTCAGAGAACTGTTGGGTCTGGTTCTCCCACCTAAATACGGCTAATTATGGTTCACAGCCAGGTGTGATACAGAAAACCTTTAATAATATTATTCCCTCTAAAGGCCCAKCTGACTGCAGGAATGTGGTTTTAGGAGCCTAATTAAATGTATGCCTCACCTCCTTTAATAGTGAGGCCAGACCTTGGAAAACCTGTATCTAAATTCACTCCTTCTTACACCATTTCTGAGTTATTTATGCAGTGTAACTGTGGCATTATCAAATTCATGCAGACTACATGCACAATTGAAAGCAGGTGGGAATGGCTGACACAGAATAAATGTATCTAGTGTGGGRTTTAATCATTTGGCGTGCCTATTGCAGAGACATTTGTGGTTTCATTTAGGTTTCTTCCTCCAGAGGCACGTTTATAGTGTCCCTGCTTACAGCGCTGCACTACTTCACTTTGCACCACGTACTTCTAGTGACTGTTCACTTCTAATACCTTCTCATGCACACAGGCCCGGGCTTCCAAAGTAATTAGAAACATCTGACATCAATGAGTTAAATTTCTGTAAGGAAACAAGCATCCTTAGAAACTCACTCAGGGTGGCCACACCTCTGCATAGAGCTGAGTTACAATATCTCAACTACATCCTCAAGTAACTCTAGGTCAACCCTAAGAACAACTCCTTGGTASGCATCCAGCACAGCTGGCAAATACTAACAAATTTCACCTTATTTCTGCAGGTACCATAACCATGGTTGTGGAGGGTTCACTCGTTGCACACACACACACTCACACATGCACATTCTCCTACTCCTTTTTGGCCTTCTTATCCTCCATTATAGATAAGGAAATAGCTGGGAGAGGARAATTTGTCTCAAATATTTGTTCTAATGCAATGTTYRTTTCTTGGTGAATGTTTATGCAAAYCTTTCGTGGTTGTTTCATATACGTCCTGCAGAACTCAAGTTCCCCTGGTGCAAAAATCCACGGAATAAAATTCTTCCTACCTCACTTGCCCCCAGCAAAGTTCAGCTGAGTTATAAGCCAAATCTGGACACTAAAATTCAAATAAATAATTTAATTTCTGTGTTTATTATTCACAGTTCCTAGTGGGAGTAGTTACATAATTCATGCTGTTCTGCTTTTGTTTTTGATTGCACAATATAAGAGGGTGACCATACCAGAGTGCAATTTTCATGTTACACCCAGATATGGATTTCAAAATTTGTTCTCTGCTGGTTTATTACTTTGGCCAGCAAAAGAGGGAAGGAGGACAATGCTCTACTTTCCATCTGAAAAGTGGAAACTTCTTTAAAATTTGACTTATCAAATTATACAACAAATATTCTGTTTCTTTACACTACTCTAGCCAGAAGTTTTAAAGTATGTAAGAGAGACAAGATTTATTGATTATGCAGTATAGCTGTGTCAGGAGAAGCAGGGAAATACAAAAGAGGCCAGGGAAACACACACMGATCCCTCCACCTCTAAAGAGCTTGGCAGCAGCTACAGCCCTGGCTCTGACCAAGCATGCTTTTGTCAAACACAGCTTATGTATTTCTATCTAATCCATAGGCTTTTTTAAGCTCCTACTAAACTCAACCAACCACACAAACGTACTTGTACTCGATGTGAAACAGGTCTGAAATAATATAGGAGCCATCAAGAGTGGCGTTCTGATGGGTTTTTATGTTAGAATCTTTCTGGCAAAAGATTCCCAGCAGCACGCTGCAGGTTTAAATTCCACTGGATATCTGCCCTGGGCTGCTTGGAGTTGTGCCTGAATATCTAACTATATCCAGGTAGCAAGAGGAGTGAATTGGCTCTCCGTGGCCCAGGAGGCACGTGCTGGGGAGGGCAAGAGCAGGGAGCCTGCAAACCCCAGGGGARGTTTGAGAAGAACCCTCCTTCCCAGGGCTGAACTACCTTATGGATGTGCGTTTAATTTGTTCTATTCATTCACAGAATAGGTATGGAGAGGCACAGCTGTTTTTCCAGACTACTCTGGCTCCTCACACTGCCTTGCACTGTGTGTAGCCATTTAAAACCACCAAAAAAAAGCAAGTATATCGTTTGGCTTCATCCAAAAGCTGTAGTTTACCTTCAATTTACATTGGTATCAATTACTATAATGGGAAAAGCAGTGGAAAAATCAGGCCTTTTGTTGAAATATTTAGGTGGGATGTGTAATGGACTTGAAGTGCTTTGACTGCTTTTGACTGTTGGCTTGCAGGGGGAAGCACAGGCCCACTGCCTTGTTCCAGTATTCAGCAGTGAAATTCACATAGCATTGACCAAATATTTATTTCTAAAATGTTAGGTGTAGCCATTTTACATTTTCTCAGAGAGGATGAATGCATAAAAACTTAGAGAAAGATCAACCTAAACGAAGTAAAACCTATGTAAGAATGAGATGCTGAGAAATGTTTGAGCTGTCAGCAAAAATTRCTATTCAGATGTCTTGGACCGGAGCACATCCTCAGCATGGACCCTCGCTCCTGACAAGCCATGTTGTTATGCTTCTCGATAAGTGTTAAACTCAGAGGAAAGGGGTTACTGTAGCTATACTCAAGCAAAATTATTTGTCTAGAAAAACAAATGCAGCTTCACAGGCCCACGACACATTCTGACTTTCCCTATTACCAAATAGGGTCCTGTAATAATGGCAAACCAGACTGGTGCCATGAACAGGAGCCACTTCTTTTCTGAGGGAGAATAACACTTTTYCCCCCCTTTTTCTTCCCCTTCACCTCTAACCCGCTGTGTGCTCTACTCTAATGAAAGGTCAGAGGTTAGGACTTTATTTTCCTCCAAACCATGAATGCTAAATAGCGTTAGCACGAACAGTTCAATGACCCCTGTGTGTTCTGAAGTCACTGAAAAATGAAAACAAATGTTAATCTGCTTTTTGAGCTGGACTCTTTTTGCTGATCTACGCTTATGGAGCACATTAGGGCCACTTACAAAATCAGACTGAACTGTGATCTCTGACCTAGCCCCATTTTCAGATGGCCTTGCTTCATTTTGAAGGAAGCCTAGAGCTGCCTCTGGCCTTGCAGCCCGGGGGCTCTCATGTAATTCTCACGTGGTGCCTACTACCGTTCATGTGCAAGTTACATAAGCCAGAACAATCTCTAGCACACATCAATGGCAACGGTCCAATTTAAAAGTAGATGGCTGGAGTAGGTGTTATTAGTACCCTGTGTGAAGCTGTGATTGCTCACATATGGCTACAAGCTGAATAGGACTTTTGATTCAGGGCAAAGAAAGAAGAAGTTGGTGGTAAGAAAAGAGAGATGAAGCATACTCAGTCTTACAGTTTTCTGATTTGAAATAGCTGCATTAAGAATAACTTTAGCTAAAAAGAAATTAAGTTGGATGTCATCCATTTACTGATATACATCAGCTTCTGGACTGCGAGGTGCTCATGAGTATAAATCTGAAATCCTAGTCCAGGAACATTAAATCCACATATTCAAAAGCAAAATGGCATTTTCTAAAAGGCTTGTGATGAAGAATACATTCTTCTTAGTCATATGATAAAAGCAAGAGAAATATTTTCTCTATAAAGTTAGCATTAAACGGCTGTAGTGGTCTTGCATTCAATCTCATCATTCTGAGCCAGACACTTTTGATTTCTTTCTTTTTTTTACCCTTCACACTGACCTTTCTTTTTCATTGCCTCTAATGCAAATAAAAAACAGAGATTTAAGCCGGTGTTGCTGAGATCTGAGGATTACCATTGCTCTATAAATGTGCCTATATGAAGACTGATATGAAATTTGCCCTTTTTATTTTTTTTTCCTGAAGAATCTCCTGGGGTAAAAAGCTTATATACAGGGTTAGTTTCTGTTTTAATATTCTATCTTATGCCTTATTGCAGACTGCCAAAAAACCCTACATTGTATATATGTAATGTTRTGCAAAGAAAAAAAAGAATGAGACATGATAGACTATTAAAAATTATAAAATGAAGTGAACACTTACACATGATTCTATTTTGAAATATTCAAATGTTAAAACAGAAGAAAAGCCTACAAGCATCTCATTCAGGATGGACCAAACACACTCCTGAGCTTACAGGTGCATACAGCCCTGATGTACGGATGCATTGTAATTCCCTGCTGGTGCGCTTAAAAGCATTGTGCAATTTTCTCTGCTACAACAGGGCCCTTCAGATGAAAAGGTTGAGCACTAGGGGTCAGAAATCACTAGATATTCTCTTTTATAATGCTGCAATTGTTCACAAATTTCCTGCATRCTTTGAGTACAATTAGTTTCAACTGGTTTTGAAGAACATGATTTGGTATTTTGCTCCTGAGGACATCACCTAGCATTGTATTTGTAACAATAAAATTAATATTGCTCTACTTCTGTGTTTGTTTGTTTGTTTTTTCACGATTTCAGAAATCTAAGTCAACTGATAATCTCAAAATGTAGCAGTGAACAGTTTTATTTGGAAAWGCAAAAATCATACTCATCTTATTTTTCATGACTTTAGTGCCATTTGTATGGATTTGGCCTCTGATTATAGCTATTCAGAARGTAAAGTCTTTTATACTGTGATGGGTACCTATGTTGGCTGGTATTGCAAAGCCAGCACTTGCTAGATATCCTCAGTATTGTCTTATCACGCTTGAGAGAAAGCACTACAAGCTTCTTAAAGGTCCAAACTAAGCGGCCAAATTACCTATAGATGTACATTGCCTTCAAGCTATGAAATTTGGTGAGACTGATGAAAGAAAAGCTGCCATGAAGGGAGAGAAGAAAGAAGTCAAGCCATAACAGCTGCAGATCACCAGCACTGCTCAAAATAAAGCCACTTCAGCTTAAGGACATTAAAATTAATATGACCCTGTCTACTCTTGAGTTTCTCAACTTCCTGTCCTCACTCGTATTTTGAAAACTATGGGCAGTTTTCTCAAATTATAGAGCGTCAGAGCACCGTGCAGATGACCTGGCTCTTAAAAACTGTGTAGATCCCCGAGGCAGCCTGAATTCCAGGCAGACTCACCCAGACTTCCTAGAGCTGAGCAGACCAAGGGTGCAAGATGCACTGCGTTTGTGAAAAACCCTAAATATCGAAGGATTCATTTATTGGAGCTTAAACTCTTTCACCTTTGGCAATGGGAAGAGCAAAAGAGGATTATCTGATGTAATTTTGAAAGGGGGGCGGGGAGTGTCAAGCGATATTTTGAAAATCTATTCATGAGGAAACCTCTCCCACTGAGTGTTTGCCATCTAAATTCCTGGCGTGCCTTAAAAATTGTTTCACTTTTACATCAGCTTAATTCTGAGATGATTTTGTGCATCTCCTTTTCCTTTTTCCTTTGCTTTACTTTTGTGTATCTACAAAGGGAGAAGCCTTTCATTGATGTAACCTTGCGCATGTCCCTTTTGAGCTGCTCTTCACATTTTCAGCCTGGGTACCAAATATTCATTTAATCTGTATACATTATTAACATAATTTAACACAATTTTTTTTTGTACACACTGCTGTATACCATTATAATAATATAAAGCAGCATTAGCAGGGCAATTTAATATGAAACAATGCAAAAACGTTAGGACTTCTAAGAAGTGGGTTTTTCTAGGAGATCCTAATTACTTTGGTGGTTTTGGATGGAAGGCAGTGAAATGGGAGCTGAGTAGGAAAGAGGACTCTCCTTCCCCACAAAATTAGTTACCTTTAATTATTGTCGTGGCTCTTTTTTTTTTTCCCCAGAAGAACAAAAGAATTATCTATTTAACAAACTGCTCTGCTTTGAAATTGTTTCTTCTGCTTATTCTAGCCTGAACTTTTACAGTCTGATATTCTTTTCCTGGACAGGACTGTAGTGTTGTTTTCTTGAGTAATGGCTACATAAACATCACTTCACTCAGACTGATTCTGAGTCTAGATACCTGTTTCTACTAGGCATTGATGTTGGGACCAGAATATATTTTGAAGGGACTCATACAAATGGAGTCCTTCCCCTCACTTCCTTGTAGAAGTAACATGCAGATGCAGTAGATAGGTATTCATGGAGGCAGAAACATGGCAATGAAGGGATGGGAACTTGTTATCCTTGCTAAACTCCAGCTCAGTTGGCTGGTCAACATCGACCAGCTCCTTGATCTTAGTGGAAGTCCTTTCCAAAAGACATCTGAGAAAGCTGAATTATGAATCCCACTTCCTAGGACAGCGTGCTAGAGTAGATGGGATCACTGTTTCATTTAGGGACAAGATTTACCTTTTACTGCCCTGAGCACAAAACAGAAGTCCTTCAGATGTTGTCATTTTACATCGATCATATCACAAAAATTCTCAGGATATGATACTCTCAGAATACGAGAGAAAATGTAGGTCCAGGTTTTGCAAGGGAGGGAGATTGATTATGGAGAAGAGTTTGTTCATTTAACTGAAACAGAGGATCAGAAACGATTTTCAGAAAATAGAAAGATCAAAAGGAAAGATGAAAAGGAAGAAAATGTGTGTTATTTTCTCTATACTTTTAAAATGCCAATTTTCCATATTAAGCATCAATTGTTCATGTTTACAAATCACTGATCCCACACCAGAACCAGCATTTTTCTACAGAAAGATATCAGAGAGTTTGTTGAATTACTTAGGTTGGTGAAATTTATGTCAGCTATTTGGAGAAGGACCTATCTTTTATGTATTTGTACAATATCTAGCACGAGGTATTTGTATATGTCTAGACAGATAAATGGAGTTACTGGGTAGTGTCACCTAAAATGCAAATATCAATAGCAACAAAAACAATAAATCTCTCTGTAGTGAATAGGATTTTATTCTGAATCAAAAGTGCTTTAGCTTCACTTTTTAGAAAGCTATTGTATGCACATCTAGTCATACAAATAGGATACTCCAGGTCCTATAGCTGTTTCTATAGATTTGAAAAGAAAAAACAAAGAAGAAGAAGAAGAAGAAGAAAAAAAAAAAAAAAAAAAAAAAAAAAAAAAAAAAAAAAAAAAAAAAAAAAAAAGACACTAGTCAAGAACCAAACTGCAGTTATACAGACTTCTTGTGTGACGCTGAGTTCAGCTTTGGCCCCTAAATAACTTAGACATCAGCCATTATTAGTGTCTCTGTATTGCCCTTGGCCTCTTGGCTGGACTTGGTTACTTCAGAAGCTCTGAAGATCCCTATTTGTAGACAGCTCAAGTTTGGAGCAAACCCAGCAGCTTGTAAAGAGAATCCTCCTACTGTTAGGATTAGTAGGTGCTCCCTACAGCCTAAGACACAGCTGGTCATTGCTTTGCACAGCTCCAAATTTACTGAAGCAGCAAGAAGCTCTCACAGCGTCCCAACCATGTCATTATGATTGCATACATATATTTTGCTTTGCCTTATCTCTGTGCTCTGCATAGACCACTACCACGAGTTTTTCAGGCAGGAGTAAAGCTCAATCGAACATTTTTGGACTATAAATTAAAGGACTCATGACCAAATAAATGTAAGAAATTGGTATATGATAATGCCCTATTCAAATTCATGAAACATATATATATATATATGAGCATGTTAATGCATGGATGTGTGTGTTTATGCATGTATATGTATACACATTCACTAAAAAGCTAGAAAATATAGGAGATTATATTATAGAGTAGGCATTCAAAATCACTGCTGCTACAGGAGCTGAACGTCAAGAAACCAGGTATACAAATATCAGAGTGAGTATTTTAAGTAAACCTAAACTGCTCCAGAAGAAGCACTTTAAGGATCCATATCCCTAAGGCATAATTCAATGACTACATCACCAGAGGCCGGCAGTTCCCTGAAAGGTTTCATGATTCATAAGGTTTCATATCAAAATAAAATAGTTCAGATCAAGTTTATTCTTCCTCTCATCTTTTTCTGTTCATATACATAAGCTCTCTGAAAAAGAAAAGCCTCCCACACATGCCCCCACCTCTGTCATCAAGGTCTGACATTGCTGCAAATACTGCTTGACACAAAGTGTCCTTGAACCCTCAGGAAATAAAATGGACTATGGAAACAATGACAGCAACAACTATAGATGAATGAAGACCACAGCTAGCTATAATTTTTGCACAGCCAATAGAAACACTGAGAATTCATCCACAAAACAATCGGGGCCTTCAGGCCATCTCTTCCTCATCTTATCTCCTGGTCGCCGCATTAACATCGATCCTTATTGATTTAATTCCTAGAATGCCCCAGATGAGATCTCTGGTAATATTACCATACTACCTATAATAAGACATTGTCTTCATTCTGAAGACACTACATTCTCAAGAAGTGGGAAAATAGGACTGGCTTTGCAAGCCCAGCTAGAGGCACAACTAGGAATAAAACCTAAGTTTCTTAGCTCCTCCTTCTGTGGCCTAAACTGGTTTTGTACTGGAGTTCATCTGACACACCAGCCTATCATCTGAACTGTAAAAACTCTGTGTTAATTCCACCTAAAAAGAACAATGATGACAAATGTATAGGATTGCTTGGTGAATCATTATAAATACTGGATGCCCTCGTAAGGCAAATGGAGTTGCAAGTTCAAGCTGTGTGCACAAGATTCCTTGGGTGAATGATGTGCATATTTGCCTAGTTAAATGGGCAGTTTTGCAAACTGAAGGGATAATTTCGTGACCACAAAGCTGACGAAAATTCCGGGTCTGGAAAGATAGTCTCATGTTTTCCAGACTCTTGTCCCAGGCAACAACAGTTGAGGCCAACACTCCAAATCTGTGCTGTGCCTAAAGACTAGCAAGTTCTTCAGAAACTGCAAATTTGCCCAGAAGTGAAGTTGAATGCATTTGAGTGGAAACAATGATGAAAGAAGAAACTGCAGAGAACTGAGGTTGGGGCGGGGGGGGAAAAAGTAACAAGATTCATCTCCAAAGGGTTCAGATGACATGTTTTACATATTTCTAGCTGCAGCATGATGGCAAAGCTTCTCAGCACTGCTCCTGTCTTGGCAAACCCTCAGGAACCCTCCCTCGCATCACCTCTCCCCTTTCTGTTAGCAGCATCTGGCTGCGGCATTTCCACCTCTGCAGCTGCTCACACGGGTGGGTGGAGCAGGGGTGACACATGGGCACCGGGAAGCGACACGAGACAGGAAAACACAGGCCAGGAGAAGAAGTTGTAGGGGACAGGGAAGTCATTTGCAATCATACAACAGGGAGGAGGTTGGACGACGAGGGAAAGACAGAGAGAAAGGACACAAGGAAGAAAGTCGTGTCCTCTGCCAAACTACAAAAATCTCATCACAAGGGCAGTCAGATCACCAGCATTAACACGTAGATGATGTGGAGAGGCTCTTCTGTCTGCACTGTATCAGGTTCCAGTGGCAATTTTACAGGACAAAGAACTCAATGTTGTGCACATCTGCCTGTGTGATTTCCATCTGCGGATGTGGTGGGCCAGCAAGGTAACAAGAACATCAAGAGCAGCCTCTGTGCCTCTGCCTTTGTACAGTATTTTCACTCTTTCTGTAAAACAACTGCTCATAATCCCTTCAAAAGAAGAAAAAAAAAAAAAAAGACAGAAAAATCTGCCTGGGAGCAGCCATAAACTGAAACACCTGCGTGCCATGCGCACACAGCCTTACCATTATGTGCACGAGCACCAGCTCTTCCACAGCGCATACCAAGCGTTTGACTTCAGGTAAAATTGGACCAGCAGATTAGCTCACTAGAGAACCACAGGTCTCTGTGAGATTTTGTTTCCCACCTCGCTGAACAATCTTTATCTGTCCTCGCACACACTTCTCTCCCTCTCTTTTTCCCTCCCCCCAGGCTCTTAGCCTCATCTAGCATCCCAAAAGGTGAATACTAGTGAAACGATAGTGTCAGGGAATGCTCTTACCCTTTCCCAAGCTGGGATGATCACGTTTCTCCAAAGTATGCTGAGGACTTCACAGATCACCCCTTATCTAATAAATAGCCATCACTGTTTGGGAAGTGGAAAAGCCCAGCGTAGCTACTGCTGCTCACTCGTAAGCCTGGGACACTCTTGTTATAGCAACTCAGCCTTTTGAGTGAATTCTAATGACTAAACCCAACACAACCTCTTTCTGAGAAGGATTTATTTCTTTCTTCACGATGTCTACAAGTCTCCCCTCCTGTTGCTAGTTAGATCTCATTAGACCAGAGGAGCTATGGACATTAGAATAAATATCAGGAGAAAGATGTTTTAAATATTCCTAGGTCCAGCACAGAGTTTTTCTGAGTGCTGCAAACACCATCGGAATCCACACAGATTCCCTCCCTTCGGAAGCCCTGCATTCAGCTGCCTCAACACCCAAGGGGGGTCCTCCTGCTGCCCTGAGAGCTGAAGCTGTCTCAGCCCAGCCAGCCAAGGGAAATGAAGGAGAACCAGCTCCCTTACCCCTCATCCCCAGCAGTCCTCACTGTGTCACTGAAGCAGAGCATGTGTCGCTGACAGAAGCCCTCCTGGAAAGCCCTGCTGGAGTCCCCCACTGAACAGCGTGACTTTGCATTATCTCCTAGTCAGTGGCTAAATATCACTCTTTGGCATTACGCCTCTTCCTTAAGCTTTTTTTTTTCCCTCACTTGTGGTGGGATTGCTGGGGTAGCAGTGGGACGCTGACCTGGAAAGAATGAACATGACAGAAGATGCTTGCCAAGCATATTCCAAAGAAGAACTTTGGAAAATCATGTTTTGTTTTTATGTCTATACATTAAATTAATCCCTCCAGTAAGCCAGGTTTGCTCAAGAATGTGATTCTGAAAAGGAGTGGCAATTAAAATTCCGTATGTACTTTCCACTCTTAGAGCTGAAGCCAACACATCTTAGAAATAAAAGCAAACCACAAACACATGTGCATGTTGAGAGCATCTGATCAACTGACTTCAATCAATGACTATTTATTTATTTATCTGAACCCTCCTTTTCAAAAGTATTCACTGGCACAACAGGTTCCTCTAACCTCTTCATTGAGGGTGCCTACTAGAAAGAGGGCAAACCCTAGTCCTATCCCAGTGATTACCAGGTAGATTCTCTACCCAAATCCTACACATCTGAGCTAAAAGACTCCATCAACTGTTGCCATTACTGGAGCAGGGGGAAAGGGGAGAAACAAACTCTCATTACCTTTAGTGCAATGGTTGGAAAACAGCTATGAAGCTTTTTTCCAAGCTCTGTGTCCTATCTATTCCCTTTATTGCTTTCTACGGCCTGAAGCTGTCTATATTTAAAATAACACTTTGAAAAAGCTCCCCATTGACCTATGACTTTAGTCAAGACATTGAATCAGATTTAACCTTCTTTTTTTATCTCAAAGATCAAAAGATTTCCCCTTACTTGAGTTTTAAATGTGTTTTTGTGATTTTTTTTTGTAGCTATTTCTATAAAAGATAGGAACTGTCCACTGAATCTCAGTGAGACAGTTGCCTAGCCCTCTTAGGCTCCCTCTGAAATCCCATCCTTAGCCAGATAAAGTTCTGTGCTTGCTGAGGAATGAAGTTCACATGGCTGTCTGGTCCCAGTCTTTGTTAATATAGGACACACTCAAAGGACACAGGCACTGACTGCAGGATAATTTACTGTGGGACTTCTTTTTTTTTTTAACCACCAACATTTTGTGCCCAGCTACTGAGATGAGAAAGTGAAGTCAGAGCAGAGACATGAAGTTAAAAGACAGCTGCTGGGAGAGGAGCTATTTCCTTTCACATTTAAAACGAAAGATCTAGCCTTCTTCCTGGATCTCAGTGAGGAACAGAAAAGGAATCAAAATGCTGGAAAGCAGAGCCATGCAAGAAAGGAGGGCACAACTTAATTATTTTTTTTTTTTTTTACAGTTCAGAAGATGCTCCAAAACTGTTTCAAGAAATATTTTAGTTCACATGCACTAGTTCATTCAGCACAATCTGGAGATGGCAGCTACAAGGTGAAATAGTAAGTAAGAAGGGAAAAATGCAGTCATTCCTAAAAATAACTCTAAATATATAATAAATCTGCAGTCTCAGTTATAGTCTACACTATTATTTAGGGAATTACAAACATGAGCTTAAGGAAACTTGTTTGCACATAGGAAGAATTATAAATATGCTTATAAAATAAACGTAACCTTTAATCTGCCTGGAATCCTACTGAAAACTATTCATAAATGTGCATATATATATATATATGTGTGTGTGTGTGTGTGTGTGTGTGTGTGTGTGTGTAGGTAGAGAGCATATTCAGCCAGTCACAGAGCAGTACCAGAGCTTTCTTCCCTGGTTACAAGGAGATGAAAGCTAGCAGCTGTTTAGCAGCTTTGTTTTGCTAATAAAAGTGCCTTACACATCGCAGACACTTAGCATGCATTCAAATGGTACTAATAAAGAAAGCCTAAAGAAAGAACTGCAATTATCTTGGAAACTAGGTCCCCTGAAATGTAAAACAAATGCTTCAGAACGCAAAAAAAAAAAAACCAAAAAAACCCCCAAAACCCTCACAAATAGCCAGCACCTTATTTTTCTCTTTTCAGTATGAACTCCACACATGATGGTTCAGTAGGGACCCAGAAGTGCCTTTTCTGGAAGTATGAACAGCCTTTTATTCAGCACCTGGACTGTTTCTGTGGCTGTGCCCTGCGTCTCATCAAATCCTATCCCCACCCTATTCTGCTTATAGAGTAAGGTGTTTCTTTCTTTTAACACGGCCTAGCAGAGTAAGACAAGTGAAAGAGCTTTGGCTTAGTTGCAGTCTTAGATTATGAGGCCTTTGCTGCACACAACCAAATCTAGCAGTGCATAGCAACATGACTCTGTCTGGGTCAAAGCTGGGGAAAGCACTTTTGGGGAGAGCGCCTCTGAAGATTTCAGCTAAGATTAGGGGTGCTGGTACTCAGAGAAATAAGACGTTTTTAACTTGCTTTTCAATATGTCCAAAAGCCATGTTTTCAAGGAGATTCGGTATTACTGACTGCAATTGTTATAAATCTGTCAGACTCCCAAGGAAAATATACATTTTTCCATTCAGCTGTAAACCAAAAGCTGACAACCGCTTCACAGAGATGAATATATTCTGGCTTAGAAGAATATTTAGGAAAAAAATATTGTATAATCTTTCCCATTAATGTTAGTTTAAGACAAACAAATGGGCCAGATTTTTCAGGTGTGTTGGGAAATTCTGAAATCCAGAATTGAAATTTCAAGAAACATTACTAGCCATGCTATAAAAATCACTCTCTCAACTCTTGCATTAGACATCCAAAGTCTCAAGCTGCTTTTGAAACTTGAGTTTCTAAACCTAAACCTACTGCAAGAGAGCACAGAAATGTATTCCTTGGTGCCCCAGACGAGTATCTGTGGCCAAGTGTGAAAAGCAAAAGGGCAAGCAGAGTTCAGATCCATTACCTTTGAAGGGCCAGAGCTCTGAGTCAGCAGCACGGTAGCTGAAATAATAACATATTTGCAGAGTTCCACTGACGAGAAACCTGGACGTGAGATGGGGAAATTTTTGATTCTCATGGGAAAAAAATTTGGTAAACATCTCTTCATGCTTCACATTGATCACGATCCACCCACACAGGCAAATGCAGCCTGTAGCCCTCTTTGTTAGTTTTTTTCCTTATTTAGTAAGAAAACATATATATAAATGTAATCTTTTTCATTTTCTTGTGGCTGAAACCTCACTTAAGGGCTTCCAAAATGACACCACTGAAGAGCAGAGCCTAACCTCAATGTTTGGTGAAAAAACACAGGAAAGGCAGCACATCCCTTGAGGAACAGAGTAGAAGCAATAAGCAATATTTCCAAGCAAGCAGACAAACAAAAATATACAAAGTGGCCACTACAAAGTTGGTGCATCTCATCTTATTTCTTCTGGATATTTAAGGTGAATCAAAGCCAAGCCAGAGACTCATGCAACTACTGGGAAATGCTCCAGGTGTTTAGTCCATTTTTATGTGGCATTTCACAGCACAAAGTTGAGCAATTTTATGAGTTGTATGAGTTAGCAATTGTATGCTGTTCCACATAAAATAGACACAGGTAGCAAGCTTGCAGTTGCTTTTTGTTTTGGCATTTCTAATTTTAGATACATTAAATCTCTGTTTGGAGTGAATAAAGGATTTTCTTCTTCTTTCTTTCTTTTTTTTTCTTTGTTTTTAATTAATTAATTTATTTATTTATTTTAAATTCAGGTTGCTTGAAGGACCTGGGGTTTGTAGTGAGTATGCTGGAAGTCTCCCTGTTGTCGTGCTTTTTCCATTGTGTGAGACAGCATGAGATCACCAAGGAGGCTATCAAAAGGTGACAACAAAGAATACTCATCCCAGTCTACTCTTATCCTAATGCTGAATAACCATTTTACCGAACCACTGGGGAATGCAGAAGAAATAGACTCAGTGTAAACTGATAGGTGCCAGAGAAATCATATCCCTTTATCGAGTCTGTGTTTAACTTATAATCCCCTTTTGCTAGAAAGGTCATTCTAATTATGGGGAGGGGTGGCAGGGGGAAGCTATTGTTGGTAGCCATGGCCCCATATTGACGATTCCTCTATATGTCAGTGCATGAGCATTAACATTGCTCAGATAATCTTGCTGGCGAGCAAAGAAATAGCTATCATGTTACTTGAAAGAACTGAAGCTGTATTGTATGGCGGTCATTAGTCTCCTTGAGTCTGCTCATAATGATGAATGCATCTTTCTGCCTGCATGCAACTTGTGTAACAAACAGCGCAGCCAAGTCTTTTCCAGCTCTGTTATCCTGTTTTAAAAAACACTGACATTTTCTTAAACAGACATAATTTACAATTTTAAGTAATACAACAGTGCCTTGGTGTGTAAGGGCCAGCAAGCAAACAAGACTCCTTTCACAAAGATTAAAAAAAAAACAGTCTCATGCTCATGCTTGCTGAGGTCACTATGGCTTAAAGCTGGGGTGAAGGGGGGAGAACTAGGGCATTTCTGTGACATATCTTTGGCTTTCAAACGTGTATAATGCTCCCACAGCAGAAACCTCAAGTGCAAGCAGAGTTAAAAGCAATACCTAATGCCCTGTGGGAACAAACCACAGCCTGTGTCCACACCAAGCTATTAAAGCACCGAGGCAGCAGTTTTGGGGTCTCTGGGTCTATGCTATTTTCATCCGTGGATTATATTTCCAGCCTGCCTCAGTGTGCCCTGGCTACAATGGGAGACCTCAGGAGTGCCCAGGTCTCTCAGCACCGCACTCTATTTGGCCTGAGCACCCTGTGGGGCACCACTGCCTGTCCCAACCCCTGAGAGCTTGGCAGCACAAGGGCAGGGGCCGTTGAGGTGCTCTAGGAACACAGGGTTATGCGGGTGATGCCAAAGCCATGTGGCAGTGACGGGGTGAGTGGGGCACTACGAGGCATGCTCTGTAATTCCGCTGTCTTAGGGCCACATGCTTAGCCCAGAAAGCACAAGTTACTATTCACCAACTGACCAGTGAAGTCCTGGTACGTGATGAAACATCAGCTAATGACACGAATTCTCTTTTGGTGGGCATTAAATGAAAAACACAGCCCTCCTTATGGCCCTGGCACAGCTGGGTCTCTTCACTGCTGCAGCGCTGCCCGGAAAAACTCAATTCCTCTCAGTCTAGCGGCTGAGAACAAATCAGCTAGCACATGACCTTGGAGACCTCTGGGATAAAAATAATGCTGGGCTTGTCAATGCTGAAACGCTGTGGCACAGGTCTAGAGGAGATTAGGGTGACAGCCTGGAAATGGATGCACTTTTCTCCCTAGGCTTAGGTAGAAGCTGCCAGTAAAGGACTGTGAAGGTGACTTTTTATGCTGGAATTAGCTTCCTGCCGTCTGTTTTTCCATGTCTGGAAGACCACGTGTTCCCATCTGTAACATACACTCACAAGATCAATCTGTTTCTGTGACAGTAGTGCTTACTGGGGGCATTAGTCTTCTGCTAGGGTGTCTCGTGAGGCACATTTTAGCACAGGCATTTGTGGCTGCTCCTGGGAGCCCAGTTTTCTCTTCACACCCTCTCATTTGCAGGTTGCATGCTGGCCCACTGGATTATGAGGGCACTGTAGGATTCAGCTGATGTGAAGCAGCTGAATGTCTACAGGATAGGATATGCATGATGAAGAGGAATGAGGGCTGGGGCCTTGTGCCTGAAAGGTCTATGCCAGAGGACTTGTGGGACACATGTTGTACTTGAAGATGTCTTTTGGTATCTGAACATACTTGCCTGGAGGCACCTTAAACTCTTAGAGTGTGGATGCTCTATGTCTTAGTCTGCTTTGCTAGGGAGCTCCTTAGGGCTAACCTAACAGAGCTGTTAATATATGGTCAGAGACCTCGACCTGAGCCTGATCAGCATTCAACTGAGGTGAGTGATTTGCCTTCCATTAATTTCAATTTCAGATGTTTAAATTCTGGTATTTTTTGTGGGTTTTTTTCCCCTTAAGAAGTCACTGGGATTTTTTTTTTTCTACAGATGATTCACTTTAATTATCAGTGCCCTCTTATCTTGCTCTTCCCTTTCAGAGCATTATCATCAGAGCAAATTCAGTCAGACCTACAGTTCTCAGGTTACAACAATATTATGGCTTTACATGAACACATCATTATGAATAACAACTGACTAATGCCATAGAGAAATAAACCACCCCATAAAAAAAACACACTGCTTTATAAAAAAAAAGATTAAGAAGAATCCTTTCCTCAAGGTTTATTGCGTCTGGGCTAGCGACATGAAGTCCAGAATCCCAAGTACCTTAAAACATTGTGTCTCTATTCTGTTTGCATTTAGGATTGCAGTCAGAACAGCATCTTGTTGACTACACAAGAAATACACGTCTTGACCGCATATCAACCGCGACACCGAAACTGTCAAATAAGCAATTAGACTCCCAGAGTAGCTCAAGTGAGAAACCATACAGTAATACAGTCTGATGGGCAAATAAAAGGAATTACTGTCCCAAACATTCGTACTGTATTCATGATTCACACCTTCTGGGTCACAATTACTATTTGCCTAAATGTTGGGAGTTTGAATGTTATCGACCTTTAATGGACTTTGGATCTTGGAAATACTCAAAAGTCAACATTAACAGAGAAAAAAAATGTATTTACATTTTAGGTTTCAAATGAGACTGTGCATGTCCTAAGTAGTGTGATAAAGGCTACTTTTGGGAGATCTTTCATGACAGAACAGAAACAGATGATATTATGAATCATATTTAAAAAAACCACTCAATGTTTCAAAAAAAAAAATTTACAAATATGAGAAGTTCAAATACTTCAGATAATGGTTAGGTAAGAATGCCTATTGGGAGATTTTATCTGAAGTAAATTCAAGTTATGAATCTTTTCCAAGTTATCTTAGACTGGCTTACACACTTACACTCTCCATGTATGGTCAGCATTTTAGTCATACGTTTTGCTGAAAAAGATGGTTTGAAAGTATTTTCCTCGTTCCCTCTCTGTCATTTTTCTGAAACTTCAACCCATGCCAATAAGATAACGTGATCCACAGGGGGAATTGTATTTTTCTGTAGTCTATAGACTAGAGAAAACTTGAAATCAAATCTGAAATTAAAAAATTGGCAGAATATGAATTGAAGGTAGTACTAACAAGAGGCTTCAGCCCAAAGTATGTTTGCCTGATCAAAGCAGTATTCTATATCCCGTGGAAGCTTTTGAAGAATATTTAGAAGTAAAGCAAGTGGGAAAAACCTCTCTGTGCCAAATTTTGGCTGTTTTTTAAACACACATCAAGGCAAAGCCATAAAGCAGCCAGTTCCCTGTATCTTCTGCCAAGAGCAGCATTCCCTCTCCCTCTTTTTTTTTTCCCTCCTCCTCCCTCAAAATGAATGAAATCAAGATCAAGGAAATTTTATCAGGCCCTTGAAGTACATTTTTAGTTTGCATGAATATCACACTCACATGAACGCATGCGCATACACACAGCTTTAGGTATAGCAGGCTGGTTGTGCTCAAGTCCCTTTCATGCTGCCACCACCACCACCACCAAATTGCAATCACAGGTTTATGGGGGTAGGTAATGGCACAAAGAGGTGACCAAGGTTAAGAGAGAATGTGGTAGCCAAATAGAAACCTTAAAAGAAGTGGTGGGGTAACAGACGGAGAGGAGAGAGTGGGTAGCATTTTCTCTGGGTGCCAAAAATGTCTCCCGACAGCTGTGTGTTAATATTATGATTATTATTTTGGCAGAGGTCTTTTTATTTTCTTTCCCAAGCTGATCCTACTCCCCTCTTGTGTGGATATGGAGCTTGTGTTGGGCCAAAATATCAAAAGAAACAAGATCATCAGTTACAGAATTGCTGAGGTCTATCCAAGATATATAACATAAGGCAGCAGTAGGAAGCAAGAGTGGGATGAGAGGGAAGGTCCATGCTGATGTTCACAGCCTGGCTAAGGACCTTTGGAGTATCTAATAGTCTTAGTTTGGGGTGAAAAGGGTGACAGGGATGAAGAGAGAGTGTCTTAATTCCAGACTGCCTTAAGTAACAGTATATTTGGTTAGCCTGGAGCTCTTTGAAGATATTACAACAGTTTTAACACTAGAATATTTTATTGGAGGCAATTATGGTCAAATCCCTCCTGTTCTTCCTTCTTTTATCAAACTACAGGATAAATATCATTAAAGACCCTTTAGAGCTGTCACTAGGTTACACTAGCTCATGTTCTCTGCACACATCACATGACGAACCAGCAGCCTTCAAAACAGTGATGTCTGTGACAGGCACTGATGCTCAATGGAAGCAAGGCAGTTCTTTCTCGATAGCCTGAAAAATGACTTAAATACAATCAATCTTTTGCTCTTGATGATTTCCTTAGAAAATAAACATCTACACTCCAAGACGTTTCTGCATCACACCTGCAATTCTGCATTGCTGCAATATGAGGCTTCTAGTCACAAATCTCTTGGTACTCCTTAGAGGGGAAAACCATGCCAAAATCTCTATTTATTTGTACCTAAAATGGTCCTACTCATTTGTCCTCATGAAATTCCTCTTTAATCAGAAAACACTTAAGCACACATTTAGCACTGGTATTAATTTTGACCTCAGGTGCTAAGTGAGCATTTACCTGAAGCTGATCAAAGTTCAGCTGCTCTGCCAAGGAGGCATAGGTTATATGTATATAAAATGTGTGTATATGCGTGTGTCTGTAATAAATGCTTTGATTTTAAACTGAATGTCTTTCCAGAAGGAGAATCATTGGCACGCGCAAAATATTTGGCAAATTGTAACCTTTATCTCAGGTAGATAAATAAGAGGTATGTTATGTTGATCACCATCATGCCTCTCAAACCAGATGCTGCACAAACACGTTGTCTCTTCATCTGTGACTCGAGAAAGTGTTTTTTTGTTTTGTTTCTTTTTTTTTTTTCAAAATGTGTTCATTGCTCTGTAGACCTAGTGCAACAGCCTCAGGGGCCCCCAGTCTCTGAAGATTAAAGCAGTTGCTGAAGCAGAGGAATCCTGAGAGAGAGCAGCAGGACAGATGGCTGAAGCAGGACAGACTGAGGCTGGTCTGGCAGAGCAGAAGAGGTTGACAGGGAAAAAGAATGGCTGGAATTTTTGAAGGAGAGCCCAAGAGAGCCACTAGGGAGAAGAGACAAGGTGGAGACTCCTCTGTAACCTAAAAAAGAGGATTTTGTTCTCCAACCTTCCACTGTAGGAGAATAGGAAATTCTGCTGGGGTAAGGTTACAGCTATTGCACACAAACCACAAATGCATCAATGCGGCACCAAAACGCAATAAATGGCATTGCATATAATATTGAATGATGTTTAAATTAGAAGTAGGATCTTGACACATGCTGTGCCTAGAAGAGGGCTGCTAGCACAGAGGCTCACCAGGCTCTGTAGTGCAGCTGAGCCGAGGGACCTCCACAGGGACTCACAGAGTCCTGTGGGGAGAACCCTGCTGAGCAGGATTGCATGGCCAGGGCTCTGCAGTGGCTCTCGGAACCACCACAAAAGCCCCATCAAACTGCACAGGAGCACTTTTATGACAACAGGGAGCTCAGACGAGCCCACTTTCTTACACTCTGTATACTAAAAAGTAGATGCATTTTCAAATATTAATTTTTCCATTAAGCTCACAGTTCTTTGTTTACACGCAAATACGGGCACATATAAGGACTTTGTTCCATCTTGATCCAGGCCCCTTCACTCTGAAGTGAAGGGCCTCTGAAGTGGCTAAAAGACAAGAGTATTAGTTTTGAGAGAGTGCTGAGAGGACCTTCAAACCAGAGCTCTCTCACATGCAGCAATCAAGGATGTGGGCAGAGAAACCCACACCTGCACATGCTCTGAGTCTCCTTCAGAAAGGGGGCGAAACCCACACACTCCCTCAGCCTTTCTTCCTGAATAAATCCCTTAACTCCATGCTCAGTTTGTTGCTCTTGCTGAACTCTATTCGTAGGTACTCTGTTCCCCACCCCCTGCATTATATTGGGAGCTTAGAGTGTGAATTATCCTGGGAACAGATTACCTAAAAAGTTGAGCTTTGCAAAGCCTATCTCCATTTGGGGATTTAGTCATTAAATCCATTTAGATATGCCAGGGGTATCAAACATGTATTTAAGTATTTTGCTGAACAGTGACTATATTAACATTAGCAAGAACTACTTTCACAAGAAAGTAATTGTAAAACTGGGTCCTTTTCAGTTTTATTTCACTTCTAATTTTTGAGCCCATTCTCAGAATAAGACCTTGGGTGAGGAAGTGGAAAGGCAATTACTTGCAGTGTATCGGACAAATTTGCCAGAGGAGAGAAACTGAATGTTTGATGCATTCCCCAAGGTAAAGGTTCTATAATTATAAAAATATACTGCCTCCCTATAACTCTGTGAAGTATAAAATGGAGCAACTTACCTACCATTAATTAGCTGTATTTTGTAGTTTTATGGACACTGAACATGGTGTGCTAATTTGCATACATTAGCATGTCATTTACATGCTTACCTCAAGGTATTCAGTTTTATTGCCATTACCTTTTGTGGCCTATTTCTCTAATGACTGTAATGGAATACAAAAGAGACTTCTCATTGTGTTTACCCTGTTACCTTATACATGAGTTTCAGAGTAACGAGTCATGCTGAGAAGAGGGAATTTTCATGCAAAAGGTTTTGCTTTCAAATCTGAGCCACTTCATGACCACCCAGCCTGCTGAATTTTCTAATGCTGCCTATATTTGCTTGGCCACCGTTCTTTTTTTTCACCCACGTAAGGACACACAATATTTTAAAAGTCAGCTACAAGTGCAGAAATTTGCTCCATTGCTTGCACTAAAAAAAGAAAGTCAGGCACCAGAATTAATGGGCCCTACTCAGTCTATCAGCACCTAAAGGCTCAGAGAGAGAAAAATAATCTGCAGCTGGGGAAAACTGAGCCGGGTCAGAGGGCAGTGCCTGCATCTGCATCCACTGAGAGGCAGAGAGGAAAAAGAAAGGGTCTCTTTTTGTTGCAACTCAGCACTATTTTAGAAAACACAGATACTAACTTAATTACCACAGTCCCTTTTTTTCACTAGAGCACTGCGGCAGGCTATAAATCAATACTTAAGGTCACATTGCTAAAAGCACTGAAAAAACAGTCTTTTCTCTCAGTATAGCATGTTGTTTACTGCTTCTGCATCAATGTCATGAGTGCTCAATATCAGATAAGGAACAGGGCTAAAACAGTGATTACAGAAGAAATCGGAATTACAAAAAAAAATAAAGTGTAAAGTGAGCAAGTCCAACCCAAGGCAGATGCCAAGACTTCATCAAACCTTCTGTCCTCTTTAAACTAAAAGATCTGAGGATCATCAGCAGCTATCCAGCACTTTGAAATATGTTTCGCTCTGTGCCAGTTGCTTGTTTTGAAGGTAGAAGTTCATAGGAGAAGAGCAGATTTGAAAAAATTACAGTAATTTCTGCTGAGTATATCTTTGGCAACTACCGTACATCTGAAGTCAATGATACATGTGCATGCATGACATCTTATTTCAATAAATTGTTGGGAGCAGGGCTCATGAGTTGCAAAAATAGATTTTTTTTTCCATTTGCTTTTCTATTATACCTGCTGACCCAGATATTTCACAATCTTTGAAAGAGAAAACAATTTATTTGAGATTGGGAAGATATGGAAAAAGGCACTTCCAGCTGAGATATGCTTAACGGAACATCAAATGGCTTAGCCAGAGGGAAGCTTCTTTTTGTTTGGGTTCACATTGGCAATCTGCTGCCAATAGCACTATTAGATAGATAGCAGACTCACCTCCAGGTGCCCTGGCTACCACAAGAATGAGACACAGCGTGCTGTGAACGCCTAATTAAGATGCTAGATTTTCTGCAGCTTTGCATTTCACACAGTAATTTTTGGAGTTTATAAAAAATAGAATTGCAATTTATGGTGGAAATTAAACCAGATGGAAAACTATCCAATATTGAACCCCAAATTTCAAAGTAATTTTAACTTTGGAATCTTTAAAAAAAGCCTTACAACTAGGAGAGCATGGACACAGGGAATGTCCATGCACAGGACTCCAAGGGTCCTCCAAAGACTTGCCTTGATTTAGGAAAAATAGGCTTAGACAAAGCATTTGAACTCCACACATCACACTTTCTGATGATACTTTAGTCAAAAATTTCTGAGGAGAAATGTAAGAGCACGATATCAAATTCAGATTAATTTTTAACCCTTTTCCACAAGTGCAAATAGCTCCAGTAACCTGTGACATGTTTGTCCTGAAACTATCTCCAAAACACTAGATTCAACTTCCCAAAATATTGTTTGACATTTTGTGCTTATAGACACCAATTATCTGCTTATTCCACGGGAACTAGGAAATACTCTTAAAGTAGTTTGGAGAGCATAAAGCATATTGTTCTTGAGAACTAAGCTAGATTTTGGCATGCGGAGGACAAAAGAAAGTCCACATGCGTCTTCATGTTTCCATGTAAAGACAAAGCTTATTTCTTTTCCACTCTTTGCCAACAAGACTTTCCTACAGCTAATGAAGATGCTAAGATTAGGAAGGAGAAGAGGAGACTATCAACATTTCTATTTTGAAAAGCTTTGGTCTTCTGATGATTTGCATTATACAAACTCCTGAAGAGTTACAGAGACAGAGCTTCATTTGAAAGTATTTTCAGTGAGTGATGCACTTTTGGATGTATTTAGGCTGGAAAATCTTGACATCTTCCAGATAATTCCAGACTATTAAGATAAAATCACAATGTTCAAAAATATGCCAGAGTAAATCTACTACTTTCTTATTCATATGATAAAAACTGAGCTGAGTTTCTGAAGCCTTAAGTGGTGTTGTGGAAGGAAGGAAACCTGAACACATTCTAAGTGACCGCAGACTAGATCATGTCTTAAGGTATGACGGCACCATATTTATAGCATTATTTACTACACTGGCAGTCCTGAACACCCAATCAAATATTGTCCCTATGCATCCAGCATTCATGTGCCACAAAAAAAAAGTCAATATATTTATGTAAATTTGGTCCTACCCATCAACAAATAGCTACAGCCAAAGTTTTAATAAACAAAATACCCCTATGAATGGTGAAGTGGCTGAAGATAAAATCTTCAGCCAAAACACTAGATAATAAAAGAAAATGCAGTTTGGGTTTTTTTGTTAATTTTGGGTTTTTTTTTTTTGAAGAAGAGGAGATCTGGCATACCTTGAAAGTAAGATTTAAAGCAGGATTTAGGAGAAACATAAATGAGTGTATTCTACATCACATATAAAATACAACTTTCTTGACAATGACTGGGACTTTGCCTGATACAAGTAACATAAAAGCAAGAGGCCAGGCTGGCTCTTTGTTGTTAGTGTCACCTGGAATTTGTACTGCTGCCTACACTGCAGTTCTGACAATGAGGAAGTCTTTTAATACACAAAGAAGGACTGATCATTAATCACAGGCTTGCTCAAGCAGTTCCACCACAAATATTAAATCTGCCTAAGAGTCACTTCTGTACCTACACTGATATTCTTTTCCTTCAAAGACTATCAAATGCAGAAGCGATGTACAGGAAGCCAAATACACACACCGAACAAAATCAAAAATAACACTAGTATCAAACAGATTTTGCTTGAGAGATGCATTAAGACATTAAAATTCATTCTGAAGCTCTCAAATAGTAAAGTTTTCATCTTTACTACATGAAAATTTTCAGCCATATTCAGTGTATGATGTCAGATTAAAAAGAAAAAAAAATCTGCAATTATTTTTTCATTATTTGGATACTTTTTCCTAAATGCAGTCTCATTGATGCACATTTCATTTGTGTACACTAGGTTATATTTATATCTACATATACCATCAGGTCTCAAAACTCTGCTCACAAAGAGAATACAGATATCTGAAAATGCCCTTAATAATACTGAGTGTGCATATATGTAATACGTCTGACTGGCTTGATTCACTAATAGCATAAAGAAGGAGGGAATGCTGTTATTTTTAAACATCTGTCTCATCTCTATTCCATCCATGTCTTGATAATTACACAGTATAAAATTAACAGTGATTCTGCCTACAGGTATAATAGATGCATACAAATGTCTGTGTATTTTAATGACTACAACACGCAATAGAGATTCAAATAATTTTGTAGCTATTCCTGGCCCTTTTATGGATTTTCACTGTAACCTGGTCAAGTTAGAGAAAATTTTCTCCGTAGTCTATCCATAAAATGGAGTAAGGTTATTTATCTACGTCACAGCAATGTTAGGAACTTAGTTACTGCAACTAAGGATCTGAATTGGTTTACATGCTTTTGCAGAGAGTTCCTGTATGGGATACCTCTTCAATAGATCAATGTATGCAAGGGTTCTTAAAATAGCATCAGATAAACTATCGACAGGGAACTGGAATCGACATAAGATATATTGATCCTTAAAAGTTAGGAAAATATGCAACATATTCTTGAGCACCATCTACTGGTACTACAAACGGTCAAAAACGTCCATAAAAACATCAACAAATATGTCCATCTTTAACAAGCATGCATAGAACTAAATGCCGTCTATGTTGTGGTGTTCCTCTATGTTAATTCGTTATTTAGTGCTTTGCTTTGTGTGTTTGTATACTTAGGGGTAGAGGATACGAGGCAGGAGTGTATAAAAATCAGATGTCTGAAAAAATGGAAGTATTTTGACCAACATGTAAAACACAGCAGTTTGGAATATGTTGCCACAATACCTCCTGGCCTAGACCGTACGCACGCTTTGTGCCTCAGGCTCATCAACTGGTAGACCTGCTTGGCTAAACTACATCTCCCAAGTTTCCCATCTGCATCTCTTCTATGTAACATTACAGGAGATGTTCCGTAAGCTAAAAGCTTTATGATTAAAAGAAGCTAGTCATCAGAAGCACATCTCTATATTAATTTAGGAAGACAGACAGACATATTGACTCTTTGCAAAATTTAGTATGTAGTTAGAATAAGGTGCATGTCTAGACATCACTCCATGATGCAATCAGACCATGGCAAGAACACTCATGCAGACCTAACAGGTTAAAGTCCACATGGTTCACACAAACCTAAGGTCATATCAAGCTCTGGTATAGCAGCATTCACAGCAGCAGATGGATAATCCCTTAAGCAGCATAGCTTGTTTCACTCCAGTAGTGGGTTTTACCATAACACACAAAGCTTTGCTGACATGGATACATCCACAGTATGAGTTTTTCAACATTTTCAAGCTCTGCTGGAGGATAAGAGGGTGCAACAAACCTTCATTGTGAACTCTGAAAGTGTTCACCAGCTCACCTGGCAGGCAAGTCTTCACCAGACAGATGCTGGCCTCTGTTGACTCTCTTCTAGCAGTCTTAGGCACAGAAGTATCTTCATAAGGGTTCACAGGGGATATAGATTAATTCTCACCCCCTGTATGGAGACCCCTAGATTCTCCAATGACAGAACTGAACTTAACTAGTAAAAGATCAGGGAGGATTCAAACATAAAAGCTAAAATAAAAACTGCAAGACCAGATGGAAGAAGGCTAGAGGAGTGAGTAAGATGTTAAGTTAGTCAAAATTTGTTAGCTGCAGTTCAAGTGGACCTATGGAAATCAAGGGCTCAAAACATTCAAATTATTATTACCAATTAGTACTAATAATGACAGATGTCAAACAGATGCTCTACAATTACAGGACAGTGAACTTAATCACTCACAGCTGAAACCACAAAGGGACTCTGAAGGAGACAAACAGGTAAAAATGGAAGATATTACCAACTCAGTTGAAAACATCTGCCATACTCCCTCCTCTTGCATCCCTTGTATGCACAGAACTGCTCCTTAAAGCCTTAAGAAAACTAAAATTCTACCCTTAATTTGGTGCATTTTATTTGTTTTAAAGACACACACACAAATCCTGAAAGAGAAATTTGTTTTTCTTTCCATACAAATTGTGTAAAAGTCCAAGATATAAAATATTGTGTATGCCTTATAATCAATAATATATATTTTTTCCATAAAAGATATCAGTCTTTGCATTGAGCAAACATTTTAAACATCATGAAGTCATCTAAAAATTACCGGCAATTGTTGCAAATGTAGGCTACAGCAATACTCAGCCTTGAAACCAAGCTTTTGATCCTGCTGACACGAATCTCTTCACCTAATATATACCTCCTGTTTCCTTCAGCCGCAGGTAACGCTTTCCAAGACCAAATCTCCACAGCAATCCCTCTGACTTATTGGTTTAAAGGAATTTTGGCCCATGCCATTGGTTAAGAAGACTGGAAAAAATCGGGTGATGTGCCAAAAGTCTGGCAGCGGATGGTGATCTGATTAGCACCCGAGTGCCAAGGCTCTGCAGTTCCCCACACCTTGACTCTTTGCACAAAGACCAGGCTCTGCTGACCCTGGGGGGAAGTGCCTGCCACTAGAGTAAGGGCAATTGCTCAGAGACATGATTCTCCAGAGCAGTGTGTAAATAATTGATGCTTCTGTCCAGGTGCCAAATTGAGGTGAGGCCTGAGGAAAGAAGAGTTCAATTCAGAGTGAATGAAAATGTATTGCTGTGTTTTTTCCTCATTAAAGTACAAAAAGAAAACCAGTTTTTAGATGCTGGGGTTTGGAATTTTCCTCTCTTTTACCATATGAATACAAAATTAAAAGCTTAGTTAATACATTAAGGGCTAGAGTCACAAAACTGTTGAAGACAAGTGTCTTACTCTTTTATCCAGCCACTCAGTGACTAAGACCCCGATCCAGGAAGAGGAGACCACACAACCATTCCTTCCTCTGCCTTTGCACAAATGGCTTTGGAGCAGAGAGGTCAACTCTCTAGCATGCTCATTGCTTTTGTATTTAAAATATGAAATCGTATATATTAATGTATCCTGTTTTGTTTGTTTTGTTTTTTTCTTCTATGGTATTTACTCTGGCCTCTCAATTATCTTCCCATCCTGCACTGGTATTTCACCAAGCATCGTGTGGTGACAGTATGTTGAGGCTTCCAGTTTCTAAAGAGTGTATGAGATAACCACTCCAGCAGCTTTCCTATACTGCAACAAGCGTGTTGAGAGGAGTGCAATTCCCACGCCGTCCAATCCCAGGTGTCCTATGTGCAGAAAAGTGTGGAAGTAGAGTACTCTGCCCCTCATCTTTTTTGCAAAAAATTGCAAGAAGAAAGTAAAAATCTGACCCTATGTCTTAAATAGTCTTGTGACAAAGATATAAAACATTTTATTTACCTAGCTTCCAAAGACAGAATGGAGGAATGAAGGACATGCCCAGAAATAATGACAGAAACTTTCTAAAATCCGCTCCTCTGTGTTTTTGTCACACTCTTATCCTCATTCATGCTAGCGGACATGATTCACCCACTCTGAAATTACAACTATTTATGAAATTAGCCCTTGTTTATAATTTAATCTTTTTCTTCACTTCATCCTCAGTTCAAAGGATCATTATGGTGGTAGCGAGGATGGTTCTGACCATCCATGGCATTTTTAATAGCATAGGCCTCATTATAAGATTTTGTTTGAAAAAGCAATTGTGTACTTCACTAAAGGAAAAACAAGAAAGTCACCTTAAGTAATACACACACACAAAGAAATAAATGAAACTAAGTTTTCTGTGACAGCACCGATTTCCACTGTCTGGACAATTAGAGAGCCCCTTTTTTTTTAAGCAAACACAACTTCCTCTCTCTTTGAGCTTTACGTAAGTACTTGTGCTAATTGCACATAGCAGCAAAATACAGCAGCGTTTCAAAGCTAGCATGGGTGTGAAAGGGAATAAACAAGCTATGGTAGATTAAATACTGTGGAGTGCTGTTTTTCTGTCACTGTCAGAGTGTATAATAAAGAGTCCCATGCTATTTTACTGTTTCTGTCCTTGTAATGCATGCCAGATACCTATAATTTATGACACAGAGCCATTGCTTCATGAGTTGCACTTCCTTTTAAACTGATGCTGAACTCGTTAGTGGGGGAAATGTGACAGGTTGATAGTGGTTTCTTATCTGCAGGTTAAACATTGTCAGAATAATTCATGGTCAGGCAACTGTTAGAACTGTAATGTTTTTATAATTAGAGCTGGAGTGGACTATCCACTAAGGATTTCAGCTCCAGCAAACAAGCCCCCACCTCCCTGCCAGTCTGAAGCTTGTTGCCTTCCCATCCATCAGATTTCAAGGCAGAAACATTCTGAAACTAAATCTGCTGAGCTCGAGGGAAATGTCATAATGGTACCACGCACTGAAGCCACCAGCACTGCAAAAAGCCAAGGATGACTGTGGCTATCCAGCCGTGGCTATTCAAAATGAAATGAGCCAAGCTCCAGAAATAATGAGATTTACTTTAAAATCATGACTGGGGGAGCGGGGCAGGGGGGAGTGGAGGGAAAGCAGAGTGTTGACGCTATCTTTGTCCTTTAAATACTACAAATTATTAGTGTATATGTATATTTATACTTATTTTATATATATACATGTAGAAGTTTTCCAGCTATGCAGGTCAGAATCTTCATTTCCATTTCTTTTAACAAGACTTCCCATTCCTTGCGGATCATATGATTGGATGACTGGAAGAGCTGGAGATTTTTAAAAAATACTGTGAAACTCGTGATAAAATTGTTCAAACTCACCCTGCAGAGGTTAATTTAAATGCAGTCTAACAAATGTTTTATTGCTTTATTGTGCTATTACATCAAACCAACTTATATCAATGCTCATCAATGAGAGATTCTAGCTCTCTCTCACTACTGTGCAAGTTACATCTACAAGGAGTTGTTATTTTTTGGGTTTCCTCAAGACTCAAGAGAGGATAGTGATCCAAACTCTGATATTATATGCGAGAGGGTAAAAGGGTACTCAGATTTGCACTGTCTACATTACACCTCTCTACATGTTTGGTGGTTTGCGCTCCCAATCACCTCAACCCAAAACTGTTGGAATGGACAGATATTTTTCCAAGGGACTATTAGGTCACACTTGAGTTCAGTAGGAAAAAGATCATCTGTTTTTTTGTTTGTTTGTTTTGTTTTCAACACTAGCCCTTTTGTGTCTGTCTATTCATTGCCATAAACATTTCTTATTTATTTTATTTTGCTATTTCTATGCATTCTTAAGGCCCGGTGCCAAGCCATGATGTCATGGATGACACGTATCTCTAGCTTCTCCCTCATAACAGACAGCATAAGAGCTAATTAGAGCTGGTCCACAGCAAGGAATCTACTTTTTATCTCTCCTTGTGGTGGATGAGTTGAGGCTTTTCTTTCTAAGTTTAAAAAACGCACCAATGGAAAAAAAAGTCAATGCTTATGAGATAAAGAAAAAAAATGCAAACAAATAGGCACACACATGCATTTTTAATAATGTATGAGCACTTATTTTGAGAATAATATTCATAGCAGAGATATGATTGCTATATGTCTAAAAATCCCAAAAGGCAAAATATAATTAAAACCAGAACTGTTGAACAAATACACTTGTTAAATACACAATATTACCAGGCAAAATAACTATGCATTTATCACTTTGCCACTGTAATTACACTGACTGCTGCTCTTCATGCATATATTAATATCTCACTAACATTATGGAGGCTGAGATATAAATTACAATGCACAGACCTAAAAGAAGGTTTTAGCCAGGCAGAGTGCAGTGGTAGCATGTATGTGTGCATACATATATACACACACTATAAATATATATGTATGTATGTATTAAAAATCTCAACACTGAATCTGATAGCTAGTTTTACTAGAATGGTCATTTCTTCCAGTCCCAGGAACCCAGTCTCCCTAAAATGGTAATTAATGAAGTGTCAGCTTGGAAAGTCAAGCAAGACTGGGGTCCAGATACTGTAGGTCAAGCTACTCAGCCTGGGATGCTGAAAGTATCTGAAGTGTGAAACTCACAGAAGATACTCAGTTTATCCTGAGAAAAGAAAGGAAAGGAAAAACAGTATGTCATTGCTGTTTTCTGTGTAAATAAAGACTACTATTTTAAGGCTGTTCAGCTTACTTCAGGAGGTGCTGCCTGATCATCGATTGGCTGGCTGTGGCTTTGAGTGGGCGTGCTAGCTGTTAGCAGCAGAGAGGTCGGGAAATTCATTCCCACGGGCTGAACTCTTCTGAACCTGGAAACGAGCAAAGAGACTTGGAAGTGACTCTTGACTGTACAGATGAATGATGCCAAAACTTCTTTTAGTGAATCACCATCCTTATGAGGTATAAAGCACTGCCTGTTTTTTGATGATAGAAGCTGTTAAGTATTGTCTTTTGGCCTGAGAAATTACTGAAAATGTGAGGTTTGTTAGAAAAAAAACAGGGAAAGATTCTCACACAACAAGTTACTGTAAGGGCCACTTAAAGCAGGTTTATTTAATGTTAATAATTGACTAATAGATGTTAAAACCATATTACAGGTATGAGTAATACATATTATAAGAGGCTATAGGCATCTTATAAGAAAATGTCTAGACTGTTATTGTTCCAAAATATCAACTGCATTAGAAAATTCAGGCCACAAAGTCAAGCCTGAGAATATTTAACTGAGCCCACTTGTGTGTATTTAACCACTAAGTCACATCCTATTTTCTTCATGCTTCCTGCCTCAGTCAGAGCATAGAAGAAAAGTGCCTCCGGAATGAGAATCAATATCCCTTATATTTTGCTCCATACACTAACTGCTGAGCACAGTAGAGCAGAAAAATCCTGTTCCACATACAGAAAGATCAATTTCTTCATGGTGCCCAGTATTTTAACATTTTGATTGTTCCCACATATTAATAGTTTGATCTTCCAAGAGAGGGTAGGATTTTCCCCATTTAGCAGACAAAGAAATAAGTCACATAGACATTAAGGGGATAAGTCCTTCCTCTCTGATATGAAATACCTCAGATCTGATTTTTCACATTTCTCTGCACATCATAGCATCATGTTTAATGATAATTTCAGAAGACTTAAAATGTAGATGTAAATACTTACTACATTTGCAAAGCAGCCACAGCATGCCTACAATTAAGATCCAACGAAAATGGTAAATATATGAATGGTCACCCAAATAGTATTTATTTCCGTAGATATTCCTGTGTTGTGCAGAAATAGTATGCTACTAAGAAGGGTAGAATTGCATTTTGATGTCAAGCATTACAATACCTTTGCTGCTAAATACTGCAATGCCTTCCTGCAGTCTTTGGCCACATCCAATGCACAGTTTCCAAATCCTGCTGTTAATGAGAAACAAATATTCTAGTAAAAAGTTTTATTCAGTACTGACTTGTTCCCTGAGATGGCCTATTCTATCCTTCTGAACAAGACAGATGCAATGTAAGAAAACACAGGATTGCAGACATAAACAAAATGCATTTGTAGAATGCCTTTGTAGAAGGTCACAAATTCAAATTGCAGTGGCAACTTGAGTGCTGATATTCTTAAATTCTGATCAAGTGCTCTTGTAATATTCTTCTATTTATATTTGATTTTAATATATGCTCTTACTTATAAAAAAATACATAAAACTGTACCAAGTGGAAACGAAATGGGACTATGATCTCTGGCTCCACTGCCTCATTTTCAACTGATTAAACAGAGGAACCAACAGCAATGGGAAGCAGGAAGCTGTTATCTTCTACACCGATCTGTCCTTCACAACGGGATGAGTGCAGAGCGTGACAGTGAGTTTCATAACCCCTTGCTTCACAATTTGAAGGAATGTTGCAACTGAGAAACCTTATCCCTGTCCTGGGGAGTACAGTGTGGAAAGCTTTCCCCCATAGCACTCCCTGTTCTAACCTCCCTAATATCCATCCTATTCACAGTCATGATTACATCAACCTGCTCTTTTCTCCCTGCTCCTACAGCCTTGAAAATACAAGGACAATTGCAAAGCCTTAAGAGAACATATAGCAAATTCCTGCCAAACCTTTCGAAACTGCAGATATTTAGACTGAACCCTTGGCCAAATTTGGATGAATCTTCATGCTCCCATGAACTGTTGTGATGCTTCCTTCGCTTTGGATAAGACCTTTTGAAGAAGATGATCTGCTTTTGAGGAGAGTTGTTTCTACAATGTTTTTTATTAGGCTTGAGCAACAGTTACCTGTAGACTAAATGTTCTTACGCTCTGTCATCACACTCTGTCTTTCTAGGGATCATTATTTGGGACACCCAGATAATACAGCAGTTGCATATAGATGAAGAAGACAGACTGGAAAAGCATTTTTTTGTATATATAAGTGCCAAGATGGCTTAACAGTGAAACTGGCTTTAGAAATGTATAAAGAGGTATTTATTAAACGAAGTTGAGTTAGCATTTTTTGAGTGCTTTCATTTTCTTACACCTCACAGTGTCTTTCTTAAGGTATGCTCTCCCTGAAAGCTGCGAAGTGAAATGCTTTCTGAGCAAATATTAAAATCAAATCCTTAGCCCCTGCAAACCCACTCTTCCAATGTATCAGCATTCCCAAGATTGTTTTTCTTTCAGAATACCCATTATTTAGAATAGATTTACCACAACAACAATTTGATAAAGATGGAGCAAAATTTTGAATGAAGCAAGAACTTCCAGATTTGATCTACACGGCTGCATAAGAAGCTATGTTCTTTCAAACTAACATCAGGTATTAACTTATAGGGCACCCTGAAAACTTCCTTCATTACCAGAATTATAAAATTCCTCCTTGTAACAGAAATAGAAAAGTTCATCTGCTCATGTTTCAAGTAATGGAAAAGCAGATTTTAACTAGTTAAGCTACTGACTTTTTATGATCTCCAAAAATCATGCAAAGATTTACACCACTATGCTTAAGGATAGCGTTATATTATACAGCAATAATAATTGTTAGGAAAAAAAAAGAAGAAAAAACATTTTTTTTTAAAGATGCTCATACCCGAATTTTAAGGGGAAAAATTCTTCAGCAGAAATGACAGTCAGAGAATAAAATAGACCACTGGAATAACAACCATGCTGTCAAAACATAGCCATAGGACCACAGTTTGAAAAGAATTAGAGTATCATTATCACTGACACGAAGAAAAAAGATAAGGGCAGCTTAACTACTGCCTGTCACTGCCTGCACCTAGTTTAGCACCCAGCTTAAACAGTACTCAAGCAGCTGCCTGTGGATACACCCGATATTACATGTTAATGTAAAAATTACGACTGCCAAGGTAAGATTTTTTTTTTTTTTTTACATTTTTGTTTGATTAGAAATACCAGAGACTATGTTAAATTTCCTTGAGGTCTGTACTATGATCACAAAAAAATGAACACCAGGCTGTTCTTGGTGGCTCCATGCCACCAACTGCTCTGTCTATTGCTGTGGGGCTGAGGAGGGAATATACATAGGAGGTTTCAGAATACGGACAGACCTTAAAGCTGTTATTAAAAACACCCAGACTTCTCTTAATGTTAATCTCATTAACACCTCTTCACCTCCCTGTAGCTCAGATTTCCCACCTCTAGAATGAATAAGAAGAATGTTTGTCCGCTTGGTTAGTACCGTAAAGGTATTTAATACATACTTGCCCTAAGGAAAGTCTTGTTCAACAGACAGGGGAAAGGAGTGGGAATTAACAGATCTGGATTCTAGTCTTGATCTCACTGTACACCCACTGGGAAACAATGATAAATTCCTTTCTATGTTTCGATGTCTTTGCTTTCCCTCCCCATTTTGTATTGGCTGTTAAAGATTTTACAGAGGGACTATTCCATGTTGTGCATTTTAAGCTGTTTCTTTTCTGATACCTAGTATATGAGAGTCCTTTAGTGGAAACACTACTCCGAACATCTGTCTCTGCAACTTAAATAATTTTTAATAATTTAATACAGCTATAAAATTATTGGTTTTTTACTAGCTCAATATATCTGACTCTTGGCTCCCAAATCCTAAAAGGAATGATAAGAGACAACTAGCAGAAAATTTAAATAGATATCAACTTAATAGGTTAGCATGGCTCAAGAGGATTTATGGTCTGTCATGCAAAAAAGTTAAATAAGCAGTGTCTAAATACTAGAAAATATATATTCAACAAATCAAAGTATTCAGAGTTCAAATAAAAGACTGTTTGAGGCATGACATAAAAATGTTGAAAAATTCCAAGCCTACAGTAATCTGAGACAGCATTCTTTGTTTCTCAGGTATGGCAGCCTCTATCATTTCCCTCAGTGGATGGATTAAGACAACGACAGATGAAGACCCATTGCCAAGGAAAACGAACGATCACATGTAGATAAGTAATTAGCTGGTTCTGAGCCATTAAGGTATGCAACATGGGGAGGCTGAAGGAGACTCAAAGACCTAACCTGGCAATAGTGAATTGTTCTTTGACAGTTTTATCAGCAGTCCGAAACTCAAAGTAGTAACACTTTTATATCAGTAAAGATCACAATTCTGATGAGGTGTTGAGCCATTCCCTTAACTCTCAGTAAATACTTTGTGTACCACAGAGCTTTCAGTGCATATTTTCAGTGCATCTTCTTCTTCAAGAAACATTAATTCACATGCATGCAGATTTTCCAGATCTTTTGCACTATGAAGGAGGTCAGTTCTATTGAACAATGTCAAAGATCTGCAGGAAACCCTAGCCTTACTCAAATAAATGGGATTTATGCCACAGGTTTCTATATGGCTTGGATTTCACCTCTGGATGAGAGAATAACCACTTGATACTTCATCTGATTCCTAACCATTCCCTTTAGTCAAATAGGACATAATGTATTTCTATGATATTCCTCTAGGTCACTGTTTTGGTTTAAGTGTGACAGATGCCAGACATACTGGAATCTTTTAAAATGGAGATTTGATCCTGATTGAGATATTAACTTGCCACCTGGAGATTAAACTTTTCATTTCTATAACTGACTGCATTAGGGAATACTTCAGACATGTTTTGCAGGACAAAACCTTTTGCTTTGCTAATAGGATTCATGTACACACTTCCAATGGGAAAGCATATGTTTTTCAAATCTATGTTCCTAAATATAGCTGGATTCAAACTACAGACTTTGGAACCACATCCAAACATTCCCAGAGTTCAGCAGTGTTTGGATCAGGGAACTGGACTGAAGTCATTATACAGAAACAGGCCAGAATTAAGCTTCTGAAATCTTTAGGGACAATGTAGCTTTGGGATTTGGGCTTAGGTTCAGCTCTACTTCTTAGGTATAAGCATGGTCATTTAATGTTGCTTTGGGCAGACAGGCAACATCTATCTACAGTAACAACACATAAGTATCTTTCTGTCACGAGAGCAGCTCCCAGGAGAAACTGAGGTGAGATTAAAAGTATATATTCTAATTACCTTTAGCTCATCTGCAAAAGAAATTCATAAACTTCTACCCCAGTCCACAATTCAGGCAGACAATAGAACAATATCCACAACAAAATCATGGATTTATGTTTAATTTTACAACAGAATATGTTAGCTAGCATCTGAGAGTTACCAGTTTTCACAGAATGCTGTTATTGTTATAACACTGAGCTTCATTTTAAATTTGATAATAAAGAGGGAGGAATTTATTTTAATTATGTTTTGGTTCCATTCCTTAATAAATTGCTGTCCAATAAAAATAAGTGGTAAATAATTCAAGATAATCTTAAAAATTTTGACTGAAGAACCACTATGAAATTTTAAAGCAGAAAAATAAAGTCTTCTGAAACATCTGCTATTCAACAATTTTTATCACATTAGTAGTTTCAAATATATTCATATGTATATTTTTCCCTGGAAAATATACAACAGATGCTTATAGTGTTGCCATTCTTTACCTGATACGCAATACATGATGCTTGCAAGAGAGAGAAGGAGATAAAGCCAATTGAAATTTTTCTGAAGCTACTCATGCTCCTCCTAAAGACTATGTTCAGACTTCCTGTCCTGATGGAGGCTCCACAACCAAATTAAAAGCCACAGCTGCAGGTACCTAAATAATTAAACCCAAAGCTTATCCAAAACACAGCATTCAAATAAGTGAACTGATCAACAGGAACCAAAAAGACTACACTACCACCCTAGAATAAACAAAACAGCCATAGCCAATTACTGCCTACACTCTTTGAGCTCCCTAATCAATAGCTCAAAAATCAAAGATTGGTCTTAATCCTCATTGGCAGAGACACTAATTACCAATGATCAAAATAATGTAAATTATAACTGCGATCTTTTATCTGCCTATAGCACCTGGCACAAGAAAAACCACTAAAAGGGAAGCTCAAAGACCACTGAAGCCAATGAAGCCATAGTTACATAGATCTATTTGCAGCTCGAGCAGACTCCCTCTTACTGCCTCCAACTACTGTTGCCCTTTCACTTCTTTTCCTGTGCCCGCTCATGTGTCAGCACAGCTAAAAAGCTACAATACATAATTGCACTGTAGATTACAGCAAGGGACCAATTCTGCTGAAGAAATACCTTTTTTTTTGGGGAGGGCAACTTATTCTCTCACAGTGAAGAAGAAGCAGATAGCCCAAACTAGATCACTTCTCACCTTTGGTAGCTTTAAGTGATGCTGACAACAACCATCTCAGTATTTTCTACAAAATTTCCTCTCCTAATGTAAGAGTAAATTATATTATTTTCTGGATAACATAGAAACCCATAGATGGTCATAATATTGTGGATATATGTCATCCAAAATGCAATAATTCTGTAAAGCTGGAGGACAGAGGCATTTTGTACCTTTCACAAGTGAACAAACAGTACATGAGCAGCTCTTTATCGTCATGCCACTCACTTTTACATGAGAAATGTGCTTGTAAGAAAAAGTTCAGCTCTTGTTCCAAGTCTCATCATAAAAGTGCTACCATTCTGAAAGACCTAGGGCATTCTCAAAATTGTGCCTAGACAACGGCACGCTTTCCTCCGAGAAAGGCTGGCTGCAGGACTAGATGGCACACGTTGTTTTACCATAATTCCATTAGTCCAGTGGATAGATCAAAGGAATGTAGGCTTCCTCCAATCTTCCCAGTAGGACTTGAGTGCAATACCTTGGTGGGACTCATACTGAGGCTCAATGAGGCAAGTGTGCGGTGGTTCGCTTCACTCATGACACCACGATCTGTGAGAAGGGAGGCAGTTCTTGAGAGACTTCTAGCATCCTGGCAGCAGTGGGGTCCATTGCAGTGTTTCTTGCAAAGATCTGGCAGGATCTAAGCATTTAAAAACAAAAGAAACAAACAAAAATGTTGCTTCAGTGTGGACTTCGCCCCATAGCTCAAGAGGATCTTATAGCTATAAGCTGGAGTGCAAGGACACTGCTAGTTGTGCTTGTTCTGAGACCAAAATGTTGGCATACGCTGCAGAAGCAAGCACACGGCAGGCATGATTTTAAGGAACCAGCATAAGGTAGAAGTGTATTCAGAGTATTCCTTTTTCACTCTCTTTTGGACAAAAGCCTTTAAGCACCAGCCAGGATGGGTTTCCTTACATCCCAGTATTTAATTACCTCTCCATTACTGAGAGCAGATCCAAGGGAGAGAACAGTGAAAGACGTATGCAGGAAAAGTGTACACACTCTGAAATTTAAAGGTCCTATTGGTGACCTTGGATTGGTAAGAAAAAAAGCTTTCAGAACTCTGGATTTTTTGCAATCTTAATAAAAAGGGTCAGTGACCCACTTACCAGAGTATCCATATAAAGAAATGGGACCTGCTATCACCATGAGTAAAACTAATCAGCATTTGTGTTGTTAACAAAGAAGCTAAGGGTTTAATAGATGCAGCAAAGATACAACCTTTTGACCTAAGAGGCATTCCCTATGTTAAGCTGATTTATACTAGTCTGAAGAAAATGGAGGAACTTGGTCCGTGCAAGACTCAATCAGTGTGCTACACTCTGGAATTACTATGGAAAAACAGGAGTTTTTGATTTGTTCTTCAAATGCCAAGTATGAAAAGGACTTTCTAGAGATGGTGAAAAGCCTTCAGCTCCATGTTCCTGCAGCTAAGCCTTCAGCTTCAGCCAAGTGTTGCACATTTCCCTGGGACTCAAAGTAAGACACAGTGTCCTTTCCCTTTAAATATTCTCAAGGTAAGGAAAAATGAAAAAATATAAAAAATCTTGTACTCCAAGAGAAAGCACATTTCCATGCGGTTCACAAGGTATGGGCTTTCTTCACCTTGGAAGACAGTGGAGAAAAATAGCTTTTGCAGGTACAATGTAGAATAAATTTAACTAAAAAAAAAAAAAAAAAAAAAAAAAAAAGGGCAGCATAACTAGTACACTAGAAAAAAAGCATCTTTATTTTTTCATGATTTGGGTTTGATTTAGGAAATAAACAAATTGTAGTTCCCTGGAATTTGCTGCTGTTGAATGAAACTGGTGTTCTCATCAATTTTACTATTGAAAACTAAGAAATATTTCAGTAATTAGAGAGGAAACTAGAAGACCCCCTACTAACGTCATCTGCTTAATGAAAATATTAATCTCGATATTGGCACAGCTTCCAATGTACTTGTTTCTCAGCCCTGTCTACAAGCCATGTCTATATTAGGATTTAGTGTAGACCAGTAGAAGTGAGTTGGTAGAGAGAAATGATCAGTGCAGAGAATCCCATACCCACAGTATAAATATTTCAAGGGTTTTTATTTTGAATATTACTTATCTTGCAGATTGAACATTAGTGATGGGAGCTGCTTATGGGAGTTCATGGACTATATCTGTTGGCTTAGTTGAATCTGCAAAGAATCCAGTTATGCAGCCTGAGAGCTCTTAGAATGGAAAGCACAGCAAAGTGTAAATGGGTGCAATCAGGAGATTCATTTCTAGAGCATACACGTGAACAACAACAACAACAAAAACCAAACAACATCAAAAAAATATAGATAGCTCCAGAAAAAGAGGAGAAAATATTTTGACTTGTAGACAGAGAGCTAAAAAACGAAGCAGGTTATCCTGGGTATGCAGTTACACTGATCTGGGCAGCTCTCCCTTTTCTCTGAATTAAAATGTAAGAATGATGTTTTCAACCCAGATTATCAGTATGTCAAGAGGGACTGTGGCAAAGTCCAGAAGAGAGAGTAAAGCAAATTGCAATGGAAGTTTTGCTGATTGTACGATGCAGGTTGACGAATGTGTTCTTGTGGCACAGCTCACAGGGCTCCTTCAAAGACGAACCTGGACTTAATCTTCACACCTCTCTGTGTATTACACGGTCCATGCTTGCAGCCTGTGTGTTTAAAGAAAGGACTCTTAATGACACTCTGTGTGAACCAGGATCGTGAAGATATTCTCCTTCCCTGACTCATTCCAGCCTTCCGTGCTCATCCGAGTGAAGCTCAGTCCTGCTCAGCTGTGCAAACTCTGTGAACCCAGCAGTCAGAGGTAGGACTGGCTTCAATAATTTACTCAACTGGATCTAATCTGTTCTTACCAAGGAAGATCAGTAAACCTTAATGTAAGAGGTTGTTCTTTTACACATCCAATTGTATGATTCTTCCCATTCATCATGGAATATGGCTGCAAAAGAAAATACAACAACTGATGCTGTCTGTGTTTTCTGGGTATCAGCTGGGAGTCCTGAGAAGCAAAGAAATTCATCCTATTGATCCAGTAGGGAGTAAAAATGTCAAATAAGCACAAGAACAAATCCAGCTGAGGCTAAGGATTTGGGACCAATCCAAAGCTTGCGGAAAGCAAGTCAAGATTTTTATGGACCAGGCACATTCTGCCACTCCTCTCATGCATCACTTGAGGATGAACAATGTAATTAAGGATTGGTGGTAAATTTATGTCTGGATTGTGAATCACTCCTGCCTAGCTTGCTCTCCTGAATCATTTTTATTGTAAACTAAACTCTTTGAGGATTGCTGTCATTCATGACTTCTCTGGCAATGCTTATCTGAGGCAAATATCCACCCATGCGGGTAACTTTCTGGCTGACAAATTAGAAAAGATAGATTTTTTTTTTTTTTAACAGAATATAAAGATCCATAGCAGCTATATTTACCAGCAAATGGACTGTTTTGTAAAAGCAGAATACTAGCATAATATAACAGCATAACCAGGTAATACAATCACAATATTAACACATAAAGGTTACTAATAGTAGAGACAGCTCCAGCCTTCTCAGCCATGTAAGGAAAATTGATTTATATGGCCCCAAAAGAGGCCACAACTCAGTTCTGAGGCTCCATCAGATCATGTTCTATAGAAGGGGAGGCCTTGGGAGGTCTAGTGGCTATGGAAATGCATTGGAATCATGAGAAGCTGATGAGAGAAGATGGAGTAGAAGGGTAATTGGCATATGAAAGCCTGTAATATGTTGTAAAAGAATTTCACACTCACCTAATTGTATCTCCTTATAGGACTTCACTCAACTTGTCTGCCTCTGGTAGCTGCCCCAGGACATGCCAGCAACACAGGAATCCGCAGTGCACAATATGCCTCCCAAATGATAAATGCAACATATCTTCCACAGGCCCTTGGATCTCGCTCCTCCAGCCAGCCAGTCTCCTTCTCTGCCTTATTCTCTGTGAAGAAGCCACCAGGACATTTCTAATGTGAATCTGAAATCAGAGTGCAGGAACTCTGCAGCAAATATGTGTCTGTTGGTAAAGCAGAAGTCAAAGGACCTTGGAATAGTACCTCCCTTTTAAGACTGTGTGTATGTGGTCCTGAATGCTGGATGCATTGCTCAGTGCTTGCTCTGAGTGAAGTGAGATGGGCACGGGAATGGACTCACCCCTGGATGGCCGCACGTGTGTCCTTTTCTCTGCTTCCGAGTTTCCTCCATCCACATGCTTTAGGCCATGGTGAAGGTAGGGAGCAAATCAGTTTTAGGATGCACAAGCCCATACAATTAAACCAAGCAGAAACAAGCCAGTCTGAAGCTCTCTGACTTTGCAAGCAGTTTTCCAAACTTTCTTGGAAAACAACAGGAATTCTGACTGAGTTATCTGTTCTGAACCACAACGTGTAGCTGTCTGGAAAGAAAAATCAGCAAAATGTCTTTCTTTTGGGGATCACAGGGTCATCTAAAATGACATATTTTGCCTTTGATAAAGATTCCTTTCAAAAGAAAAAAAAATATTTCTAAAGCATCTGATGAGGTCAAAACATTCCAATTGAACTTGTTCCTAGTAGAATCTTTCATTTTTCTGTCTTGAAATGAATTTTCATTGACAGCTTTTACATTGCAAAATATAAAATTAGAGGTAACATTTTGATTTTAAATAAAGTCTTTTGTAGTTAAATATGTCAAAGAAACCCAAATTAATTCTTATTAGTATTTTAAATTGAAAAAAAAATACTGACATTTTTGTTTTCATCATGTTTCAGGATAAAATAAGCATCAAAAGTACAACTGAAAATCCCAGCTACTGCCCAGCTTTATTGATCCTTCTGATCAATTCTTTTTTATGCTTTTTGCTCTCTTTGAGCTATTCAGTAAGGATTCCTTCAAGAGGGTGCCCCACACAGTTTTCAATGATGACTACAGTTTTAATGAATACTCTGCTTTTCCATGCTGGATACCCTTTCCCTCCCTCTTCCTGCATCTCATCCCAGAGTTTGCCTCTGGACTTATAGATGAGTAATATAAACAATGAATGCAAACCCTGGCCATCTTTAGAGTTCTCAAATCTCTGGATTCTCAATACATGTTATAGAAATATATTCCAGGTTTCCCTTATTAAAATGTAGAAGTATTTATTTTCAGTTTCCCTGCAATTCAGTTGAAGTCTGGATTCCATCTTCCACCCAGAGACCAGCTAACAGACCAGTCGTACCCTGACAGTCAGATGCGTAACATGTGGCTGCAAGAACAGACAGATGTCCTTGGACTTTCATCTTTCCACTGCCACTGTCATACATGATGTTTTTGCTGTCACACCCTAGTTCCCAGACAGGCAAGACCCATGGAAATGCTATAACTTCTCTACAGAGGAATATGCAGAGTCCACACAAGGAGAGGCAACATATCATTCCTTGCTATGGAACAGTGACAAATACATAGACAGCTTTCCAAACAAGCTGAGAGAGTAATAAGGGCATATTCAACATTTCCACAGTCCGCTGACCACAGAATTTCATTAAAAGGCACATAGTTGCAGGCTAGAGCTGGCATTAAATTCTGGTGTTCTATGATCTATCAGCAAAATTTTCGAAGATGAGAGCTACAGATATTAGAAATACTGAAGGGCTTTATATCACTAGACTATTTAATGGGCAAGAATACACATAGCAACAGCAGCGAGCGGGAAGGATAATCCAGTACTTATGGTGCTGGCATGGGAGCTCACGCCACTCCCTGAGTTATGACCACACTGATGATTTATCATCAGTTACCCCTGGCAACTGCGCAGGTATCAGCTCAGCCAGTTCCAGCTGCAAGACAGTGTGACTTACCTTTATGCATCTTTCATTAGGGTTTTAATGACCCATAGATCATGTGCCAGAAGCCTAAAGTGGGTTTCATCCTTCTCTCAGCTCAGATTTCCTCCGTGACCTTTGACAAGCTATTTCATTTTAGCCTTAACTCAGATTCCCCTCTATAAAAAGGGGTCAGCACATTCCTACTTTACAAAAAAAGTTGAGGGACGGTACATACCCAACGCAGTGCAAATCATGCCAAAACCATCCTTCTAACAGCTAGAAAAATCAAATAAGGAAAGCAGCTAAAAACAAGGCACATAAAGCACTTTCCTAGACGTTTTGCTGCACACATTTTTAATGAGGGTAGATGCACTCTGAAATAATGAACAGGTGTAAGAATTTCAAAAACTAGTATCACTTTTGGGTCTAGAGTACACTCAGGCAGAAAGAGCAGCAGGTACGTGCACAAACTTATCCTGACCTACACATGCAAGTTCAGATGCATGTGAACAGCTCATTTCTATTCGCAGGTGTAAAGTTGAGGCTTACAAATTGGGAAATTTTGCATATTTCACATGAGTGGAAATAAGTTTTGATTTCTTGGTAAATATTTCATGAAACAAAGACCAGATGTTTGCCTCTGCTCCTGTTTTTACTCTGCCTTACTTCCCCAGCTGGAGTTATTAATTATACCTTTTATTCTCCTGCTGGAGCTCTTAACTTTAAAAGATTAAATGGCTTGATTAGCACTGTCTAGCTTTTCCTATGTGGTTTATTGAATGTCACATTTAACATTTTGGCACCTCACAGATGAAGCTAAATTCTTGCAGCCTTGAAGAAATATGGCTATTTTTTTTTTCCCTGGGAGCAAGAGAAGGGCTTTTTTTACATATTTATGAACACATCACATTGGACATTTCTGTTTATTCTTCAACACACAGTTGCACAAACAGAGCATGTCCTAGAATGTATATTATTTATAAATATTGGTACTTAGTTCCTTTGGAAATGACTCTTGGAAAATTTTCATGAAAACTGGGACTGGGATGGTTACCAGAGATTTGTGGAAATCTTGGATTCAACAGCATATTCCCACAGGCTTTTTCTAACTGTTCAACTTGGAAGTGTATGAAAAAGTTAAGAATACACCGACGTACACAGTTCTGCAGTGGGGAGGAACCCTCATTTCTTTATCTTGGTACAGCTTCTGTGGCTCACAAAACCGTATCAATAATACACCACAGGAGATCTTAGACGTTGCTCCATCGGTGACTGGTTAAGGTAACCTTAAACCCCAAACCTAAAATTTTATACCTGGTTTAAATCGTGACGCAGTCGTCTAAAGATCGCCATCCTAATGTCTGCACTGGACTTGTACCAAAAGCCAAAAGGCTGGTGCAGGCCTGTCATGAAATAAAAAGTAACCATGAGTTTCAATCACATAAAAATAACACAAATTAATTGTTGCTGCCCTTCAACTTCTCACAGGCTGCAAGTGCTCACAAACAGTGTTCTCTCTGCTCCCTCCTACCTTTACTGCCAAGTTCAACTACCAAACTAGGTGAAAGTGCTTAAAAACACACCATTTATGCCAAGTGAATCTCTGTTCTTGAATAATTTTCCAGATTTTAATGTCTCAAAGATTTTTTTAATCATACTATTTCTTTGAACATGTGTTTTACCTTCAACAAAACACCAAGATGACAGTTCGGCCAATTACCCTGGAGCAAGAGAGAAGAGTTTACCTAGACTAATAGTAGTAAAATGCAGTTAGATGTAAAATTTGAACCCAAATTTGTCTCCAGGCCAAGACAGAGGCCGTATGTAATTCCTGCAAGGTGTCCCTGAGCAGATGCAACCAATGGAAGTCAGGTTTAGGTGTTTTTTTTTTTTTTTAACCATTGTATCTTACAATTCAGAAACATCTGGTCTTAAATCTAGATCTTGTATTTCTTCCAGTTTGCACTCACATATACATAAATGCTCACAGAGGAGGGGCTATCTAAGCATCGCAGAAGAGCACAGGCGACTGCTTGGAGCTTGCAGGTGAGAGGTCTACAAAGCTAAGAGCAGCAGGGACAAGCTCTGGGTAAATTAGACAGAGACCCTCCCCCTTTTTACTCTTTGCACCACACGCTTTTTATGCTGCACCGACGGTCAGGAGGAAACAGTAACACGCTGTGTTTATGTACGTATGGCAGGGGCTCGAGCTGCTGACACAACTGCAGAGGCAATTAACAGTCAGAGAAGCCACTAAACCTGAAATGATTTTTATCTGCTAAAGACTATCCCCTCACCCTGCTCCCCCCACGGTCGCTCATTCTGTTTGACTCTATTTAATTCCAAAAAGACCTCCCAAACCCCAAACAAACAAAAACAGATGTGGGACTAAAATGCTCTTTCGTGTCATTGCAGCAGCCTTTTTCTTTTGTCTTGCTTGTTTAGCTCCAGTTTGTAAGAACTTTGGGGCAGAGGCTTTCAATTGCTCTTTGTTTATATCTCGTCTGCCTCCTCCTTCTTGGTGGGCTCTTACACTCCACCACAATAAAGATGATTATTAATAATACGACCTTCAGCTAGCTGGAATGTATTCAGCAATTTAAAGCACTGACACTGGAGAAATCCTTACGAATGCCTGAGATCATATAACCCTTCCATTTGTTTTCAGGCCTATCTCCAAGCTGTGGTTAAGTAGCTATCATTTCTAACATTTGCATTCCTCTTACCCCATAGTGTGTGTGGGGGGATGGTGCTATCATAATTATACTACATTCTTCTGGGTTCCATAACGAGCTATTATTTTGCTAATGGAATATTCAAGTAGTCTGCAGTAATTTATCAAATAGTCCCAAGTCCCATTTTCTCTGTGTGAATCTTTTTGTTCACAGGTAAATTGATGTGTGGGGGGTTATCAAGGCTTTTTTGTAATTCAAATTAACCATTCCACTCCCCTCTCTGAAAAAAAATAAAGAAAAAGAAAGATTGTTAGACACAGAATGTTATTTTTTTCTAATGATGTTTAGAATTAGAATTGTGCAGGCTTTCTGTGAGTGGCAATTTCTGCACTTTAATTCATTCTTACAGTGTTTTTGCATTTTAACGCCTAATTTTGAAAATTTGCCTAAACCGAAGGGGAGCAAAATGTAATTTCACTTCTCCTTACAACTATTGTCTGCTCCATTGTCAGAATAAACTGCCAGCAGTGTAGAGTGCCATTGAATTGGAGATGAGAGAGAAAAAAACCCCACCACACTTGCTCTATTTTGCTTACATTAAGGGGGAAAAAAAAAAAAAAAAAGAGCCCCAACCCAAGGTCTGTGCATACACATAGACTACACTGGACACACACAAACATCTCTCCAACTGTGCATTTTTTGTGTGTAAGGAGGACAGGGAAGGAGTGTGTGTGTGAGAGAGAGGGCAAATGCATGGGCAAGAAGGAAATTGGTGGCTTAAAGCAAATAGTGAGTTTTTCACACATTATGTGAAAAACGAGATTTCTTGCCTTCGGGTGTGTTCTCAAAAAACTTCCTCTGCCATGTTTTTCTCGCTTACCTCCTGACTGCAGTGAGGCAGTTAATGGCTGGAGGTGTCAGTGGAGGTTCCTGGCACAGAATCACAGAGCGGCTGATGTTGGCAGGGACCTCGGGGATCATGTAATTCCAACACCACCCTGATCACAGCAAGGCCAAACAGAGCAAGTTGCTCAGAACCATGTCCAGTTATGTTTTGAACGTCTGCAAGGACAGAGATCTCACAGCCCCCTGGGCAACCTTTGCCAGTGTTTGATCATCCTCTCAGGACAAACGCTTTTCTTACTTCTAAATGGAATTTCTTGTGATTCACTTTCTGCCAGTTCCTTCTAGTGCCTTCACTGGCCACCACTGAGAGGAGTCTGGCTCCAGCTTCTTTACAGCCTCTCATCAGATATTTATACCCATAGCTGAGATCCCCTGTGAGCCTCCTCCAGGCTGAACATCACAGTCAACTTATCTAGTCTGTACTTCATCAGTTTTCCATGAGGATGTTGCGAGAAGCGGTGTCATATGTTACAGAGAAACATCAAAAGAAGTATCATATGGAGAAATTATTGTCTTCAGCCACCACCATATTTGTTCTGCCCACGTCGTCTTTTTAGACCCTGGTCTTACAATAACTTTACCACAAATATATTAGGTGGGGTCACACAGCTTTCCTGGGAGTCTCTCTGTATGAAGTACATTATGCACGCAGGGCTTTACTCTTTTCCAAGTTCTTTGGACTGTAGAGTTAAGTTTTCCTCCCATCTGAACAGCACATACTGCAGTGAGGTGGCACTCCGCTTAGGGTATCTGAATACAATGAGGACCTGTTTACTGCCTGTCCTATAGAAACTCTGTTCCCAGCTCCCATTCCTTTGTTGCAGAGTGGAAAACAGAACCAGCTAATAAATAGTTTTGAGACTCAGTCCATGAGGCATGAAACCAGAAAAGCTACCAACCGCAAGGATTTTCATTCTTCTTGTCCTGTTATTTCAGGCAGAAACTCTATCCTGTAGCCAAGCATTCCTCCCAGCAAAGGTTTATATTAAAACTGACACACTACTGAAAAGAGGACCGGCATGGGAAGAGTTTTGGTGCTGACCAGTTAGCTTTTGCTATTGGAAAGCGTTTTAAGATGAAGTCTCCCTAACTCACCCTAGCAGACTAGGTCCCCGAGGGTACTACTATGCCTCATTACTCCGGTCCAACTCCTACTCTGCCTGGGCCCCCATTTCAGCACAGACTTGGCCCATTAGTCCCTGCTCCATAAGACTGCAGCAGTGCCCAGTTCCAGCCACACTATGGCCCTGCCCAGGCATGGTGAGCCTTGGATCATCCCCATCCCTAGGGAGATGCCCAGCGCCTGGTGCTGTCCCAGCCGCCCTGCTCCCTTGTGGGACTTACCTTGTGCTCCCTTGATGGACCCTACGAGGCCTGGCAACACTGCCCCAAGAAACCTCTGCAGCTCCTCATGCCCTGGGGATCTTTGCTCATCCCTGACATTATCTTCCTACGGCCTTGACTGGAGCAAACCCCAATCCATGTAACATCTGAAGGCACTGACCTAGTATCTGTATTGAAGACGCTGCCAACTTCTTAAGTGCTCTGCTTTTCTAAATAAGTAAGACTCAAATCAACACAAGGACTTGAACGTCCCTGGTAAGCACTTAACCAGTCTCAATAGCATTTAGTCCATCCACTAGGTAAGCTCTATCCAGTCAAGCATCCAGCATGTTCTGTTGCCAAGAGTCTTCCACACTGGAAATGTGCATCAGACTCTGCATGTCCCAGCCATACACGAGAATGCTGCGTGCCCTTTCTCAGGGCTGCCTCATAGATGGGCTGTTATGATTGTCCTATAGTACAAAACGATGAGATCAGATAGCCATTTTTACCCAGATTGCAAAGTGAGTATCAACAGCCCTGTTATTGGCAGAGGGAATTGGGAAAGTGGGTAGGAATTCACAACTGAGCTTGGAATTCCTACCAGCAGAAGTAAAGCCAAGGCGGCAACAGGCGATGCTGAAATTTTAACCATGAACCATTCATTTAACCATTCTGCTATTAACAAATGAATGAACCTCTTGCAACTCACTGCATGGAGCCATTCTTTTAATCTCCATCTTAGAACATATGTTAAATCTTAAGCCATTGTAACACATTTTCTTTGAACCATATCACTCCCATTTATAAATACGTCATCTGTGGTGAAATGCCAGGGGAATGTTCTATTGCCACATCATTCATTAAACATAAATACTCTGAAGCTGAGCGTCACCAGCCACATTTTTAGCTGAAGAAAGTTGTGCAATATAAACATTTGGTTCATAAATAAATAAAGCATAAATGTCTTAGAATGCTGTCTCCTGCTGATAGCAGTTTAGGTTAAATGGAAGCTAAGTTCCCTGCATTTCCAGTAAGTTCACAGTTTATGGATAAACCAGAATTCACTTGTTTGCTTGGCCCATGTTCTGGAGGGAAGGTTGGCATGTTATGTATTGACTGCATGAGCTGCAAACCTGCACTTCTTTTGCCCAAGACAACATCTGAAAAAGTACTTTGTTGAGGGTTTTCCCCTGGGTTTGCATTTGTTTATTTAGAAATGTGGATTTTGTTATTGTTTTTACTGGGGTAGAGGTAAAGCAATGAAACAAATCTGATGGTCAGTGTTTTGAAACTGGAGACATTTTATGCATCACCATAGCACTTGTATGAATACAGTGTTTTGCCACTGTTTTAGAAACAAGGCATTATCTACTCCATATCCAGGAAGTTATATTTAAGATCTCTTTAGATGAAGCCAGATCTACATTTTGCTGGCAAATATCAGTTGGTCAAGGGTTTCTCCTGTTCGTGTTGTGACCAATGGTACAGGAACAAGCTTATATGAAGTTATGCCATTAAAAGCATGTTTTGGTTAGCACAGCTGCATAGGCTCAGGGGAATGGTGGGGAAGCTTGAATAAGTCCTAGCAGCACTGTGGTTTGCCTGTGTAAAAGCACGCCAAACACAGAGGCATTCGCCAGCATAACAGACTGACAAAACTATTCAGACCTAGTAAAAATTTATCCTGCAGTGGAACTAAATACAAGTGCAGCTCAGCAAGGCAGGAAGATATTAGACATGTACCGAAGTTGTCTGGTGATTCAGAGGGCACATATGTGTGCCAGCTCATACTGGGGACGGTCTTTGTGACACGGAAATCCATGCACTGAAAATGATGCAAACTCATTTTGCAACAAGCTGATGAACATGACTGGAAACAGCAGCTTCCAGCTCTAGCCAGTAAAACTGAAATAGAGTAACCTCCAGAACTGGGCATCCACACTGCTCCTTATCTGTGGTGCAGTAAAACAGAGCAAGGGTTTCAGGGGAGGGGATGAGGGAAGGTACTAATTTCATCAGCAATACAACTCTCTTTTCATTACTATTTTATGTTACTGCAACAGCAAGCAGAGTGCACTGTGTGCATGCTGATGAAACTACCTGTCTCCTCTTCTGTTCCAGCTGCCTAGGACCCTGGCTCTGCAGTTCATTCGATCAATTCATGATGTCCAGGGACAAATCCTATTAATTTTGCTTCCGTCTTAAGCTGTAAACGAGCACATTTTCACATAAACACATACACGAAAGATGGTCCCATGGTAAGATGGACTAAAGGCTTGGAGACTAAGGCTTCAGTTCCTGCTCTGTCACTGACTTCCTGATTTCATCAGAGTCGTTAACTGGGTTGCTGTGTTCACAGGGAGAACAAAGGTTTCCTACGCTACTGAGTGGAGGAAAGGCAGAAGTTGTAAAATTCGGCCACTGCTCCTAAATAAAGGTAGGTAAAATGTTAAAGATAGATGGATGATTTAGAGCGTAATCAGTCATACTTCAGCTCTGGACGTTTGGGGCTGGACCCAATACTCTATACTTCTGCCATAGCTAAGACAATAAAACCTTTATCTCAGCTGTCCTGTTCTGCCATATAAAATATTATTGTTACTTTTACTCTAAAAGTACAGTTTCTTTGAGGCAAATGCAGTTGTATTTCCCTGGAGCACCTTATATATACAGTGAAATAAGTCTCACAGGAGACATGGAGTTGCATTACTCTTTTTTTCAGCAGAAGGTTTTGTGCAATTATTTATCCAAATGAAAATTTCCAACCTAACACACTTCAACCACCAAACTCAGTGGGATGTAAAGTGCTCCTGCCTATTTTATTTTTCTTTTTTTCCAGAAGATTTTTCCAGATCATTGTATTTGGTCAATAATTCTGTTTTTATCTTCATTTTTGATGTAAAGTGATTTCAAGACTTAGAATGGAAGGTGTAAACTAGTTGCCTGCTGAAAACCATTGCTTAAACACCTGCTTTTTTGAGCACCCACTCTGTCTTTTCACACCAAGTAGCTTAAAGAATGCAGTCGAAAAAAAAAGAAAAAGCCAAGCCCTTTTTCTCTGAGTACAATAATGAATGGAGACCTAATGACTAAAAACATAGTGTATTTTAAAATAATGCAGGAGCCTTCTGTGATTAACAGAGACCACACACACTGGCATATTTGCTAACTTTCGCTCTGCCTCACTGCTCCTGAAAAGACCTAAAAACTACCCCTCTAGCAGGAGGAAGGGAAGAAAATCTCAGCCGCTTCAATGGCAGGGGCTCCGCTAGCACTTCCACAAAGATGCCCTGTGCAAGCAAACACGCTCTGCCTCCGTGGCTAGCAGGAGTGTCTCAACAGCAGGCGCAAATCTCTTTAAAGAGAGGTGTATTGCTCTATTTTCAGAGGCAGGATCCTGAAACGTTCAGCGATTGCGTTCACGGCCCGTTCCTGCAGAAAGCAGGAGCTCTCCTGTTTCCTGGGAAAGATTATGGGCCCAGCTGACAACTTTCATTAAACCTATCCAGTTTAAACTAACATTCCCCCCCCGCCCTCATCTTTGCTGTTGCCATGGTCTGGCTAGTACAAAACCAAATTGAAAACACATGATATTGAGAAGAATTTCAAAGCACACATGTACGCACAGAAACCACTGCCAGTGTGAGGATCTTTTGCAAGGTTACTCTTTCCTCAGCAATATTGAAGGACAGTGAAATTTGTGTCTGGTCCCAGGCTCAAAAGCTAACATGGGAATTTTACATTTGACGTCCTCCTAAGCTTAGGAAAGAAATTAAGAAAAAAAGCTTTCAGCTCTTCTTTGGTCCTGAGAAAGAGCTCATAGGAGCCCCACCACTGCAGCTGTTTCAAATGAGAAATCCCAATTTTGCTGCAAATCCCTTCCTGCCCTCTTACCTTCAAAATCAGTGTATGACATAGTGAGTTATTTCATTAAGTACTCCTCCTCCTCTGTACACAGCTTGTCTTTGAGGGCAAACTTTAGCTATACCTACAGCCTGCAGTGCTGCGACCCAAAGGACACCTGCTGTTTTGTAACGGGGACATGCCATGCGGGCTCTTCCCTCATCTTCTTCAGAAATATATATTACAATTGCTCCAGTTATTAAGAAAAAGAAAATTGTCTTTCGGTCCTTAGTGAGATACATTTGCTCCCTTCCCGCCTTCATTCCCAAGCTGACCTCTTTCCTGCAGACAGACATGGAGACAACCTTAAGTGACAATGAGACAAATCTCATTTTGCCGCGAACTGCCTTTTCAATTATTTCTCCCCTCTCTATTTCTCCGGGCTGACCTAGACCAGGCTGTTACTCTGACAGAGGTCCCTAACCCCCAGCTTAAAATATGCAAATTGTTATCCTTCCTTCCACGCAGACCTGTGTCAGAGACATTGTAATTACAAGGAAATGTTTGATTTGAGTTTATATGAGCAGAACATAGTTACTTACTTTTGCCATCTCACTTAATAAAATAAACCCTAGTAGACACAATGTAATTAACGTTCAGGTACAATATAAATCACAGAGCATTTTACATTCAATGCAGCAGCTGCTGTTAAAAAATCAGACAACAACTTCTGAGAGCCTTTAACCACCTCTCACCTTTAGGTTAGTTTCACTGAACATGCACCATGATAATGGAAAGAAAAACAGGAGTTTTTGTGTACAAAACACATCAAGTTTTGTACTTACTCCAAGTAATTGTACATTGAGGCCTTTAATTTGATACTAATGATCATTGGCTGAAGAATTTTAAAGCGTTCTTTCTGAAATCCATGGATTTATTCCAGTTTTCAGTCAGTGCAAAGCAAAATTTGCCTAATATTTGAAAATTAGAAAATTACACTACACAAAGAGTGGCTCTGTGTGGAAAATTTGCTCCTTGCTTTCTAATTCCTTTACTTATTTTACTAATTAAAAAAAAAAACAACCTTTCAGTAGTATCATCATTACTAATGATGACATAGCAGACATCTCTTGGTAGACAGAGATTTAAAAATACAGTGTTGAAGGAGAACTTCTCATGGGTAATGGAAATTCTTTCCAGACATTTCTAGGGCAATTTGGAGACATGTAGCTCCCCCACTCCAAATAAATAAATAAATAAATAAAAAGAGACAAAAATTACCCTGCTTCCTTAAGCATGAATCACTTTCTGTCCCAGATACTGTAGCAGTGTAACACAATAGCTGAAAAGCTGGAATTCTGTAAATGCGGTTCTACATAACTGATCCAATTTTACCAACACATGGCATACTTCATATGTTCGTAATCAACACTGCTTGAAACAGAACGCGTGTGTTAGTGAGGAGCTCAACAACAGAAAATGCAGGGTGTTAGAAGTCATGGCAGTCTGCTCTAAATGCCTGGAGTACAAAACCTCTCAGCTCTAGCCTCAGTTACACCTTGTCAGCGCCTAGCTAATAATAAAGTCTTGGGAAAAAAATGGGTATTTTCACAGGATTCTTCACATTTCATTTCATCTGCTTGTATATCTCACAAATTGAGAAGTTTTCAAGTTTGAAATGCAGTTATTTTGACAAAATATGGTTAAATGCTTCTTATCTTGCCCCAGATTACTTAAAAGGCCATTCCAAGCAACTGCACTACAGCATATAAAAATTGTTCCCTACCCCAGGTGCACTCCCCTTTTTCAGACTCAGAATGTGCTCATGTTACCAGCTTTCTCAGTCAAGGACCAGGAAAATGGAGCAGAACATGGGACGAATTCTTAAACCATCCTGACTTAGTTGCTTGTAGTTACCTAGTAATGCCAGTAACATAAGAATGAGAACAGTTTCACAGGATTTCAGTGAATTCCTTGAAGCTCAGTGACTCAGTAATTATATCTTCAGGAAGGCATTCAGAAGATGTGTCACAGACTCTCTCTCTCTGTAACCTTAAACACATCACATGGGACCACCTACATAAAAGGTACCTTAGCCAAAACAGAACAACAAACAAACACCAAAAATCCCATAAAAAAAATAAAACAGAAACAAACAAACAAATAAACAAAATTTGGTGCTCACATATAAATGAGCATTTCCTGAACACTTTTTAGCTAAATACATAAGAGGCTGCAGATTTTCACATTCTAACTATTTAGGTAAATCATAAAACTTTTTAAATACTCAGAAGCCATGCTGGCTAAGCTGCTATTTTTGCAACATATCTCATCTTCATGCTTTGTGGGGAATTGACAAATTGTTTTTATGCCATATCTGTGTTTTCATACAGAAAACCTGTAGAATCAAGTTTTCTCTCATTTACTTTCTGTTTGATACTTTCTTTCCTCTCTTAAAGATGTCACAACAGCACAGATGCAGGTCTGCAACGACCAACTTGCCTGCTTAGAGCTTGACTAATATCTGGCCTTCTCCTGAAGAAAATAAGGGCTGAAATAAAGGAGGAGAATATTTAGACTTGGGATTCTTGTTTTACCAGGTGGATGAATAGACTTCTCCGTCATTAATTAAAAAGAAAAGAAAAGGAAAAAAAAGTTCATATTCAAAGGGATAAATGAAGAAATTCCATCCAAACAATAGTTTTAATCTGAAAATTCCAGCATTATCACCAAGCCTGGCTGAGCTCCCTGAGACGATGTCTAAACCTGGAAGAAAAGTAAAAGTCCTTATCCTTAGTGTTTCCTTTTGGCTTATGCAGACTGTCCCTCATGCCAGGCCTATATTCACAAAATACTCACTATTCACTTTACGAGGAAGCTCGATGTCTCGATTTTACCACGCATATTTGAGAAGAGAGTACCCTAAGTCTGTGTGTAACTAAAATTTGTGGTGTTCTATGACTTTTTTCTTCATACATAAAGTATGGTATCAGATAGCTATAAAGGTAATGGAGGCCATATACCTACCTCTATAGAAATTCTATACGGCAGAACAATTCCAAGGAGGGAATAACCTCCTAAGTTGATTAACTTGTTGCTTTCTATAGACAAATGTTTTGTAGAGCAAAAATGGAGCCTGCAATGAAGCTGATGCTGGACCATAGTGTTTCTGCCTTCAGACACCTTTGCTGATCATCTTCTTTGGGTACAAGAAATACATGTACATTGCTAAATGAAAGGGGGCCATGGAGCAAGTTCAGGCACTGCAGATCCAATTAACAGCACTGCTGAAATGTTAGCTGATTCCCTGCCTCCTTCCTTGGACCCTTCCAAACACCGCTCTTGAAGAGGAAGCCTTGCCACGTAGAGAAGAGGAAGCCTTGCCAACTCCCTGGACTGAACCAACCATTCTAATTTAGCCTGCCAAGTAGTCAACAGAATGCACTAATTATTCACAAATACCAATAACAACTATAGTTAAAGAGTTACCTCTTGACTAAATAATAGCATCCACTCACCAATCGCTTAGCAAGGATCTCCATATAAAGAGCATTGTCCAGAGAATATTATTAACTGCAGCACTGGTATTTAAAACTCTTCCTAAAAGTCTGCAAAAACAATCTTAGAGAAAATTCCAATTGAACTTGGTTACTATTTACTCTTTAGATTAATCTTGCAGACTTTTCATGGATATTTTATATTAGGTGTCATTAATAACTCTACTACCAGTCATGCATTTCTTCTGTCCCTCTAACTAAATATGCTTAACTTCACACTTGCCCAACAGTATAATTTTTCTGAAAATTAACTAGCACAAGAGCATAAGCTATTATAATATAAAATAGTGTCCTTCTGTTGAAGATTTGTTGAAGATTGTGGTCATCTTCATCATGAAGTTTTCATGGGATTGGATCAACCTAAAAAGCACACAGAGTTTCACCAATATCCTCTAGGTATTGAAGATGGCAATCAAATGTAAAATGCCTTAAAAAACCAATTTTTGGACCATGCTTCCTGTGTTCTACATCAAGTTATGTAAAAATAAATATTTCACATCAACTGGGTCTTTTTTAAACATAGCAGTACCTTGAGATATTGCAAAAGTTCTTCTGATGCTCAAATCTCTAACAAAAAGGTTTACAAAGTGTACAGTCCCTGTTGTGCAGAATGTGATTATACAGATTTCCATTAAGAAGTATCCCATAACTCCTATAATTTCAGCCATTTTATTAAATTTTAGACTTAAGATATCATAAAGAGAACAGAAACTTACACTTGTCTTATCATTTTTTGCAGAGTTTTTGTTTTGCCAAGTTGCTCCGTCAGCTCTCTCTTGCTAACACTGCAGTAATGGACAAAGCAGGTCTGTGTTATGTCCATTAACCGTCAGAGCTCTTAGGTAGCTTTAGCTACCCGGCCACACTTACCTTGCAGTTCTCATCTCTTACTCCCCACACGTGTACTGCTGCTGAAATATTTATATGTTCTCCACAATCCAGCACAAGTTTTGTGCATGCCTCATCTCCTCATGACTTACAGTACAAGCACACTGTAATTGCAAATGCTGTTTCATTCATAGCATTAAACCTTCCAGGCCCACTTCTTCTGTCACTTGTCCTGACAGGACTACTTTACATTTAAGGAAATCAAGCCAGCACTATTTATAGAAAGTAGGTCAGTGAACTATAAAATACAACATTCACAGCACATGAGGCTACTATGGAAGCTCGTACTCATTCAAATGAAGGTAAATCATCTGTTGCCTCTCCCACAATATGGAGAGAACTCTCTATATACAGAGATTCCTCAAGTTTTGCAGGATTCTATTGCATTGAATCCTCTGTAATCAGATTTAGAGCTAAATATTCAGAGCCATCACAGAGAGCTGCCACAGCCCCACGCATCTCAGATGTTTACACTCATGTCTGCTCCTTCCACATGAGCTAGCAGTCCCAATTGCTTAATCAAATAAAGGTGAACGCAGCAGCAAAGCATTCACTACTCACCATCTGCAGAGGACAGACCATGAATCAAACTTCTGTCGCACAACCACTCCCTCAGGAGGAAGTTTCTGGTGATCAAGTGGTGCCTCATCAATGAGCCCCTTGTCCTCTCTGCTCCAAGCCTTCTGATTGCTTTCTGTTAAACATCTGAGATAAAGAACAAGTGACCTCATCTTTGAAGCTTTGACTTTCCACATTGATCAACAGTAAACAAAGCAAAAGCCCATGGTAATATTATTTCCATACTACATCATTATTTTTTTTTCAGCTGGTATATCAAGTCACAAAGATGCAGCTCTGCCTCCAGAGACAACAGAGGTCTGTGAAGTTTCTTTAGGCTGAGTGTAAACCAGAACTTTATGCACTTAAATCGTCTTCCCAGGGTTGGGTCACCAGACGGTTGGTAGACAGTGTCTGGGTCCACTTCAGTAACTTTAGCCAATCCACAGCACAGCATTCAAGCTCTCAGAGAATTAACTAATTCAGAATAATATATTTACCTTAGCTGTAAGAAAGGAACTAGCATATTTCTTGAGTGTGTTATGATTTCAATTATATCTATATTTTGATAAAAATAGTCTTTCATGGCTTTTTTTTCTTCAAATTCTTTTCTTGAGGAAAGTATTTTCTAAGCAGGTTACATGAAAAAGAACAACCTCATCTCAAGTGGACCTTTTTAAACATAAAAGTCTGCCTTGATATATTGCAAAAGTCTCCTGGTTACCTGGGAAGTAGCAGGCAAAAAGTTAAAGCTGATTCTGCATGGGGCAACATGTAAAGCAAACACCTTTCTATAAATTAGTGCATAATTAGTGAAGCTTTTTAAATATGTAAATATAGGAATCAAATGTGAGGAAAATGTTAGCTAAAAGAAATCTAAAATTTCATAATTTTTTTTTTCATTGTATGTATTTTTTTGCATCTGTTACACTGTGGAAACATAGATTTGCTTCATATACCAGCACCTCCAACCTACTTATATTAGTTTACAACATGAAGGAACTTGGCTTAGGAATTCCCAATGTTGTCTCATCATTCCTAAAGTATAATGGATATCTCCTATTTGGCTGAGGGCCCAGGCATCTTTCTTTTGAATTGTTAATCTCACTTAAACAACATGATCTTAATAGGAACAAATCATGGTTTCTATACAATATCTAAGTAACTAAATAAAGCACAGCTACCTCGAATTAACTTCTCTCGGACATGACTCACCAAAATGCTAAAGACCAAAAGACACAATATCATAGAATGACAGAATGGTTGAGATTGGAAGGGACCTGTAGAGGTCATCTAGTCCAACCCCCCTGCACACGCAGGGTCCCCTAGAGCATGTGGCACAGGGTGGTGTCCAGGCGGGTTTTGAAGATCTCCAGAGAAGGAGACTCCACCACCTCTCTGGGCAGCCTGTTCCAGTGCTCTGCCACCCTCACAGGAAAGAAATTTTTCCTTAAGGTCCTATGGAACTTTTGATGCTTCAGTTTGTGGTTGTTTCCTCTAGTCCTATCGCTGGCCACCACTGAGAAGAGGTCAGCCTCAAACTCCTCCCTCTCTTGAGGTACTTATACACACTGATCAGGTCCCCTCTCAGCCTTCTATTCTCCAGGCTGAAGAGGCCCAGCTCTCTCAGCCTTTGCTTGTAGGACAAATGTTCCAGGCCCCTGATCATCCTTGTAGCCCTGCACTGGACTCTCTCCAGCAGCTCCACATCCCTCTCGTCCTGAAGAGCCCAGAACAGCACTCAGTGCTCCAGGTCTGGCCTCTCCGGAGCTGAGTGGAGGGGGATTATCACCTCCCTCGACCTGCTGGCAATGGTCTTCTTAATGCACCCCAGGATCCCATTGGCCTTCTTGGCCACGAGGGCACACTGCTGCCTCATGGTCAACTTGTCGTCCACCATGACGCCCAGGTCCCTCTCTGCAGAGCTGCTCTCCAGGAGGTCGGTCCCCAGCCTGTAGGCATGTCTAGGGTTATTCCTCCCCACGTGCAGGACCCTGCACTTGCCCTTGTTGAACTTCATGAGGTTTCTCACCGCTCAGTTGTCCAGTCTGTCCAGGTCCCTCTGGATGGCAGCACAGCCCTCAGGGCTGTCAGCTGCTCCTGCTAGTTTGGTATCATCAGCAAACTTGCTGAGGGAGCACTCCATCCCTTCATCTAGGTCAGTAATGAATAAATTGAACAAGACTGGGCTAAAGACTGACCCCTGGGGGACACCACTAACCACAGGCCTCCAACCAGACTGCACCACCGATCACCACCCTCTGGGCTCTGCCATCCATCCAGTTCTCAATCCACCTCACTGTCCACTCATCTATCCCACACTTCCGGAGTTTGCTCAGGAGGATGCTGTGAGGGATGGTGTCAAATGCCTTGCTGAAGTCCAGGTAGATGACATCCACCCTCTCCCCTCATCTGTGCAGCCAGTCTCTCCATCATATAAGGCTATCAGGTTAGTCAAGCATGATTTCCCGTTGGTGAATTGCTGCTCCTGCTTTTTGCCAGTGAGTCCTTCAGTTTTGTCCTTCAGATGAAAGCTCACAAGAAAGTTAAATTCCCTATCGCCTGTCTTTTGGTGCAATGAATTTAGATCAGCCTCAGTTGTATAGCTAATGTAGCTACATTAATTCCATCGTGGCAAATACCCTGATCTATTTACGACTCTTGAGCATCTTGGTGCCTTCCATAAATCTCACCCAGAATTCAATAAAGAGGTTCTATCATGCTGATCTGCTTTATGGGCAGGACTTACTCTCCATTTTATGACTACAGAGACTCCTGTGGCTATGGAATAGATTGCTGTTAGTAGCATTTATTCCCCCAGATATCCACATTCTCTCCACTATGTTTTTGTTAAAAACTTTCCCCTATCTGATCTAATGTAACTAAAACATTTTTTTTCCACTAGAAAAGAATAAGTAGTTCATCAGACAATGTATGCAGCTAGCAAGCAAGGATACAAAAGAAGGGCTCAGTTCTTTAGTGGATAACTACATTCATTAAAGAGGCTGAACATGACTTGATGAGAGAAGCCAAAATATCTCTGTTAACAAAGAAATACAGTCATCTTGTCACAAATACACCTCCTGCCAGCTTGGTCTTTCACCAGTTTTTAAAAAAAGTAATGATAATAATGACATTTCTGGTCTATAAAAAGAAACCCTCTTATCCATATAGTTCTTAGCCAGAAAAATGTGGGCCCACATTTCCTCATCTATTTTAAGTATTCCTAAGTTCAGAAATGGAAGCTGGAAGAAAAAAAATACATATCAGAAACTTTAATCTTTTTCCATTGTACAGCTTTTAGTCAAATTTATAACAATGTCTTAAGCTGTTTATCACTAGAAATTTGCATTCTTAAACTACACAACTAATATTTTGTAAGCATTTATCACAGTGATAGCCCTGAATTTATATAGCTACTGTTAGCCAATATGCCCATTCCGAGCCAGTAGGACCTGACTCAGGACATCATTAGTCTTACTAAGAAAGAACAACCTATCTTTACACTCATGAATAATCTTCATTTATTCCCATGGTTAATGGATTTTCTAAATACACATCCTTGAATGATTTCTTTAATCATGGCCCTACTTTGCTTTAATGAGAGTCCCTGAAGCATTTCCATGCCATGCCAGTTTGACTATGTCTTCTTTTCCTCTCTCAGCAGATAATCTAAAGGGCATCCCAGAATACCGTCCAAGCACTAATGGTGTGACCAGGTATGTTGCCTCCACAGAAACCAATTGGAGCTACTGATTTCTATCTAGAGTGACTATATTGGAAAATTGCAGAAACCCTATTATTAGGGATGTAATCCAAACTTTTTCCATATATCCCAGCCCAAAGAAATTGTCAGAAGCCTGTTCACAAATTTTAGATATGCTTTTAATAAGAATGATTCTACTAGTTATAGCACAGTATCACCTCATTCTCTTCTTTTATATATTATCTAGTAACGCACAGTGTTGTAAATAATGCAGATACTCATCTATTTACCTGTAAAGAAATGAAGACAAACCTTCCGAGATGTGATTGTATGTTAACATCAGGTTAAAGTTGAGCAAGCATAGAGAAAAGAGACTTGTCTCTGGGAGAATATGTGTGTACGAAGGCTGCAAATATTTCAGACAAGTGGGTTTTATTTTGCATTCTATCTGGTTTCACTTATATCATAATTGAAGGGAAATGGTAATAGAAAATAAAACACTTTCCCATGTTGTCTGTAAAGCTTTTCTCATGATTAAATGTCATCATGTCTCAAGGGTACCAAAAATACTGGTGAAGGCGATCTCAATTTTGCAGAGGAAATACGCATGTGAACTGGTTGCAGCTGGACACATTTTGAACTACAGCAGGTCTGCCATCTCTGTCAGTTTAACTGTGAAGAATCCAGGGAGGTTCTGCATTAGGAACTTCAGAAGCAAACCGATGAAAGATTCTTAAACTCAGCTAAAAGATTCCTTTTTTAAAACTTTGGCCACAGTACTTGCTGCTGTTGTAAGTGAAGATGCCACTGGAGGTATGACCACAACTCACTCCACAAAGACAAGCTCTACTCTCATTTGAGCAGATGTAATGTACATTCATAAAACCAGCGCTGTACATTATCAGGAAAAGAAAGGAGATAAAAAAGTTCTGACAAAAGCAAAAAGGAGAAATAAATGGTCCACAGAAAAATCTCTCCCTCCTTCTCCAACTGTTGATACCTAATCGGGAAGTTTCTCCTGTTCCTACTGACTTGGTAGCAATTTAATTAAAAAGCTGTATTACCACATATTGAAACATTTCAGCCCTGTCCCATAGGAATCACTTACTATTCAGTATTCAAATATATACATCAATCTACATACATACGTCTTGTGTATGTATCTACCCATCAGGGAGACATGAGTGTTGGATATCAAAGCGTAGCCCAAGTGCAACATTATATAAAGACGAGAGCCAAGGTCTGATAGCTGTGTGAAATCTGAGCTAATAGCTTTGTCCTGAATCAGTTACTTGACATGGCTTTAAGATAAAGTTAAATGTTTATTGTTCTATGAATCTGGACATATGTCAGTGTGTAACATCTGAAGAGGCAAAACGCTGGCATTGTGCTTCCATGAGAGATGGTGTTTTGGCTCTCAAATCTACACTAGAGTCTGTAAACATATGCTGGAATATACAAGAGCAATTAATCAAATTTGCAAAACTGCAAATCCTTACATAAAATATTTAAAAATTACTTTTAAGCTCCCATTGGTCACAACAAAAGCCAAGATAGAGTTTTAAGAGATTATTATTTTATTATTCTGTTTTACTCATTTTACAACGCAGTCATGATACTTAGCAAGAAAATTTCTTCTGTTGGGGCATGCTTTGGGCCACTCTTTTACAAATTTCCACTGTAATTGGACTTCAGAGTAATGTATTCCCATCAGGGACGTCTCACAAGATTGCTATTATCCCATTTTCCCTTTTTTTTGGCCTTGCACTTTGACCCTGGCATTCTCAACAGGACACTTGGGTTTTCACATTAGGCTTCAGCTAGACTGGTTTTCTAAACAATGTACTTGTCCAGAGTTAGAGAGACAGGCTCCCCAAGCCAAATATATACAGTGGGAATGTATCATTTAAAATGTTCCAGACTAAACATTTTTATATCAGACAAAATAAATATTTCAAAGCACTAACCTGTAAACTATTGCTTCTGGAGCTTGATGTAATTACTGCTGTAGCTCCTTGTTAAAAAAATCATGCTTTAGTATATCCTATGGAATAATTAAAGCAGTGTATACATTGGGTCAAAAATTGTTTGCTGTCCTTCAACCTAACCTACCACATCCAGGAAATCCACCCAGGATATTTGGAAATCTGGTAGCAAGCAGAAGGTCTGCCCTTGCCGAGATCAGTCTACTAGATGAAGTCTCACAAATGTAAGGCACTACAGTAGTCCTATTTGTCCTGAGGAGCATCTATTTCTAAGGTAATTTATGATTTTAATCTATCTATCTATTTATTTATTTATAGAGCAGGTGACAAGTTAAGGTTACAGAGACATACTCTCATTATTTCTTCTGAGCTCAGCAAAGCTAAAACAGAGGTGTTGAACTTTCTTCCCAATAAAAATCCTGTCCCAGAATGCCCCTCCACTACGACATTGCCACTGCTCTCGGATATTCAGCTTTCCCTGATTTCTATACTTCTACCTCCTCTGACAGGCCCTCATCAAATATAACGATTATCTGAATATATGGGTCATCTGCCACACTCCTTAAGCTTTCTCTCCAGAGGTTTGGGAATTTTCTGGAGGGAGATGAGGAAATTGTGCATTACAGGATTAAACTCAGTAAGATATTCAGCTCTGTAGGCCACTTAATAATTTAGTATCACTTAACCTTCAGTGTGCAGATCAGGCTACGTCCTCTACAGAAGCATTTATGATATCAAACATGAAAACATGCCAAGATTATTCAGGGCATGCATTCCAAGCAAATTGCTGACCTGAACATTAAAACCAGTAGAGCAGATAAAGAAATATCAAAGCTGGATTTATTATTCCAACCTGGAAAATGAGATTTCTATGTTTAAGAAAAAAAAAAAAAAAAAAAAAAGACTTTTAGCACAAGAGCTAAAAGCTCTCATTAAAATACCTTGCAATTACAAGGATGTAGATATCCATTTAAGCTTCATCTTCCAGATAAAAGGCTTCCACATGAATGTTGTCAAACTGGAGACATCAATTAAAAGATTCTTTTAAAAATGTTTATTAAATGTCACTTTCTCTCTCTAAGGCTATAAAATATAATTTCCCATTCCCTTCCCTGGATCCCGTCTGCCCATCAATATAACCACTATTTTAGAGAGTTGATCAAGACACGTTTTTAATATCTAATTTTGCAAAGATCTTGGGTCTCCTATCTGGTTCATCTGAGAGCTAGACATCACCTGCAGCTCTGAAATCCAACTATGGAATTTGGATTAGGAGCATCTACCTAGAAACAGAGCTCTGTCCCCCTCTTCCTCACCCATCTTTCCAGTATCCCTTGTTTTTTTCCTTACTGTGATGAGCAACTGCTCTTTCTAGACATAATAAAGGAATGACATAAAAAATTCTAAAAAAAAAAAAACCCACTCTGCAAAAATCACGTTCACACAGTGATGGCATATACCTGTAATGGTGGGAAGGACACCACAAAAAGATTGTGTCCTCTTTTAAGATTAACCATTTACTACCTTTATTTGGCTTCACTTAATTCTCCTGAATCTGTTAACTTGCATTTGAAAATGATGAAATGATCTCATGTTCCAGTGGGAACTTTTCTAATATATTCTCTGTCTTACAAATAAGTTAACTAAGAGGTCACAGAAGCCATTTCTAAAGTTTTATGAGCGATCTGAAGATGTCATTTTTTTCTACTAAACAATTAGAAGGAGGAGACCTCTATTCTACAAAAAAATGCTGGAAAAATTAAAAATTGCTTTATCTAGTTTACCTAAGGAGAAAACATCCTCCAAAATAAGAAAATTAAAAGATGCAGTACTCATGGCCATGAGGAACAGGGTTATACACTGTTACTACTAGTACTGCACTTTTGCAAGGTTATTAAGAGAAAAATAGCTCCCAGTCAGCAAGGTGTGAGAGCTTTGATTCCTTTCTAGCTTTGGTCTGGGATTTTTTTTTTTTATTAGAGGAATTATTTGTAAAGCTAGCACTTACTGTTTTAAAATGAAATCCTGATAATGTCACTCAGTCAAATTTCCAAAGTCAATGCGAATTTGCACTTTGAACACGCTATTGAGGCTGACACATTTCTAAGAAGGAGATGTTCAGGGATCGGAAGTTCTACCTAAGCTAAAATTCAGGAAAACATGGACAAAAGAGAGCAAGTATCAATCTGGATCAGTTTAAGTTACATGGATGCCAAGAATCCAACACAATTTTTAGTGGTAAACCCCAGAAACTATGACACACAGTGAGAGAGAAGTTGTCCGTTTTTGTAAGACAGGACAGTAATTTCACAGTATTTAACTAACTTGCAGATGTTACTGGTGATTTTTCATAAAGAAGGAAAAAAAGCAGTATGCATTATGGAGTTATCCACACAAAATAAACAGAACTTTCTGCATTTCAACACTGAAAATCATGCACTCATGTCACTGTTAGGACTGAGCATTCTGTAATTCATTTCCAGATGGAAGCAAACACTGTAAGATCTGCATGTGTGTATATGTATGCACGTGTGTGCACTTTAATTTTCTCATGGTACAAATGCTACTCATTAATGTGAGTGTATATGACATGGCTGTTGAGAGCCGCTAGCAGAAAGTGTTTATACTACTTTCACATTTCCTGTTTTTTGAATAGAGATCTATATTGACAAATTATATAAATTCCCAGGCTCTGTAACAAAGCAATTAACTGATATGTGACCACATATGGTAAGGAAGATTTTCAAAAACATGTATAAAGTCCTTTTCAGCTAGAGGAGGGAAGCAGTAACCTAACAGACTCGTGGTACCTCTTATAGTAACTGGAGTGCAGCGGCGACTTATTCTGTCTCCAGAGACAGTAAAACGGTGTCTTATTTTAGAATAAGATCCCTGTATGGATCCGTGGTTTATATAACCCCCATTTCTGCCCTCACTCCTGGAAAAAAAAGTCTCAATGTATCTCTGTTTTTCAGGGCAACTGTTCTGCAGATTTCCACATGTGCAAAAGCACTTGCATTGCTGGTCACAGCTTAATGATATGATGCTATTATGCTGAATATTGCAGTCTATAACAATAAGGTCTGGGAGTGCAAGCAAATAAACAGTAATATGTCATTACACATCAGTGTGGTGGTCTAATTATACGATAATGATGGAAATAAATCAGTGAATTTAAGGGAGAGTTCAGTGCCTCAATGGATACTTTTATTTACTTCTCTTAATGTCCTAATGCTACTTACTAGTAAGACTAGAGGTTTTCTTTCTTCCTCACCATGGAAAGATTTCTAATAAGCCTAGCTATTCACTGTGAGCAGCATTTACTCTGTTTCATTCTCAAATTAAAAGGAATCATTTTAATTGTATATTGTAAATAACTGGATAACATTGAGCTTGCCCACTGTTTATAAGAAAATAAAGAGTCCACAATGTTATTGCTGCCACAAGCAGCCCTGCAGTCTATGCACCCAGTCAGCTGCTGAGTGATTTAAAACACACCTAGCACTGTGCCCCTCTAAGTCACAGCACAAGGTACACAGCAATTCCTGCACAGCTCGGGAAGGGAAATGCCATCTGCTTTACCAAATATACTACTGCACACCCACTCAGAGGAGTTATTTGGGGAGGAACCGTGCGGCGCGGTTTGGCTCCGGAGAAACGGCACTCACTTTGGAAAGTGCCCTCTCCAGCTGCCAGAGCAGCACCTGGAAACAAGGCCTATATTTTTAAAGGTAATACGTGAAAACTTCTCACATGAATAAAGTCAGGCAGGAGCACACTGGCTTCTGATAGTTCCCTCTACAGTACTTGCACCTTACCTACCAAGTTCAGTGTCAGAGTGCTAATCCACCTTGGGTAAATTCTCTCCAGATGCTATGGACCCCCAGCCCAAAACTTTTTCTACTTTTCCCCTAGTAAAACTGTATGTTAAGAATAATTTTCATAATTAATTATCTCAAGGAGAAATTATTTAATGTCTTTGAGAAAGGAAGGGTAAGCTCCATATGCTTTTAGATCCAGTGAGATGCAAAAACTTATCTGAAGGATTAAAGGGCTAATACTCCCATATATTCAAAATGAGGTAGTAAAATTCCATTTACTTTAAGAAGTGCCCATGTGTCTGTTTTTCACATTCTTCTAATGAATATTTCATAGGGATTTTAACGCAAGACAAGAGTAGAGCTTTGGTGTAATGGATACAGGGTAAAGCATTGCTGCTGAAAAGCCAAACAGCGATGGCCAAAGTGGAAGCAACGTCCCTGTGGAACCTTAAGAGCTCCAAGAAAATTAGCAATGCTGCAGGCTTCAGGAAGTACTGCGAAATTCTCTCCCTCGCTGTTGGTGTTGAAACGTGCTTGCCTGCTCTCTATCAGCCTTTGCACTTTGTTGACTGAATGAGATGCTCTGCACGCCTGAACAAAAATTAAAAAAAAAAATCTTGTTTATGGATTCAGTTCATTCATGAAAAGTGCCAAATCAATCCATCAAAAAACTGCTCAGTAAATCCTCTATTTTATACACAGCAAAATCAAATTATTGAAGATTTTCCATCAAACTGTCCAAGACCATCCATAACTTTTTCACAACAACTCAAATTGAGGATATTTCTGCTATTTTGCAGAGCATTCTCCGTCTGCAAAGCTAATGAAACACAAAGTTCAAAAATACCCACCACTAAGTGGAAGATACACAGATTTAGCTGATATTTGCCCCATTGTATTTAAGTATCAATTATCTAATGGAAAGATACAGCCCTTCGTCAACATGGCTACCCAGCTATGCATCTGCTGCCTTTTTAGCCTTGTCACTGTGCTCAGACACAAGAAAACATCACTGCATGCAAAATACAAAATATCTCAAGAATGTGACGTCAGTTTGGTGTGGAGGGCATTTCATTTATGTCGTGCCTGAAGTATGATAAGTTTCCTTCTAATTACTAGGAATAAAAATATCATGAAATTTCAGTTGAAACCCTTAGGGCTCAATCACCTTAACCAGCTATAAAAGTGTTTGAAGCTTTCCACAATCTGCTATATGTTCAGTCTTCCTATACTCTTTTTTTTTTTTTTTCTAATATTTTTAACCTGGAAAAAAAAAATCACTGCTTCATTTTATACTCCTAAGTCTGCTCAAAAGTCTTCTTCATGGCATACATATAGTCTCACTAGAGAGCACGAGGACGATTCAAGGTCAAATCTATATCTCATGAAGATGGAAAAGACTGTTTCCCTAAGCCATTTGCTGCAGCTCACAATCTAGAGGACTATAAAGGATGAATAGTAGGGTTCCTTGAACAAAGCGCATGGAAGTGACCTCAGCTGCCCTGCTATGAATAATGGGAGCTATTACAGGGAGGTAACAGCAATAGTGGCAATATAGTCTTTGTTGTTCCCACTTCTGAGCAAGGTAAGGAAAGCAAAAAATAATGCAACCCTCCAGGTATTTGCTGTGCTAATATTATTTCTCTTCTTTTTTTCTTGCTCTAACATAGGTAGAGCAGTGCACTATTTATGCTGGTGTTGCTGACAGTCCCCTAAGCATAAGTCTTAAGTCATCAGACACATAGTTTTTTAAAAAAATAACTGAGAAACAAACAAGCGCTTTCAATAAACTGCTAAGGACTATTTTACACACAGTTTCTCTGAAGATAGTTTCTGTTATGACACTGAAGGCATGCATAGGCAGACCGGTACACATACGGGGTGATGGATGAAATCAGAATATTGTCCTCCGTCATTCCTATTCACCCTTTTCATTATTTGTCACCTTTCTGCTCTGACAGGGATATATTTAAAGGCACACTCATATCATAATCAAATCATTACCATAATCAACTGATCAACCACTACAGAGATTTAGTAGTGGGTTCCAACAATGCATTTGTTTTTACTATGGTGACACAAATGATTTGTCAACCATACCCTCTACTCAGATGCTTTGCTGCTCAGGACCTGTACAGATTATAGTCTACGAGAAATCAGCAAGAGAAGGATGAATGAATGAATGAATGAATAAATAAATAAATAAATAAATAAATAAATAAATAAATAAAAAAGTAACATGTTGCTGGGGTTCATGGGGTTCAGAATTTTTTTTGTTGTTACTGTTCTTCCACCATACTGAAATTAAAGGCCAGATTTTCAGTTCTAGTCAAAATTCAGACAGCAAAACAACAATGCAGTTATAAGGGTATAAGGCACACTATGGTACTTTTGTTCATTTCTCATTTCTGTGCACTCAAAACCAACTTTCTCTTGCTCAAAGACACCGCTTAGTGCAATACTTAATAATTGTCAAACTAATACCACCAGTTGGAAGAACTGCTTATACTAGATATCTCTACTATAGAAAAGTCATAGTGAAATATTGTAGAGCACACAAATAGAGCCAAGAGAGCTGTTTGCATATTTAAAATGCGTTCAGAGGATGGCATGCTCTATACCATTTAATCATAATTGTTTCATGTGGAGGAGAAATGGGAAAATTACCTTCTGTTTTTAACTGCTTCGGCAAAACAAATTTAGTGCTAGTATTTTTATCCAACATTTTATTCGTAATTTGATTTCCTCAGAAAGAGCTACAGATTTTTTAAAGAAGTATTGAACCCCCAGCCAAGTAAGAAATCATTTCTGCAGAAAAGTTGAACTGAAAATTTCCAGCAACTACAACAAACAGAGCAATATGCCTATCTAAAAGTACATAACAACACTTTTGGTGGTCCTTCCCCTTCCCCATAGCCTTCCCCTTCCCTTCCTTTCCCTTTTTTTAAAAACAGAATTGACAGAGGATATATTTTAACTTGCTACTACAGCTTGGTTTTAAATGAGTCATATAATATATTAACAACCCCCCTTACATACACACAGGTATTTAAAGGAAGCTTAAAAAGCAAGAGTATATAATATAGATGATACGGGTAATAGAAGCAGTGTGAGAAATATTCATCAGAGAGTAAAAACTCATGATTACCATGTGGTAATCAGCACCAAAAGGATCACATGTAAAAGGTGGGTGGAAAAAAACACAAGTTGTTGACAAGTGCAAAGAAGTGACAGAAGAGAAACTGGACATATTTTTTTTTTTTAATGAGGTGTTAAGTAGATCATCTTGAGAGGTTAGATAACGACTGTGTTGATGAGCTGGCCAGGGGTGTGAAAAGAGCTGAATAACATGACATTTGGAAAACTCAGGATAGCAGTGAAACAAGAGATAGGATAGTCTCCGAATAAAATAGCGAACTACATAGACAACTTCACTCAGATAACTTCTAGCGATATTAGTGTTGCAAATACTGGGCCTCTCAATAAAGTAACAGGCAAAAGTATGTGCAAATTTAATTTAAAAATCCTAGCTTTTATCAACTCCCTTTCTCCCAGAGACAGCTTCTGAAAATGCTCTCTCACTCTTCCTCTCAACAGGTCTTGGTTCAGTCAACACAGTTGAGTAGTGTAGCTGATCACAGCTACCCAGCTAAACAATACTGAAGTCCATGTGTAAGTGCATTGAAGAATTCTCTGCAGGAAAATAGGTATTTATCTGAAAGAATCCTTGTGACAATGTCCCATGTCCTAAATACTACACAGAATTAGTCTACAGCAAACATAACAGTAAATAGAATAAGATTATTTCTTTTTTTTTTACCTTCTGTCCTTTACCAAAACAGTTGCCCCCCAGACAGTAGGGGACAGGAAATTCAGTTAAGCCGCTTTCCATATCACAGCTACCTCAACACAAAAAAGTGTGGGATGGCCTTTCTGGGCAGAAAAGATACTGATGTGGTTTGTCCGGTGGATCTTCTAATGCTTTCAGGTAACAGCGATAATACTGGTCATTTCCTAGCCTTGTTTTTGTACTGCCATAGTATTTTATTTTCATATCCATAGTGTCTCTCTGGAGAACCAGTAGACAGATCTACTATATGTGTGGCAGCCACCACGAGTGTATGCCACAGCACTAAGGCAGAGGGAGAATAATGAATAGAACAGATAGGTATTTCTTGGTCAAATATTAGAATTAAGCTCGGGTGGAAGCCTGTGGGAACATTTTGGTGGGAAATAAAGCCAGGAGTATTGTCAAGTGGTGCAAAAATAAATTTTAAAAGTGTCTAAAATAGCTAGCATTTGTTTAAAGGAACTTGACAGTGATAAAAGCAGAGGAAGTTTGTGGTGGGTGTTCAAGGATGGCAAGCAACAGGATATGTTTATGTGCAGAGATTCTAAATATAAACTCCAAGGTGCAGCAGACACGAAAGACAGCTCACCAACAATATCTACAGGGTCAGGGTACAGCTCAAAAGAGGGAAAAATCATATGCCAACAATTGCAGAGAAGATAACAGAGAGCAATTTTATTTGCCCAGTGTTTTACTGGGCCAAAATATAAAAAAATATATAAAAGCTACTCTTACAAACTCAAGTTTTATATATATATATACATATATATATATATATATAGGAATCACGGACAAGATAAGCTGAAGAATTAATGCTCCAGCACACGGAGGTCTTCGACAGTATTTTACAGAAAAAAATCTGCTATTAATGTCAGTACAAGAATATACAAATCTGGCTGCTTATGAGAAGGAAGGACTGCAAATATTAGGATTTGGGGCTTGTCAAATTTTTCCTGGAGGAGAAGATTTTAGCGCTGAGTTCAGAGAATGTCATCAGACAGTGCCACGAAATTAGAAGAAATTATGTATAAATAAATAATGTAAAACTTCCTTTTAAATGAGTTTGTTGTCCCTCCACTCTGTAGGACAGCACACATCATATCTAATTTAGGATTAAACACGAACTTTTGATTCAAATATATATTTTTAAAGTTTTGTGCCATGCAAATTGTATCAGCAAAAGAATGGCCTATGGGTCTGTCTGCCACCAATGAAAGGTAATTTATACATAAATTGTTAAAAAAAAAGGCAGACACGAAAATTTGTTTGGCAATATAAAATTGTCCGAGAGGGTCCTGTCTATATAAGTTAGTTCTTTGTGTCTTTTAACAAATTATCAGTACAATCAAAACACTGGAATCACTAAATTTTTAAACAAATCAGCATCACAACATAGGTACCTCCGGCTAGTTTTTAATTCAACAAGTTATCCATTGTTATCCAACAAGTTATCCATTTGTGACCACTTATTTCCGAGTTTTTACCTGAGACTTTTTTTTAACGTAAGAATCCAATGATCCTTGTTACAAGTGGTGATGACAACCAGCTCCATGCAGAAAGCTCCAACATACACAGTCCACCTTTAAATACCCTTTCATTTTGTGCATCAAAGCCACTTGTTATCTAGAACCAAGTGAAATTAATTTAGAAGTGTGTGACTAGAGAGTATTGGAGAAAGCAATCAAAAATGGGCGGGACAAATAGGACAGATGTAGGAGAGTGGGAATGATGACACTCTTCAGATTGGCTTTACAGATACCCCATAAAGAGAGAACTAACCACACAGTAAGACGATGAACTAGCAGGATGAGCTGACTGATTTTTGTTATTTCTGCTTTAATTCCTGGTTTTTGGAGCTACAAATTAGAAAAAACTACTAAAAAATCTCCACAATCTCTGTGTGAATATAGCTCTCTTCTCATTAGTGCCAGTTGTAGCCACTTTGGTTCAGTTGGTAGCTAGAAGAATCAACAAATTTAAAATAAAGGAACAGGAGAAGTGGAAGAAAGAGAGATGTAGTGGAAAAGAAACAACAGATTTTGCAGGCCATCCACAAAGTAAAAAGAAAAACACTCAGTTGTGACCCCAGAAGCACATCTTGACTGATAGTCTGAAAAATATCCTTTTTCTGTATGATTATTATGCTGTGCAATCACCAAGAGGTTATACAGGAGCTTGCAAGGTGAAGCAAACCATGAGGTCTACTGGTTTATTAGTATGGGAACGTTTTATGCCCAATACTCTTAAGCAGAACACAAAGACAAGGGAAAGGGCCATCTGTGATTAAAGACAAGTAGAAAAATTGAGCTTGCCATAACTCTTAAAACTGTTACACACACATCTGACAGCAATTCACTCAGATCAAAGCACAGTACAGATGGGATCAGAGAGCAACAGTGACTGGAGAAGGAAAAGAAGATCTGAAAAGAGCTACAACTAATCACAGGGACAGAAAATTGGTACTGACCAAGGCTAAGAAACTATGGCACACAGCAGTATCAAAGAAAATATTTTATTTCAGAACTACAGAAGGAATGGAAGCAATAAGGTGTGTCATTAAAGAAAGCAATTCTTGTAATAAAGTATGAAGGTGTAAATGAAAAGTGTCCTGCGTAAATGAAGTTGCAAGTACTCAGTAGGGAAGACGCAACATTTTCTGTGCTTTCAACTACACAAGTATTTCTTAGCACAAATCAATGTGTTTCAGCACAAAAACAACAAAAAATGGTCCTACCATTATGCACAGGGATCACAAATGGAAGTGGAATATCATTTTGCTTCCCATAAGTTTCTGTATTAGACTGAAAAATACTAGTAATAGGCACCTTTAGTCAGTCTTGCTTTTCCCACAGCAGGCAGCTGTCATCCTAGTAGACCCAAACAGAGTGATGTGTGTCTTTATTTGTATTCCAGTCATACTAACCCTAGGCCAGACAATCCTATCACAGGAAAAGCCCAAGAGACTTATTAATCATAAAAGTCTTCTTTTGGATATTCTTTTTCATTATTTTTCCATGAGTGGGAAAGTCAAGCAAGCTGAAGGACTTTCCCTGAATCAAAGAACCCTAGATCTAGATTTAATCAGTGCAGATATGTCATCCCCATAATCCTTTCAGGTAGAGTTTCTTTTAAGGGACTCTCCTTATTTTCTGAACAAAAGGGAAGACTCAGCCTGGGTTTTAATCCAGCCAGGACAAACATAATTTTCATGTTCTAAATACAACTTTTTAACCATGAGAAGTAGAGAAAGTAAAGCAGACGACAATATGACAACAGAAACTTCAAACTAACACTAATATATAAGCTCTATTAGACCAAATTTGAAAAATAAAAAATAAAAAATCTGTGCAGTAACTTCTTTTGATCTTCTTTTCTCCAAAATACAAACTCTCTGGCCTCATATTATCTTGCTTCCTCCTATCAGTTTAAAGAAACCGCTAGCAGCTCTTCACCCATGAGAGACACTCAGTGTCACCATCACACAGCAGGAGAAACACGAGCCACCGCCTCTGCAGCTGAAGGCGGCATCTTCAGAGCAAATAGGATGGATGGGAAACGGCTCTGCAGTGAAAAGTCTAATGTGGCATCTCAGGAAAAGCTCAAGCAGAGGATGTCAGGTCAAGATTTGTTCTTTTCCTGTGACCTGTCCCTCTAATGGGACAATTTGTAAAAGGTAGCTGGGTACATAGTGTAGCTATTAGAATAATATACTGTAAATTGTTTTCTTTCTTTCAGGTTCATTACTCTGTGCTTTATTTAAGAGCAGTTTTGTTATACCGAGCATAAAAATAAATGCACGTTCAGCAGTTTAATTTATTCTGAAGTCCTGCTCAGCCTGCTGTGAGGCTCCACTTCCAACCATGAGATGCATTTCTCTCAAACAGATACATTTGCCAGACATTCAGTGGAAAAAAGATCTTCCCTTAGAGCACATAACCCAGCCTGCTGAGAACTTGGCATTTGTTGAAGTTGGTTTCACTGAATTCAGGGACATTGGTCCTAACCTCCACGATTTTTTTAACGCTCCAGTTTTGTACTCCAGTTTTGTCCAAGGAAGCATTTGCTAGTAAGTCTGAAGCTGCATAAGAAAGCAGAAGTCATAGGCTAACAGTGAAAAGGAGGTATAAAATGAAAATGATGGGGCATTTTAAAAGAAGCTGGCACTGAAATTCTTTCCTCTTCATCAAGACTGTTCACCGGGGTGGGAAAGAATGACATTGAAACCCTCCTCTTGTATGTGAATATAAAAGTTCTCATTAACTCCACATGTGCAGCATGAAATGAATCCTATACATTGAAAGAATACGTAAGCATATGGGCTTTGGAAACCATTATGAACTAATTGCTTTATTAGTCAACCAGTGAATAGAATTGTGCTTGGAGAGCTGGAAATGGCTCCATCTTTCAATTTTCCCTCTTACTGTCAAGAGGACAGCACTTCTGCGTCAAAACACCTCTCAACGTTATTTTTAGAAGTCAATGACGCATCTTGAAATTGCCTTGCAAAAATGACTAACATTTCAACAATAAACCAATAGAACCACTTAGAATCACCTGGCACTGACATAAAATAATTATTAGTTACCTTTTTATTATTTTGAAGTGAAAAATTTCATTGAATACAGGGAGCAGCATTGAAGAAGGCAGAGCAGTAAGAGCTGGGGATAGAAAGCAGGTACCGGTAGAAACAAACAAGCCAGATGAACACTGATGCAACTGAAGGAGAAAACCCAGCATGCAAAGGCTGGAACACATAGGAAGAGCAAAAATATGGGAAGCCTCTCTCTAAAAATGATTGACTGCTAGATGACCCCTAGCTATAGGCATATATGCAAAGCCATATTCGTGTTGGCTTCTCCTCCTGGCAGCCCCTTCTACGAAAAATATCCTGGCATTGAAGGCTGTGGTCTGGTTGTATTAGACCCTAAATTTGGCAAGGCATTCAAAACTGATATGCAAAAGTGGTAAAGATAAAAGAAAGTGGTGGTAGGACCAAGAGTGTTTATTCCATTATCCTTCTCAGTGAGAAACAAAAAAGTAATAAATCATTTTTTTTGGAATATGAAGCACTATTCATATAGTGAACATTTAATTCACTTCAGTTACGTTCACTCCAGAATGCTAAAGCTTAGATTCTAACAAAATCTTAACTGAATCTTTGCGAGTGGAAAATTGCTCTGGACGTCCACAAAAATGGGGAAAAAAAAACCCAAACAAACATCTTTTGGCTTTACTCATTCATATGCAGAGCTAATGATATTGAAAGATTCTTTTTCTTTAGTGTTAACATTTCCTATCTGAACATGAATATGAACAAATCTTTATTTCATGCTAGATTTGAATGTCAGAAAAATGCTAGTCTCAGGATGTGGTCGTTCATGTTTTATCTGAGCAGATTTGTCTGTTCCTGAAGAATATCTCAAAATAGAGAAGAATGAGTGCAAGAATAAAACATTAGGAAGAGCATATATTCCACTGCCAGTAGCACAGAAAAGAGACTTCTAACTCAACGCAGAATGCCAATCATCAGCACCACTTTAAAATCAAATAACGCTGCCACATCTTCAGTTTTGCCATAATTTCTTAAAAAAAAAAAAAAAAAAAAACCAAAACCACAAAACTAACCTCAGATATTTTACTCTTCATTTGTATGTCTAGTAGAAGAAAGAATTCCAGCCAAGTGAGGAAAGTGTGAGGAAAGGTCTACCTACGTACAAAAACCCAAACATTTCAAAGCAGGCATGTTTTGTTCCGGCACCTGAAAGCTGGCAAAGTGAAAAAGTCCCTTTTACAGCACAGTTGACCCCACTTCTGCTCAAGGGACTTTAAGCGATAGGAAGCCCAGCATGAAAGACACATGGGCTGGGGTCGTTTCAATTTCCTGGTTGAAATTCTGACACAGGTATGAATATGTTAAACGTAATATCAAAATGTAGCCAAGTGACACAATCGAATACTGCTTTAAATTAAATCTTAATACTGCTTTAAATTAAATATACATTTATGCTAATTCCCCAAAGAGAGTGAAGCCGTCTTCAGATAACAGTGAAACTGTTCCTCATAGGAAGGTGCACCATACAAAGCCATGCATTGACAGAACTATATATTTCAGAAATCCCAGATAGTGAACATGAAATGAATGTGTTAAACAAAGCAGCTACTACTGTCAGCTATAAATTCTTGAGCAATCTTGTGCATTTGGGTAGTGAGGATTTTTTCCACAGAACAGACTGAAAACTAATTTTTTTTAACTAATTCAAATCACTATTTAGAAATATCTGATGCTTCTAAAAGCGCAGCTTTTTGTTCCTTACATAACCATTTAATATATTACTTGCATCACTTGAACATTCTACCTACAACGAACAGTCTTCTTCTTTCCTGTATCATTACAAATAAAGAATTTTCACTATGAAACAGAAGTTGTACTTAATTTTGTTTTTGTTTTGTTTTGTTTTCTCTAAGAGACTTCTCTGAACAAAGCAGAGGATAGTAACACAAGCCAGGCATAGGCATTCTGATTGGTTCTGATCACATAAGCAAGAGTTTGAATATGTAGAGTTACTTAGACTTGTAAGTATTACAAGCTAGTCAGTGAAATAACAGATGTGGAGCTTTTATTTTATATGATCTTTGTAGCCTATTCATTTTAATCAAAGTTGAATTGTTTTAGGAAAAAGAACAAGGATAATTCACAGTCTAGGCATTTTCCAGCTCTTCTCATTTTAGAACAAAATATCACATACAGATTTTGATTCTATGATTCTATGAAATGCTTTTAAAGAAATGCTTGAAATCAAGCCATAATTTCTCTAGAAACAATATTAGAACTTCAGAAACAATATGAGAATAGAGTTATTCTTCCTACCATTTGGCCATGTTTTTTCAGAGCTAGCTGCAACCTAGTAATGACTGGAAAAAAACTAATTAAAAGTTTTATTTTGTCATTCTCTCTGCATTCTGCCATATTCAGATTTGTATTAATTAGACCATTTGGATTTGTCATTAGCACTTTCTTGCTGCTAAGCTAATCTAGTCCTTATGTAAAACTCACCTAGACCTCAAAGTTCATTACAAAGAAGTGAAAGGTACAAACCTCAGTGGGTTGGCAATAGGGGGTATGTTTGTGCATCCAAAAAAATATATTTATATTTTCAGAGAGATAGATAAAATTGGTCTCACTTTTCTGGAATAGCATAACGTTTTGAAGTTTTACTGGACTAGTCTCTATGCCAGACAGAAAGTGATACCTTTTCACTTTCTACCTATTAACATCATGCAGCCTTGCACTTCCATTGATGCTGCAGCTGAAAAAAAGTCACGAGTGTGTGCTGGATAACGCAAACTTCCAGCATTCGCACTCCATTAATTAATTCATCACCTAAAAGCTAAGTATTGATTTTTTAATGGCTGTACAAATCTGTTTAAGCTACTGTGATGTAATTAAGAGGATGTGTGTTTACTGTAAATTATCTAGCAAGTTCCATGGCTGCACTTTCGGCAATAACAAATATCTTAGCTCAAAGCAGACAAAGGGGAAAATATCTGCTTGAGAATGACTTCCCACTAATTCCTTGGTTTAAACTTACCATGCTATATAAAGGAAGATTAGTGCCAAGTCTCCTATAACACTAAAAATAAAAAGACTTGAAATCAAGAGAAGATTTGATGCAAATTCTATGGAGGGTCACCTGGTTATCTATCGCTAGCTATATCCACACTGATGATCAGGTATAATCTCAAGCCCAGGCTTACACAAAACTAACAACAGTGCAGTGCAATATATGCAAAATACCAGAAAAAAAAAATCACACATGTAGCAACTGATTCCCCATCATACTCAAGAAGTGAAACCAAACTATGGAAAAGATGTTAACTTCTTACAAGGATGAAGATTTATGATTAAATGTATAATGAAGCAAGATGTCTTGCATGAGCATGAGAAAAGTCGCAATCAAGTCAAACTCACACACAGAACATACAATCAACAGAAGAACAACCAAAGACACAGCACAGACACAACTTGTTGCAAACACAACCAAATTTCTCATACTTATGCTACAAAATAAAATATGACAAACTTAACTTCATATCTAGAATAAAAAAAGAGGAGGGGAAGATGAGTAATGAAAGAGGTAGGGACTTATCAAAGGCACTAAAACAAGAAATTCAGGAGTTCTTGGGAGAAAAGAGCAGAAATTACATAAGATAAACTTCTCACTGATACACTGGGAAACCGGTATATGTTGATGCATGAGATTCTGACCTTTGACTAACCTCTGCAACCTGAGAAGACATCCTGCTGCTATCTTTGCTCGCAAATCCCTAGATTTTCAATTACTGTGGAAAAAAAATCTCGCTATGTACACATCTCAAGTTGAAATGGGGAGTGCATATTCTATTAAACATCAGCCTCCAGAGGGAGGACTTCAACAGTTCTGCTGAGAATAGTAACTGTTATTACCCAGTTTTCAAATGACATCCAACTGTTAATGGGAGAAGGGAGGATATTTGAAGGTACTCGTCATGCAGAGATAAAAAGACAGCAGAATAATCCTGCTCTCTTTGGATAACATTAATTAGCAGTAAGCTTAGTTAAGCTTTTAAAAATGAGAAATACACACAATTTCATTTCTAGTTGCAAAAAAAAATCCAGAAAGTCTCCTAAATATCTAATAATAAAAAATTCTTTGATTCTATGTTTTTTCCTCAGTGTTTTTGAAGCATCTCCACAGTTTTACAGAGATTTTTCCACACAACTTGATTGAAATTTTGCATAATCAGGCTTCTTCACCAATTTACTATTCCATAATTACTGACAGGAGCAAAAGATGAGTTGATTTTTGCAACCCTTGGGCTGACAGTAGTACATCTCAATATTCAGTCCGTTCTCTTGAAAGGCCTGGAAAGACACGCTAGCTGTCGAAGAGCAGCTCTGATCTATGACACCGGAATAGAAAAAAGAAAACACGGAGATAATTATTGTATGTGTGCAGAGCCCAAAGTAGCGAATCTATAATTAAAGAGTTAATTAGCTCACAAGTTATGGATGCAAACTGCGATTTGATCCTTGCAAATAGGCTGTGAGATACTGAGGGTCCCTGCATGAGGTGCAAGATAACCAGCTCTTCCCCAGCCGGACAGATGGGGGTCCACAAAGGTACTCTGCTCCCACTGAGTAAAATACTTGGGAATGATCAGCATCAATGTGGTAATGCTCTGCACTCCCACACAGCCAGCCTAAGAATGCTCTAGTAGTGATAATAACGTAGTGTTAAAGCAACTTTTTGCACAAAAACCAACACTGGCAATACTAAGTGAGATATTATGGCTGCTAAGGCAATTAACTTGCTCCTTGATCATTGTTGAGTGCTGCTTTCTTTGTGTGATAAAAAATAAACCTCAAATTTGGTGAAAACTTGACAGGTGATCTGGGAAACATATGTATTATGAAAGGAGGAAAAAAAAAAGGAAAGAAAAAGAATTATCTGTATATTTTCCATATAAACCCCAAAGCAAAGTAGCAAATACACAGAGGAAAACTACAAGCTGTAGCTGAAGTGCTGATAAGGAGAGTGCCTTTAGAATGAATGGACATCAAGTGTTTTTTCTTGGCCTTTTTTGATACCTTCAGGTGTATATTATAGAGGAGCTTTATTATGAGACTTTATTTTCAGTTTAATTTCCAAATGGAAAAAAAGTTTATATCTATATCCATCATCTCCCTAACAATTTTGAATTTTTTGGCCAGTTTCAATTAGAAAGGAACGAAGGGAGGTCTCAAAGATCATGAAGGTTCCACAATTTTCATGACGATGACGGTTCCTCAGCGACAGGGCTACAGAAAGCACGACCCCCTCAAAGAGCAGCAGAACCCAAACTCCTATTAAACTCGATGTGCCCGGGCTGCACATAGGGCAGGCATTTCCACTGCCTACCTGATAGAGCCAAAAACCTAACACTGGGAGGGTGGAGGAGGGTAATGCAGAAGAGAGAGGACACAAATTCCTAAGGCGAGAGAGCTCACCAGCTTTGTGGTTTACAAAACTATTTACTTACGGATAGGATATAGTTGTCGAGATTCAAGTTCTGCCCGGATTGTCAAGCACAGATCACACAGCAGAATCTGGTTTTGGCATTATATAAACCTTGAATAACGAAAATAATTGCTAAATACAGGCTGGCTTTGCTTTGTATGTGACATTATATGTATTACTCACTATTGCCAACCTCAGGCTTTTGAAAACCATGAGTCAAACCACAAAACATCATGAGATTAGCTGTAACATGAGTTAGTGAAAAATAAATAAATACATTTGTGTGGTTTATTTGCCTTTTGATGAAGGGTGAGTTCAGGTCATGTTTTTGAAGCTTTTCTTCACAAACACCAAGGCTACGGACTCGCTTTATTTTCCAAATGGATTTCAGCAAAGACATCATAAGATTTTTCAAACACCACGTGCAGTTACGTCCACTGTGAAGCGCCTTGCTGTCTTCTCTGTGGCAGTGGGGAAGAATCCATGTTCAGTGGCCAGCTGGGACCTAAATAACGAAGGACTCGGAGCATTTTGGCTCTATAGAAAGCCTCCTTGGCAACAGGGCTCTGAAGGAGCCACAGATTATGAGAAAACCAATGTATTCTGCCACAAAACAAAGTACCTGTGATCACAGCTGCAACAAATGGACCTGCTTGTGGCACATCTCACTAGCTTAGGGTTTCACAAACACATGAATTGCATAAGGCCAAGGCAGCCAAATTTCAGCTATAAATTTTTTTTTTCCTTTTTTTTTTTTTTTTTTTTTACAACTCTCAAAGTATTTGGGCATTTAGAAAAAAAAAAAAAAAAATCACAAGCTTAGGCTTTGTCCAATTGCATCTTTAAAGACAAAATACGTAGAGGTAAACTGTATGCTATTGCACCCAAACCAAAATGCTTGGAAATTTCTGAGGGTGTGAGCAGCAAATACAAACCTTCCTTAACTCCTGTGGGCTCCTAACTTTATTTCTCATGGTTAATTTTAACATCAGGTGAACATGTCAAATAGTCAGCAACTTTTCAGACAGCTGTACCATATTCTCATTGCCCAGAACCCACATTTTAAGCCTGGAACATACTAGTTACTAACATGCATCACATCCTATTTTATTTTTCCTGTGCTGCTTCTTGGGTGGCCTAACTTAAAAATAGTTTTATGGGGGAACTGAAATTAAAATTAGTCCCTAGAGACAATTGGAAAATATCTCAGGAAATACTTTTTCTGCTGTTTTTTGTTTTGGTTTTGGTGAATACTTTTTATTTATCAGAACCAAAGTTTTCCATGAAAATGGACCATAAAATGCCAGCAAGCACAGAAGATTTGTCCAAAATGAAAGAGAGCATCATACATACCAGACAGCTACCCACATGCTGCTCAGGGCAGTTACCTAGAGCACCTGGTTTCAAATGCCAGGTCTGCCTCACTCAGAAATGTAAAGCTAAGCCAGCGTGCTAGGTACTGCTCTTGCTCCAGACTACAGAAACATTTATAATTTCAAAGCGCAACCAAGGAAAAGCAAGATCCGGAGTTTGAAAAAATGACAAAATAAATTTGTTTTTCCAGCATTCATAGTCAGTTAACTTGCAGATTAGCAGTTTAAAATATTTACCGTCCATGGGATTTATATAGATATCAGATACCTCTGTTTGACAAAAATTTGGCACTAATAGCGAGGCTCATTTTTAAATTGGAATAAATTTGGTTTCCAGAAGCAATATTGAGGAATATTACCTCTCTTTTTATTTCTAAATCTGAAGCCGAGTAAATTGTTTTAATTTGTCTTACAGTTCCAGGCTTTCCTTATAAACCTGCAATCCCTACGTATCTCAGTGTGGCACCAAAGTACAAAAAGTGCAGCGATGCAGGCCAAATCCTGCTTGCCGGAATAATCCAGCTAGACTCAGACACACTGCCTGGGCCTCTTTCTCTCTGTCGAGAGCTCTGCATCCTCTCGACCATCCCAGAGACCACAGACCAGGCCCTTGCTGTTCTGGGCCAGGGGTGTATATATAAAGGTGTCGGGAGTATACGGACATGTCACATCACATAAACGGCTTTAATCTCCTTCACCTCCTGTGTTTTGTTAAGATAATACATTCAGGCATCTCCTACACCTAATGTAGGAACATGCCCACCATGCAGACAGATACACTTAGTTTGTCATGCAGTAACCAGCAGTGTGATGGGCACACGACAGATCCTCATATGCGGTTGCGTCCAAGTACCCCCAGAAAAATCTATGAAATTGAAGAGATTTGTCAACAGTGTTTTATGTGTTTTTCTTTCAGAGAGATTAATAAAGAGTAAGGATGGAAACAGAAGTGGGTTTAATTTATTTCCTTGACAGCAGAAAGAGGCAAACGTTGACTGTTTTTAAAATGCATCCCGCATTTGCAGGTGAAGGAACTAATATGCAAGCTTCAGGTTCTGACACTATGCTGCACTCAGGGACCAGGGTTTTGCAACTTCGGTTACTAAAAAAGTGGACAGAAACATAAATAAAAGTATATTAAGCCACTTCAGCACCAAGGATTAGTAGAATGCACCTCCTCTCTGTTATACAAACATACTCCCCCACTATCTCCAGGGCTGACCTCGTGGTACCCGTCACAGCATTGCAAAACAGGGCCACCTGGTAGCAGAGGGAAATTCCGGTCAGAATCCAGCACAGGGAGTCCTCGGCTCTGCCAGAAGCACTTCCCCAAACACAAAGACCTCGAGTCTTGGCATCCTCTTTGTTTACAGTGTTCCAGCCGTACCTTCAATCTATAACTCAGTCTTACGGCGATAGACTCTCGGTATAGCACAGCAATGCTTCACGAAGGGATTACCATGGTCTTTCTTTTAAGCTGATGCAAGCTTCTTCCAAACACCCTCTGCTAAATTCAACCCATTAAAGCACAAAATGCTTTTGTTCATTATTTGAAATTAAATTCCAGCTGGTCCCAGAAATATTATCTGCTTCCAGCTTGCATGTCCAAATCCCTGGTGCTGTGTTGTAATTCTTGTAGACAACACAAATAGGTTTCTACCAAAGCCTGATGCTGAAGACATGAAAAAGAAATGACAAGCCACTGTACACTCATAACAAGAGTGTATCACTGCTAACTGCAGTAGCAACAGAGAGCACACTGGAAAAAATAGCAGAGATATAACTGTATTTTGGAGATCGGTGCAAAAAATAAAAGCTCAGTTTATCAAACTGCATTTGCACCTTATTGAGCCTCTTAGCTGGACAGGAGGGATGAGAATAGAGAGAAAAGAAAAAAATCACCTTCAGGAAAATTTCACAGATTATTTTCTTCAGCAACTTCCTGGCAATTATACATGTTTTTGAACATAATGAAACAAAGCAAAATTGAAGATAACAAAAATGTTTTTTGTATTAGTAGCTTACAAGCAGTTTATTGCAGCAGTTTCACACTAGGTTTTTTTTTTTTACTGTCCTTTACTTTCACATTCCTATGGCTAAGTTGTCCTGTGTTCACAAGTATGTACTTCAGGTCCCATTTACTTTTAAGTTTTGTATAATCATATACAGAAGTAAAGCACTAGAGGAAAATCATACAGTTCAAGAAATCACTGGAAGCTGCGTAGGGAAACAATTCTCTGGGGCTTTGCTCCAGCTTTTCTGTTTGGTTCAAGACCTTTGAGTTGCTTCAACCTACTAGGTATATGTCTTCCTACAATCCTACTTCTTTCTATGTCCTTTTCAAAAGTTATTTTTAAATCTACCATTTTTAAATCTGATTTACGGCGACTTCTCAAAATTCATGCATTTGTTTCCCTTGTTTGGTGTTCTATTATAGTGCTATGATAGACCCTCCATAATTCAGCTCCAATCAATTATTTTTACATTTCAGTATCAAAACACTGCTGGATAGACTTCCTATGACTGTCTAAATCTGAATGTATTTCCCTCATTTATCATAAAAGTCTGAATTTAGCTGAATTAATATGGCTTATTTAGCCTTCCCTAAAGGAAATGTATAGTACTTTACAGAAATAGTGTGGCTTTTTATACAAAAATCCCACTATAAATCATAAAAAACTAACATTTGGATATCCTGCTTACCCCTGAGAAACAACCAACTCAAAATAGCTCTACCCATAAGCGCATGTACACGTGCACGTCTTTGTCTTTTCTCCTGATTGTTTCTCCATGAAGAAATGGAAAATGCTGGAGGGGTAGACTTGGAAACGGCACTTTTGTCTACGTGGTCAACAGAACGCAGACTTCCAGAGGTGGTTCAGCAGAATGGCCCCGGTGAGGGGGCAGGCACTTCCTCCGCAACGCTCCCTTCTTCCCCAGAGCTCGCTCCTGCCCAGCCAGGACCCATCACACGGGCACCTGTTTGGAGGTTTGCCACCAGACACAAGTACAGGCCAAACGGCTGCTGTCCCGATAGCAGGTTTTGATTGGTGGTGATTTAGTTCAGACTTCAAGCAAAGATCAAGATATTCTCCTTTTCTCAAGTTTTCCTGCTGATATTTCCCAGTTGATAAATAGCCAATTAAATCCCAGATTAAAATATATGATTAGAACGTAATATGATTGAAAAACAGCTTTCCATTACAAGCCCATCAGTCTCATTCTTAAATTTTCAAGTAAGTAAGTGTTTTATCTTAAACTGTCCTTCACCTATAAGAGAATTCCTCTCAACAACAGCAGCACTTACAAATTATTTGCTTTCACATCTCACCTTGAAAATATTCCATGCTATCGTGTACCCATGATCAAGAAAAAAAAAAAAAAAAAGCAATTCTAGATAACTCCAAAGAAAGGAAAATAACATGTCAGAAAATTGATTATAGAAATGCTTTAAAGTATATAATGGTCATAATCTTTTCTTTCCCTCCCCCCAGTAAAAATGGTAAGTTGGACAGTCTTAGAAAATCATATTGTAAAAAAGTTCTGAAGAGAAAAGAATAAGAACATAGAAAAAGGGAATAAAGGAGGTAAGGAAGAACAAAATTAAAAGCTAGAAGACTTTACTGAAACAGAATAACCCGTCAAAAAGCAATGCCAAGAGTTAAGAACTTTATTTTTTCAATTAAAAGAGACATCACAGGACTCCGGGGGGGGGGAACTTCAAAGGCATCAAATACCACAGGCCTCATGATGCAAATGATCAGATTTGCTAGCACAGGAGAATTAGAAAACGGCCTGTCTCATGCTGATGCCCAAGGTAGTTGTTTGCCTTAGCTCACATACTCTCTAAAATAGCCTGATCCAAATATTCCTCTTTCTTTTTTTTCCAGGCCTCACTGAGAAGACAGACTTCATAGTATTATTCACTGGGTTCACTAGGAGGTTAAAAACATGAAGAGTTATCTATAAGTATAGAAAGAGCAAAGTTTATTGTGTAAACATTTACAGTGTGAGCTGACCTTCTTCTGACTTGAACTACTAAAGAGACCCGGGGGAAATGTTATGGGGCAGGAATCCAGGAGACTGAATGGTGCAGGAAGCAAAAGAGTGGGCCATAGTTGAAGAGGGTAGAGGAGAGGGAGAAATGAACAGTGCTTCTGTGGCTCTGAGAAAGATTACACTGCTTAGGAAAGCGACTGCATGACCCGATTCTCCAGGGTAAGCAGGGGACCAGGGTCAGTCACCCAGAAGCTCCTTCCCGTGCCCTTAAAGTCAGTCAGGCAGAAATCCAGAAAGGAGGAGCAGTCCCTGGAGGGTGCAGAGATGGAGGGCATCCTGAGGTAGCACTCACACCATAGCACCCTTTGGACAACGCAGCCCATAACTGCTGCCAGCTCTGTAATCTGACAAGACCAACATCTTGAATCACCTCCTCCTTGCCCGCGCTCCACAGCCGGGATCAGGAAAGTAGTAACCTCTGAATGACTCCCAATTCTAGGATCTGAAATCTACTCAGGTTGGACTGAAAAATGGGGTTTAGTTGCCTAAACACAGTGTCCAAGGATAGATGTCCAAGGGTAACCCATTTCTAAACCAAAAGAAACAGCTGGAGCTGGCTACAACACATATTGACTTCTGGAAAGCTTTGAAAGCCTATAGAGGGACACATTTCATATATATTTTATATAGACATATATATTTCATATATATACTTTATATAGACATCTTACATGCTAATATACAAAATATATTCTGCAAGATATTAAATAATGTCGCATATTTTTAGAAATCTGAACACTGAGCTCTGATCGAGCTGCCTACACATGGCATGTAATACCTTGTACAGCTACCAGAGATATCCTAAGACATCTGGGTATCCAAGACATCCAGATGGGACTAGCAAACTTGACACAGGAGCTGAAAGAGAACTATGACTGATCTCTGGAGCAGCAGCTCTGAGGCAGGTGGAATACCTTCGGATAACTCAAATCACACTAGATACCTGTGAATTAGTAACTGACTTGAGACATTTTTAATGTAGAATTTCAAGCATTTTGAATAACTTGAACAGTGACATTTTAAAATTAAAAAAGCTTCTCTTTGGACAGATGGTTTCCAGGACCTATCACACTCCTTCTACATTCCCAAAATTCTAGTTCACCATGTATATTTCATGCAGGATATTGTTCCTTAGTCACTGAGAAAAAAAAAAAGTGAGAATCAAAAAAGAAAAACATTCACCATGAAACAGTGGGTGCAAATCTTCAAATAAGCTTTGTTATACAGTTCTGTCAACATTTAGGAAATTCAGGAGTATAGAGTGAAAGGGGCAGTAGCTAGTTTGGAATTTTATTTTATTTTTTTAAATTAACATCTCCAGGATTCTTTTCCCCCTCCACTCCAGGAAACAAAGCAGAGAAAGAAAGAGACTGTGAGGACAGTATCAGAAGGATCTGTGATCAGAGTCTCAAGAATGCAAGTGGAATTACAAGGAACATATTTTAATTGAAGAAAAAAAGAAAAAAAAGAAAGAAAAAGACAACCTAGTGCTCTTTTGAACTCTGACAAGACAGATGAACTTACAGCTAGGATATTTGAGAGTAAGACTGATGGCTTTCCAGGGCAGATGTTTGACTGTAAATTCAGTCTATCCATGTCAGAACTTGACATGAGGTTTAAAGCACAGAATGACTGAATAATCTAAGAAAAAGGTCTTAGTAAGCCTTGAAGCAGGAAGCTCAAATAATTACAGTACTAAGGTATCCAGTACCATTAACAGAGTAGGAAATGCCTGCAAGACTGTTTTTCAGCTGTGGAGGGATTCCCCTCTTCGTTAATAAGTCAATTAAAGCATTACATACCCACAGTGGAAGGAGGACTTGCACAGGCATTGAACAGGCATTGAAGTCAATACATGAAGCCACTGAAGAAATGATTTCTTATGAAAATACTCCTTCCCTTCTCTTTTCTAATCAAAGCTGAGAAATGTCTGTCTCCTGCTACTAGCCTGCATGTATCTAGTCTCTCTAGGTAAATTCTTTAAGAGCCCAGCAAAAAAGATGTGAAAATTTGCTATGAATCAGGCCCTAAAAATCTGACAGCAAATCCCATGATGAAATGCTAGACGCAGAGTGGAACAGATTTCTAGAGAATAACTGGAATTCTGCCAAGAATTTTTAAGAGCTTGAATGTCTTGGGATAACATATAAAAACAATTTCATGATTCAGCTAACTGATGCACTAAAACACGTTTCTCAAGGGAGAGATCAGCACTTCGCATGTATTTTGGGTGCTCCCTTTAATTCTGATTTTTTTTTTTACCTTCCTCTGTACTATTTCTTGTTGCTGTCTGTTTTCAAATAGGAAGGTAGGCTTTATAAGCTACTTTTCCTTCTCACCCAGCCAACAGGGAAGGGTCATAAGTAGGGCAGCCAGTTCCCTCTTCTCTGAAAGCTTTATGGCTGTTCTTCTTTAGATACACCTCTTATTCAAGCCCCAGCACAGTATGAGCCCTATAACAAATTTATAAGCTCTAGTTCTGTCCTGCACACTATCTATTCCAGACATATAACAGCCATCTTCATTATAACTCAAACGCAGAAAGCATACCATCATCATCTTTCACAATGAAAACAGGGCAAAACATCTATTGCAGTGTCTTATTAAATGATATTTAATCTCCAGCATACAAAACACCATTATAGAACCATCTGAAAAAAAAAAAAAGCTTATATGCATTGTCTATTCTGGAATAGAGATCCCTCCACTTTGAAGAAGCCTGTCTGACCTCCATGAATAATAAACTCTTTAAGAACTTCAAGAAGAATCCTCAAGGAGATCAATCAAGTGAGACCAAAGGGAATGACAAGAATACAAGATTAAAGAGTCTCTAATATATTCTTGACAAAGTTGATTTCAGCACCTAAAAGTTTAATAGATTTAACTGACAATGGATGAAGGTAAGTCACACATTATGGCTTGTATCATCCTTGTTTGAAATGTTTTAAATATGTGTGAGCACTCTGCAACCATTTGTACTTTCTATAGTACGTGCTACTAGGCCATAATTTAGGAAATCACTATTAGAACTTTCTCACTTCTCAGAGTCTTCTGATCAAATATCTTTTTTTTTTTTTTTTTTTTTTTTAAAAAATGGAGAAGTTCTAAAAACAAGGAAGCATCACTCATTGGCTAGATCTACATCAGCAAGTGATTTGACTGAACATGAGCAGGTAACAAATGAAAACAATCAGTGCTGATGCCCTTAGGCTGTATGAGGATGACATGTTTTATTTCGGACTTTATTTGGAGTCCATGAACCAAATGAGCCTTCCCCACATACAGTTCGATTTTGTCAAGAGGACCACTCCTTGGTTTAAGACCACTTGCAGCTGTAGTGCTTTTGATAGGCACTTGCATTAGAGTTTTCAATTTTTCTTCTTAAAACTTTAGGTCCAGTTGTAGAAGTTTTAAGATTCCAAAACAGCCAAATGAGAACAGAAAATATCTCGCCTCTTTTTAGGTGATATTAAAGCAAACAAACACACACACACCAGAATTATAGCATCATTCTTCAACTTTTAGATTTCAGGGTATTTATTTCACAATATTTACTTCAATGTCAGCAGCTTAAAAAAAAATAATTAAAAAAAAAAAGGAGCATTAAAGATGACGTTGCATCCTCAGGAGTGACATCTACAATTTTTAAAGCACCTCTAGCACAGCAGGTGAAAGGCTGTATAACAGGCCAAGAATTGCTATCTGAAGATAACATACAACAAGAACAGTCTTTAGTGACTGACTGACCCTCAAAATAAAGCTTGATCAAAGTCACTTCTAAATTCCTCTAGAAGAGGTCACAGTTATTCACCGGTTGCAATGCTCACAGTTAAGGTGAAAAATCTTCAGCTATCACTAAGGAACTTCTTTATGTTAGAAAAACAGTTTGTTCCCCCAGAGATATTGATATATCTGAGGTAATGTAGCTGAAGAAAAAAAAGCAATGAAATAATCCAAATCTCTCAAGTATAGCTCAGCAGTCACAAATCCCACGAGTTTCTTAGTGTTCGAGTGCAATGAGGGAAAGCAGGCAATGAGATTTAACATAACAATATTATCCATACACACAGGTTAACCCTCTAAATAGCAATAAGTACTAATTAATGAACTTTAACATCATACCAGACAAAAAAAACCAAAAACAAAACACAAACCACAGTCATGACTCAAAGTCCCCAGAAATTACATTTCTGAATGATACTTATGGACTCAACAAATGTTGAGCTATTCCATCAGCCCTCTGGTGGGCTTAGCTTAAAATAAAGTTCAAAAATGAGAATATGAATTTAGCTGGATATGTGAAAACTAAGTTCATCTATGAAGATTATGTTTTCACAGAAGTAAATAAGAACAGGCTACATACCAAATGAAAGAATTTCAGCATCAGAAAACAAAGGAGTCACAGTTATGGCATCATTACCATCCAGAACACATTTTGTCAAAAAACACAAACCCTCTGTCAGCAGAGACATAAATAAACTTCAATTGATCACGAATATAAGGATATTTTAACACTTAAATTTCTGCTTTGCAAATGGAATATCTAATTGTAATAGCATCTTTCCTCATTTGATAAGAGCAATATTTACTCCAGCAAAGCACCTGAAGAAACACAAACTTAACATTCTTTAAGCATGCAAATAACCCCACTGGGAAAAACTGGACTATTCACAGACATTAAATGAAGGATAAACTTCACTTCACCAAATAAAGATCTAAGTTTGCAGAACCAAACTTTCAAAAGGGCAGCAAATGGGTCTGAAGCATGAACAAGAGCCTTCTGTTTTCAGTAACATAAAGTGTCAGGTGTTACCTGTATAATTCAGTGCAGAACACCTGTATTTCATATGCTCAACAGCAACCAAGTGAGCGCTTTGAGAGAAAAGAAGACAACCAGAGTGATTCTTTTCTCCTTTACACCTGGGTAAGTAATGGAAGCCAAAGGAGTTTCACTGCCACCTGCAATCGTTAACACCAGCACAGAAGTACCTTATTACAAGAACAAAACTTACCAGTGAACCTTGAAGTGGACAAAAGTTCTAAACCCCAACCTCATTTTATAAAAATGAGTCACGCTACAGCAGTATGTACTGCTTAAATTTCATTGTTTCATATGCTCCTATAAGTACTTTAATATTTTTCTGTTGTTATATCAAACAGGAAAAAAAAAGATCATAAGCAATAAAAAGGCCCTTTTTTAAAGCTCTCCATACACAGGATTCCCACAGAAAACAGCAATTCCTCATATGGCTGTCTGACATATGTCTTTAATTCTACTAGAAATTCTGGAAAGTCTAGTGAGAAACAGACTGTTCACCCACACTGATAATGTACGAGCAATCGGAAGGACAAGTTTATTCTAGTCCTTATTCTTGCACTCTTATTCTGTATATGAAGTAACGTGAAGTAATCATATTAATAATCAAGCAATGAAAGTCTTCTTTCACTTCTTGGTGAAAAGTAAATTAACGATGATAGGTGATAGATTATGATGGGTAACACACTGTTTCCGCAAGCACCCGTAGAAAGACCATACATCTTGAGTTTATACATTAGTCACTGAGTAAACCTTTTTGAGTACATTTAGGAATAGAGTCGAGAAGAAATTACTCTGAAAATAGTGCATATTTGGCTGAGAGCTAGGTTGAGAATGTGATTATCAGTGAGGCGTTTACCAAATATTGCCTTTGAAGGGGTCAATATTTCATCGATGGCCTGGACAATGGCGCCGGGAACATTTTTGTGACATTTGAAAATAACAGCAAACGAAGGTGCGGCAGCAGGCGTTTCTGAAAATAAGATTAGTATGGAAAAGATTTGCACCTGTTGGAGAAAGGCTCTCAAATACAGAAGAGTTCAGAAGGAAGTCGTGCAAATTCCTGCACTTAAATCAGTATTAACAGCTCTCTAATTGTAACGGGGGGAAAGTCAACAGCACCAGGTCAAAATAGCTTTAAACTGCAATTAGGGAGATGCAGGCTAAAGAACAGGAAAATATTTCTAATAATAAGTTTTCTTAAAAGAGACTGGAGAAATAAGGGTGATAACACTGTAAGACCCTTCTTTAGGATTTGGGATAAAAAGGTAAGATCTCAGGGTCTTCTCCTCTTATTGTTTCCCCGAATATAGGAGAACAGAATTGTCCTCTGTGTCTTCTGTAAGAAAAGCTATAGAAAAGCTTCTCTGCTAAGCTTATAAAGGAAAAAAAGAGGCAAAAGGCAGGTTTTCATGAGTCTTTGAATGTGTCTGTGCCCTCATATATTCACATAAATTTGTTTGAAAGCACGTACGTACATGTGTATGTGAGCATGTACATGTGTATGACTGTACACCCAATTGTGTGAATGTAGTGCCCTTCACTATCTGAATTTTGCTTTCAAAACCAATAAACAAGAGCTCACTTCCCTTGAGCCACATTAGAGCACACAGGGTAGCTGCTATTGGTGCAGGTATTCTTGCCTACTATTTTCCCCCAAAGTTCTGCAGGTGTGGAGGGGTACAGAAGGGTAAGTGAAGAAACCTTTCTTGAAAGGATAGTTAGCATGGCTCTTATCTTATTTCCACCTTGCATATCCTTGAATTCAGAAAATCAGAAAAGTGACAACACTGTAAAACTGACTTGCAGAGAGAAATAGATCTTTGTATAACATATGAAGAGTTAGGGATCTGACAGAGATTTGTTCCATGCGTGTGACATTGCTCAGCAAGCATGCTTGATGAGACTTGCGTAAAATAGCCAAACAATGGAACCAGAATATGATACAAAATAAACATCCAAGCAATGCAGACTATATCTGAACCTGGTGAATGAAGCAGACAATTATCCCTAGCGTTCAGACCAAATGGTTCTCATTTACACTTGGCAGATTCTTTTCTCCAATTTGGAATCTCTAGGCAAAGTTTTCCTCAATATTGCATTCCCACTCTATAGTTTCAGTGCTCTGGGTGGCTGCCCAATGAAAAACTAATCAACTATTTGCATTTCACTTAATCATACCAATATATCACCTCTACTCATGACCACACAGCCCAAAGAGTGGCAGCACAGAAGAAATCTGAGAACTGAAGTTAAATGGGAAGACACAAAGGAATTTAGGTAATTTTATTACAAGAACAAAGTTAGTTAATTAAATCCTTTAAAAAGTTTATGAGATGGCCTGAAGAAGCCAGGAAAGAAAGTTTTCCCCAAATGGAGCGTTACAGAAGCCAGCCGTATTATGTGCAGGAAAGAGGGAATAGGAATTTCCCCTAAAAAGATCTATTTGCTTCTAGCAATGAAGAAAATATTATTAAAAATCCTCTTCTGAAAAGTCTCCACTCCCTGGAACTGTGATATGCCCTCTGTTGCTTCAGTGCTGATATAAGTTGTTGTTGCTTTAGTGAAGATATAAGCTCTGGGAGAGAAGAAGTAAAACTTCAATGTATACATAGTCATTAGAAACTGGAGCTTTTATCAACTCGAAGTTTCTGAAGACGGCTGAGAGTCCTTGAGGCTTTCCTAATTGGCAGTAGTCACCGGGCTGCACATGCGCCTCCCCCAGGGTATAGATGAATATGTTCCATTCCCTCAGAGCGCCCCGCGCTCACTGGGCTGCACATGTGCAATGTAAATGAATGTGCTCCAGCCCAAGGCTGCTGCTGGTGAAGCCAGAATTCTGCTGTAATGGCTGGAACTGTGACCAGCGACCTGTCTCTCTTCCATTCTCAGTAAATCCCCCTGCTAGCAGTATGCAGCAGGAAACCATCTAATTCTCATGTAAAAAGGATAAGAGATATAAATGAATAGTAAAGTGGGGGGAGTGGGGCAAAAGCAAAAAAAAAGCATATAGGTTTATCTAGGCAAGAATATTAAAAACAGAGGAACTGGGAAAATGTGGATAAGCAAAAGATGGAGAAAATGAGATTCTCACGAGTTAGCAGAGTTTGAGGCTGGAGATGATGCTTGGCAAGGAAACTGAGACATGACAGAAACAGTTTAGATGAGAAAAAGGAATCAAGCTGGAAAGGGAATGAATAGAAAAGTTCGTGCCCACTAGAGTATAAGCTCCTCCAGAGTCTGAAGTGAAGCTGAGCATCCAACATTTTTTGGCCATTACAAATGCCATTATCAAAATATCTTATGCTCATCTAGAGATCATTCACACAGGACAACTCACAACCACTTGTTCCGTTAGCTAAAGGAGCAGAAGACTGAGCAGCTCATCTAAACCATTTTGATTAACCTCTCTGTGGAGGATCATTGGACTCTTTTTCAAAGCACCAAGAAATTATACATGCACACAAAGAACAAAACTCATTGAGTGCTAAATTTGTCAAAGTATTTCTCCTTTTTAGGAAAAAGAAGCGGTTGAAGTATGGCCAACTTACTTTAAGTCCTTTGTGCAGATGTGTAGGCCACCTAAATTTTCTAGAGACACTTTCCTTGTCTCCTTCAAGAATCAGGATGCATCAGATGTGAACTAACACACTACTATTCAGTATTTCTTGTAGCATTTCCTGTAGTTTACTCCTCGGTACTATTTTTTTTCTGCAGTTAACTTCCTACTTTTACAGCAAGTGCAAGAGGAAGAGGCACAGAATACTAGAGAGGAATCCCTTTCCCTATAACAATCCTGATTAATTTCTCCCAAAAGAATATGGGTATTTATGTCTATATTTCTAATCGAAATAGTCCAGGCCCTGTTCTCTAGGTGAGAGCAGGGGACAAAAGTGCTCCGTTTCCATTCTAATGGCAAACCTATCCTTCTCACCCCAAAAATGACATCTACGTTAGGCCACATCCTAATTAACTACTAGGAATCAACTCTGGGCTGACATCTCCCCCAGATTATGTCCAGCCTTTGACCCTGAAAATATCCTTCATTTTGAATCAAAAGGACGTGTGGGAGGAGTTGGGGGGCGGGGTGTAGAAGTGTCATGCTAACTGTTACATGGTATGGGGGACTGCAAACCAGCGCTCAAGCCCAGGTGCTTTCTGCGCTTTATTTGCTAGAGTGGGGGTAGCCAACAAGACTAGAATTTAATGAGAGAGGTTCATAGTATGTACCTAAAAAAACATTATTAGGTGGTATACATAGCATATCCTTAGATCTAGTGCAGCAAACAAATGTTCTTGACTTTGCAACTTCAGTAATGGGTTTTTAGGATCATTTTTCTGTCTGTGTGTAACTCATATAGGGATGCCAAATCCTGCATAATAAGCTGGTTGACATATCCAAAAAGAGAGAAAAATACCTGATGAAACAAAACAAAAGAAACAACTATTGAATATGAAATCTAAGCTCCTCTATTAGATAATCTCCAGGTTTTACACCTTGGCATTGAACAAAATGCATACATTATGCACATGTATCACTAATACCTGAAATAATATGTGCCTCATGGCATATCATTCTGCAGACAAGCAATTGGCAGGTAGTTTTTACAATAGCAAGAAGGATTCATAGTATGGGATGTGTTGATTGTTCATGTCAGTCCCTTTGCAATTTTAAAGCAGTAATAATCAGAGCTATAAATCTCTCCTAAGTATAATTAAATTACTATTTATACCTACTGTTGTTAAAACCAGCCTGAGAAATTACTTTTAGGGCACCATTACTGAAGAAATAATCTCTTTAAAACAATAATCACCAAGCTAAGTAGAATTCATATCTACTTTCTATAATAAGAATGCATAATGCAGGTGTTTAAATCTACAGAGTGCCTTTTCTTATTAAAAAGTTTGATAAAAGCATTTTCAAACTTCAAAGGTTTTTTTCATGTTATACTGCAGGTCTGGGAGGATCTTCTCATGTTGCAGTGTCCTGGGACGAAGGATGATATAAAGTGGCATCTCTCCAAAGAAGGCATCCATTTGAGGAACACAAGTTTTGTATTAGACAAATGCAGGTTATGACTACTGTAGGGCCCTGTAGGGAGTATGATGATTAAGAGGAAATTATGATCAACTGAATAAAACTAGAGTTATCTCCACAGATTTTTATCTTTTAGGAACATATTAGGAATTCCAAATGATGGTAAATTTATGTAATCTTCTCCAGTAGTTCACTCTTGCTGATTTACATTTTATTTCCCATGGGAACACTTTTTTTTACTTTTTTTTTTCACAGCAGACAGAAGATATAACAACATTCAGACAGTAAAATTAAAAGTATCTAGCATCATTTTCTGATTAAGCAGATCTTATAGACGTTTACATGATTCTACAAGAAAAAAAAAGACATCTGCTTAGGTCCCAGATCTAAATACGGTATTTCATGGAAATGGGGACCCTTTTTTTTATCTCAAATGCTCCAAGACAGAAGGGTTCATGGCCAGATACGTTACTGTAGCTGTAGGAAGTAGAGGCTTTGGTCAGACTGTTGAGCCAGTCTAAGCTGATACTCTACACTGGGTATCTTTACTTCATACCAGCAACTACATGCAGAACACAGGTAACGGGAGCTATTTCCAAGTCCATCTCTGGAATAACTCAGGCAGCCAAAAAAGAATATAATAATGAGATACGTATTCCACTAATATATGTTATATTAAAGAACTTAGAAGCAAAATAGACTGTACTCAAAACCATAAGATGCTTAAAAACACTTTCATTTTCCTAATGGAGGTTCATGATCCTGTAGGTTGCTTCTTGCAGAACAGGTTTCTGAATTCAGCAGCCCTCAGAGAGGCTTTGTCTATGACCTACTCTTGTGAAGTCAGGAGCAAGACTGCTCCCAAGGTCTCACAAGCACTGTAAAATAAGTTCCCATCTGTAATGTCCTTCCTTTCCCTCAAGGAGTCACTTCATTCCTCCATTAATATTTTATTAAACAAATCTCAGAAATGGAGGAAACACATGTTTGGAATGATATGTAGCAATAAGGAAGGACTCCAATTTGATGTAGTTTTCCACTGAATGGTCCAACTCATGCATTTTAAGCAGTTTTTGTTTCACTCTCTTTAATTTTATTTTTTTCTATTGAAATCCTAGCCTGAAGATTTTTTTTTTCCAATGATATATTTTAACTTAAATATTAATATGCTCAATTTAGCTCTCTAGATATTATAAACCATAATATTAGTCAGGTGTAACTTACCTTATAAAAATCAAAGGTTGGACATAATTTTTCAGGTAATATAATAACATGTGCCTCCCACAGGGTACAATCAAGTTTTCCTGTGTTATTAGACTTTCTGATAGCTCAGCATTAATCATAAAGTACCTTGAGATTTTGATTTTTGTTTACTTTGCTGCACCTTACTGATATTTCATTAGATGTATCAATTCTTCATCAATTTACCTCGATTATCTATATAAATCTTGATTAAACAGATTCACAGTTACAGTTCAGGATTTTTAAAGGAGAACAGGGGGTAAGACTTTGCAGCAGGGGTATTTCTCTAATAAGCAGTTAGTATGAAAAAACCTTATAGTTTTGCTCTTCTGGATAATTTTAACAGAAACCTCTCTGTTTTCACTAGGTGCAAAGTCCCACTTAAAACCACACACATTAAAATAACCCACATGCACTGTTTGGTATTTGCTTCCCTCTGATTGCTAGAGGCACCAGGAATGGATCACAGGGTAGAGAGTGGCCAGGGCCAGAGCCTATTAAATACAGACCACGCAGTGCTCAAATTACTTGAAGTCTAGCAGTCAAAAGAGAAGAAGAAGGGTCAGAGGAACTTTAAGATGCTTCCTAATTTAGATTCACTTAGACTCAGTCACAGAGTAGACCTTTTTGGCCATTGGAAACTTGTTATCAGCTACCAGTGAGCAACTATGCCCTAAGGGAAAGTGTATTCCAGCTAAAGTTTGGCTTGTGTCCCACTCAGCAAGGTTTTGCAGCTCTTAAAGCACAGAAACAGAAACACATATTTTGAGCTTGTTCAATAGAGACTTTAGATAGTAGGATAGTCATTTCTTGCACAAGCAATCTGTTTAGCTGGAGGCAGCAAAGGTGCATTGAGAGGTGAGAAGATACTTCTAAAATAAAAACGTCTAGAAAATAAGATGAAAACAGAGAAATGTTTCAGTTCTCAATTTGAAAATATTTTTTCTTTCTGATAATGTTCCCCAAACCACAAAATGTTTTATGTTTCCTTTGAGTTTTGATCACTCCAGGTATGGCAGTGTATATCTGTGCTGTTTTAGCAAACCTTCCAAAGACTGGAATCACTTCTGTTTTTTATTGCAGTGTATGGGTGTTTATAGAAGGCAGAATTATTTACAACCCTCTCAGATGTGGCACAGCATTTTGAAGCAATGACATTCAAGACATAAATGTTACATTTTTACTATAAATTGTAATTATTTACAATATTATTTTAACAATATTGGATTTTTTGTTTTCTTAACTAATATATATTTCCATGTTCTACATATCTAGCTTGCTGCTAATGGTGTCTTGAAAATGAATGTTTCAGTACCAACTCTTATACTAACATTAAAAAATATCATCATAAATTCATACCTAATTATGGACGTCACGGTATTACTAAAGTCTTCAGAAAGTCCCAGCTTACCTAAACTGATATAGGATTTGAAGTGGTAAAACTAAGGAATATAACTACTGTAAAGAGAAATGTCCTATGGTATTTAATGTCAGAAAAGAAAGATTTGATAAGATTGCAGACTTCAATGGGAAGACAGCTGGGTCTCACTAAGGCAGACAATGAGCTGGATCCTTTCCCTTTGAAGAGTCAAAGAAGTTCTCTCAATACAAGTGCCAAACAGGTGAAATACAAAGGCTACTCCTACACGAAGCCTTTCAGATATTTAAAGGACAGGCATAGGGTACATTTCAAGATGCATTTTCCTCCTCTGTTACTTTTGCCTCTATCTTAGGACGTACCTTTATGCCAAACAGCTCATACAGCCACTGTACTACCAAAGGTATTTGTCCATTTCAGTGATAACTCCAGATCCATTGATCCCATGCTACATAATCCTCACTTTTACCCTTGCAACTAGTTTGCAAATCATCTACAGAAGAATAAAAAAACCAACAATCTGAGGGAAAAAAAAAAAAGCAAAACTGGAATTTATGTCACTAGACATAAATTTGTAGAATGCAATGGTCCTCCATATGGCACTGAAGTACACTATTAATACACCAGTACAGTGTAACAGTACAATTTTGTGATTTGTTTTATATGTGTGCATGCAAATATGCTTATGTACATATACATGTGCTTGTGTATGTTTGTGTTTAACTACTTTCTTTATTTCTAAAACAATGCAGGGGGGTTGGACTAGATGATCTCTAGAGGTCCCTTCTAACCTTAACCATTCTATGATTCTATGATTTGCATATCATCATATTTTTGATCCTACTTTTAGGTCCAAATTTGCAAGTGACCGTCTGGCCACCTTTTAGGCTGATATCACTGAGTTTCATAGGCATAAGATTAATTGTAGTGTCAGGAAACAATAATGTTGGGAGATTTCAACAACACCTATGTGGATTAAGTAAAAGTCACATCAGCACCTGGAGGTGAGATCAAATTTTTAGATGCTACAAAAGACTCATTCATGGAGCTGCTAGTGAGGAAAGGGACAAGAGAGAAACAAGAAGAGAAAACCCTTAAATCTCACCAATGCTTCAGGCACTTCCGAAACTAGCACAGATCGGACTGTATATAAGTACTCTTTGCACTTAGTGGTTTTGTCCTAGGGGTTAACAATTTCAAAATAGTAGATTTCACAAGTTTTAAAGTCATAACTAATATGCATGCTTTTATGAAGAGACAGTTTCAGTGGTCTGCCTTTGTACCTTTCACTACTTCCAATGCACGTAGACTGTTAAACCAAATTCTCTGTGTTATCTCTTACTTTTTATTCTTAGCTTAGGAAGTGTTACTGGTTAAGTTTTATTACTTTAATTGTTCTAATATCGTACTGTGCTCTTTTTGTAGAAAGTCTAAGTTGAAATGGCAAAGGGTTAATTATGGAATTTTCCAAGGGAATCTCCCAAGGAAAGGAAAAGATATGGGCAAAAATCAATGAAATGCTAATTTCAGATTTTTTTAAAAAAGTATTCTCATATTAACCATACATATAGAGAACCTTTCTATACACATGCCTTTAATATTCTAAATTCATAACAGGAAGTTAAAATTCATTGCAAAACAAGTAAATTAGACCATGCTTTAAACAAGGACCCTATCGTAAGCTTTTATTTAATTCAATATATTTATTAAACTGATTAAACTTGACTATCTAAAGACCTGTACATGTCCTTTCAGTTCTGAATAGATTTAGTTAGGTGTAACAAGCTCAAATTCTCTTTTCCTTTCACAAATTCAGGCTTTTAAATTCTTCACTATAACTATTTGTTTAATAATCTGTTTGTCGGACTCCAATTCTTTGAGAGATTTTATATCAGTACTTGAAACAGGCTTTCTTCAGCTGAACACCACACACGGTATCAACCAAACCTCTGTTGGTCAACAAACAGATACCAGCACAGGCACAGATCTCTGCTGGGAAATAAGGTTCCAATAAAAGGCTCCATTTCATTTGAAATCTGAAGGAGCTCACATTTTCAGGAGATGCAGAAATGCTGTCAGCTGGTGAGATCTGTTTTGATGAAAGCTCCACATTTAAAGAGGGGAATATTTCATAGACTCGTCTTTATCTTCCAAAACAGCCAAAAACTATTCTTGCACTGACATGCCTGGTGAGAGTTAAGCAGAAGACCCTCCCCTGCTGGTGACTCTTTCAGACATGTTCACCCAAACTACAATAGCACACGAAGTAAAAAGCTTAGGAAAGTATTTCAGATAGTCTGCCTCCACTCTCCCTGGTTTCTCCTATCTGGTAATTGCTCATTGGTTGCTATCTCAGCTGGCCTATTTGGTTTGTCCAGACTGAGAAAAGAACAGCCCATCTCCTCAAGAGATTGTCAATGCAATATAACAATCTGCAGCATCGACATCTCATGAGGTTTTCTAATTTGAGCCAGACATTATGTCCCAGTAAGAAACATTAGCTTTAAAGGGCAGTAAATCTATATAACAGGCCAGCACTGCATTTATATTTCTAGACTCACGTACATCTGCAGACAATTAATTTGTTCAGCCGTATCAACCTATACTCTTATTGGGCCAGCAGGCCTTGGAATACAGGAATACGACACAAGAGAACCAGCTGAATTTTCAGCTTTACCCACTCACCAAATCAATCTGAGCAGATTGAAAAAGTCAGCATCTGCTCAGTTTCCATACGCACGCAGTGGAGATGATGCAACTTTCTGAAAATTGTAAAGCTCCTCCACTGACTTGAATGAAGACAGGAAGGCATTAAAACTAGATTATAAACTACTTTCAAGTGAGCTTCAGGAAAATCCTCTGAATACCCCTACATGGCAACTGGAGGTGCCCACTTAACTCCTTTGTTGCAGTCAAAAAGTCACTTTTCCTGCCTGCTGTGTTACTTACGTGTGTGCTTCCGATAACTTTCCAGACTTCTGTAGTCCACTGGCAAGAGAATATTAAACCCTGAGACAGGCTATTTATAGACAAGTTTACTACTTGCAGACGGAAACAAAGAAGCTCATTCTTTGTATATTAAATAAAAGGAGAAATATTAAATACAAGGATAAACCTGAGTCACAGAGCTGCTACACAAATCAAATCTGTCACATGTTGCAATTGCTCAACAGGGCATAGGACTTGGTCTCTTTGTTTCACTTGTCAATTCTGCATCAAATTGGAACTCAGATTATGAATTATTTTATTTTTTATTATTTGTTTACCAGTTTAGATGACAAAACTTCAAATTTGCCCAAACACATCTACTGATACACAGTATATGCTTTTATGCACTGCTATCTATCTGGTTAGAAATTCATTGGAAAATATCCATTTTCTGGTATACATATTCTTTGGTAAACGCTGCTTATATTCATATCTTTTAACATCCATCTGTGTGTTTTACTCAACTGAAAGACTAACAATGCATTGTAGTTTACGTCTGGCCTCTAGATGATGCTACAATGCTTTTAACTCTCTGACATTTAGTAATATATTACATGCAAACAGCTTTGAACTACACTCAAAACATTTGGTACAGTAGTTTAAAAGCAACAGAAAAGTGACTCTGTGGTAAAAACAAGCAAACATAAAACCCCAACAAAACAGAAATACCAAGACTCTTTTCCCTGGAAACTTTCTACTGAAAGTTGATTGATGTTAAGCATAGAAGACAAGATTTTATTAGAACTGGTCTGATGTATTTCACAATACTTTGTGAGACTAAAGCTGGACCAAAATCCTTGACAACTACTCTTACAATCTGTAGCGCCAGCTCTAGAAATCCTCATATTGCATTCTCAGTGTTCTCCAGTGCAAAAAGCACCCTTTGCTTCATTTTGATCCAGCTCAAGGTATAAACTTTTGGCTCACTGATGAATAACCACCAGTAAAATGTGATGTTTCCAAAAGAATTTCCCAGTTCCAGAATATACTTTCCTGGTGATTCAGCCTAATTGCACAACACGTTAACTACCACGACATTGTCCAGGTGATCCAACTGGGATCAAGTTCACTTGTAGTTGTCTCTAACAGCATGCCAGAGCAGGCCTTGGCTGCTCTCTAAACCTTCTCCTTCCCTTTCCTGACCACTTCCTGCTCACCTGCTGCCCAGCTCATGAAAGGATGCAGGAAGTCAACGGCTATGGTTCCAAGTGTGAAAAATTGGAAACGAGTTGCAGGAGGGTCGCCAAGACTGTAAAAAATTAAATTGCCGTATACTTTTTTAGAAAATCCAACTGGAGCACAGAAAGCTAGTGAATTTTATCTCAGACGCCCTCCCATTGACATGCTGGGAGACTTAATTTTGTGAGAAGAATGTGATGACATTTTGACAGATACTAGAAACTTGATGCTATTATAAAGCAATCGTGTGCTTTTCAAAACTCCACTGGAAGAGATGAAATTCATGCCATGTTATTTGTTTTAATCCTTAAAAGAGAAACTATATTCTTTATGTGATGTTTGCTAGCAACCACAAAGAGGTGAATAGCCAACAAGAACCGCCCTATCATGCACATAGCATGTTATACTACACAGAGGCTCCAACATAAGTTTTTTGGTAATAAATGCAAACACTACCTTTAAATTATTAAGATACTGCATTCCCAGAACCAGATATGTTCTGATTTCTTACAGATATGAGGCTGCAAAAGTTTCCTGTCCCCAAAGGCTGAAGGAGTCCCCTACACTACCTGCCTGTACCATCCCTGATGAGCTGGCCTTCTGTAGCACATTTCTTGATTAAACTGTCAAATATACAAACTGGGACTCATATAAACTGACCAGTACATTAAGATAATGAATTTCTTGTGTGCTCAAATGTGGTTGTTCATACTTCAATCATAAAAAAGATGAACTGCATGGAGAGCATACTCAGAGCGTTATGTGGTCTGTAAACATACAGGTCTCTGTAAACTGAAAAGAGGAAGAAAGGAAATCTACATCTTTTTCACCCTTCCCTTTAGTTTTTCAATGCTAGCTGCCACCAAAGACTTTGTGGTCCATAGATAAATATGTCACTGTCTACAGCTGCATGGAAGATTATTTATGAGAGACAGGGGAGGGGGTTCACATTTGCCTTGCTAGTACATGACACAATCAACTCCTGTGTATACCTCAGGAAGCTGATCTAAAGCTTAAAAAAATAGCAGACAATCCTACACTGTCAGGGTCCATCTCAGGGCCACACAACAGTTTATCAGAGCATGTGTATCTGCAGTTACACAGTGGTGCGTTGATGGGCAAGATAGCAAAGTCTTTTGAAAGGAAGGTGTGGAAAAGATAACAAGATGACCAGCCACTGAAGAAGAGTCATTGCTGCCACTTCTGACAGTTCTTCAGGCTGGAGCGAGCGTTTTTCATGACAGTCCCTATAACATTAACTGCCTTCATGCCTTGATTAGACAGCAGAGGCTTACCAAGGAAGGGGCGAATTCGAGCAGGCCGTGCTGAAACAGATGGCAGTGCCACAGCGCTCCTCTTGCCAGCTGCCTTGTAAGAAGCTCTCTCTGTAATAAAAAAGGCAAGAGTTCAGTTGACCTCCCATACCACTCACTCACTGCATTAAAAGAGGGAGTCAGCAGAAGAGAAATACTGCAGGATCAGCGTATGGAGCAAGCAGAGGGTTGTGCACATCCTGATTCTAGCACGCCTGAGATGAGCTCTACTTGCTGGGAACCTGAAGCATTTAGGTTCAGTTCCAACTGGAAATATAAAAGGAAAATATAGCAAATAATTCCATATATCTGAAAAAATAAAGCCTGACTTGGAAACTAAAGACAACAAACTGGGTCTTTTTGCTCTACTTCATAATGCTCTTAGTATTTCTTTTAAATATAGACCTATATTCCAGCAGATGCATCTTTGCACAGGAAACCAAAACATTTGACCATCAACAAATGTCTTTGGTTTCAGCATCTTTACACTTCCCTTTCAAATACACTTACTTCATCTATATTACATCATAAAAAGGCACAGCATAATTCAAAGCAACCTTCAGACTATAAGACTAATCCTATAAAATAAGTGCTTGTGGTTATAATTCAACCTCTGCCCTTTTTCTTAGTTTTCAAAAGGCACATGGAAACTTTCTTTGGAAGGCATGTCTCTTGGTTTCGTTGTTTTATAAGTAGAGCAGATTCAACTCATACACACTAATTACAGAAGAGCAGACTTTACCACAACACCCAGTATTTTGTGAGGAAAAGACAGTAATTGACAAATCCACCAAATGAAAAAGACTGTGGCATGTAATTCTGGTAAAGCCTTTTTTTCCTGCAAGTGCCAGGGCCAGATAATGCACAGGGATGCAGTTTTTCTTTTTCATTCTATTGCATGGAAATGCTTGTTTCATAGAGTTCCATAATTAAGAAATAATAATAATTATAATAATATAACTACAATAAAAGCTTCAAGCAACAGCTTTCTATGACAGCTTTAGCACAGCATTTTAGGCTATCATAAAATATAGTTTAATTTCTAAGAAATAGTAAGTCAAATTATACAGAATAGGAGGATGATTTCTTTCACCTATCTGCAAGCAATATTCATTTCTCTACTCCAGATCTCTGATACATAATGTAACACCTGAGAGAAAAAAAATATTCTCAAATGGCTATACCAATATATATAACCATATGTACTATAAAGCTCAGCCTCCACAGCCATTTTTTTTCCCTAAGGTAGTTGTAAAGTTTGCGACATGTAAAAAAAAAAAAAAAAAAAAAAAAAAAAAAGAAAAAGAAAAAGGAATCAGATGTATAATTTTTAAAATCTGTGAAACTGAAATGAGTAATTCCACTTCTGTGGCCAGCCTGGCTAAATGCAGAATACTATGGTCTTCTACAGCTCTTGCACTATCAGTGCCATGCAAGCAGGCCATGCTGCACAAGGTATTGATTTCACAAGATGAAAAGCCAGCATCTGGCTTTGAAACTCATAACCCTTCATAGGCCTTCATAACCCTTGATGCCTTGATGCCCTGGCTCACAGAGCTATTCCAGCTGACCAGCCTTCACCAGGACCTCTTGGGCTGCTTCTGACTAGCCTCTAGATGCCATGAATGTGCTGGTGGAGGAAGGACTGAAAGACAAGGTTTGCAAAGGTTGGTGCACGAGGTTGGACCACGAGACCAACCCCAACCCCCTTTCTGAAAGGAAACCAAGAGAGATTCTCCCTGGGTACAGAGACGAAGGATGGCTACTTGTGATGGTAAGCTGCACCAAACTGATGTGGGAAGAATCTAGATGGAAGAAGTGGGAAAGGGAGAAGAAACAAAGCTTGTGTCCCTTTCCCTGCATAATATGACACTCATCCACATCAACCTGATCAGCAAAATTGATTCCTTCTTCAAGTCCAGGGCTAACTCATGTATGTAGTGTTAACACACATGCTGCCTAGGAATATACTGACTGCTTACAAGACCAGGAGAAAAGTCTGTGCCCTAGAAAGTGCCTGGAGGAGTTCTGTCTTGCTACATTAAATTAAAAGTTACTGTTATCACCCCTGACTCATTAGCTGAATCCTGTTGTGCAATCACAGAGGGCAGGGAGTTCTGCCGATCATTAGCAGAGTCAGTCCTGACTGGAACCAACCATGACTGCACGGCTCTGACAAAGCAAACAAGCATACAGACTTTCCACTGCATTAACCAGGTGAGGTTTAATCAAATTCTGGTAGGGCCACAAATCAAGAAGACAAAAAAAAGGCTTCCAGAATGCAGTAAATGTGACCTGAGGAAAAAAAAAAAACCAACAAACTTGAGCAACTTTGATCCAGCAGCATAAGGTTACACAAGAACAACATCTTGAGGCACTGGAATTTTAATCCAGGCTGAGGCACCCTAAAACTGTGTTTCTCCTCCTGCGGACTCTTTAGGCAAGGAGATGCAGTTTGCAATAGGCTGAATGTTGGAGTACAACGTGCAGCGTGTCAAATGATTCAGAGAATAAACACACTCAGGAAGGGCAAATACACAGGCTCCAGAGGCAACACAATAGACTGACCTTCTCAACTTTCTTTCTTCAGCTTACCACGTCACCAGACGTAAATGCAGACAAGGAGATAAAATAAATGAAAGATGGATCTCAGTAAGTGGTCAGGTTTTCAGCTACTGCCTGCTCAAGCTGCCCTGTGTAACAGAGTGCAGGGAGGAACAGGAAAACAAGCAGAGTGTTTCTAGTCAGCTGTTTCAGCTTTAGTACCAACTTGAAAAATAGTAACAGATGCATTTTCAAATGGTTCTGAAAAAAAATAAAATAAAAAAGGAGATGGGGGGGAAGTAAAGCTTTGACAAACCTTGTGTTGCAGGTATAGTACATACAATTCTGTCAAGCAGACAGTGGGCAAAGGCATTATCTGAACGAGTTATATAATATAAACAAGTAATTAGAGATAGGGAAGGCATTTCAGCTGACTGTTTGCCAACAAAACACAAATTTGGATTACCCAGACTATCACAAATACACATCAAGCTCAACAAATTGTTACAGCCAAAAGCATTCTTTAAAAGCCAAAACATCTCATTTCAAGATTTTCAAAACAGTATATTAATATTCTAGTCTCAAAAGGTTTTTAAAACACTTTACTTTTTTTATTCAACAATGAATTAAAATGAAACCAAATGTTTAACCTGGAACAGTCCCCTGCACTCTTGATTAGGCCTGAAAAACAAAAAAACAAAAGTCAATTATTTGCACAGCTGGACTACTAATTAGGAAATAAAGCCAACTACAACTGATGTCTGACTGGTGACTACCACACTGTACTGCAATGTAGTCTTTGAACAAAAGAAAAAGAACAACAACTAAAGCAGCTTTGAACAACTACTTTTTAGCTAAAGACTGGATCTCCCAATATAGCCCCATATTGGCTGAAGATTTGTATCACTAAAATTCTGTTATAAAATTTCTATGAACACAAGAAGTTAATTGTCTTTCTCTTTGAAGAATAAATTCAAGCCAAGTGGACAAATGTAAGAAGTTTCCTTTAGATTTGAGATCCAAAGCCAAGGGGTGCTGCAAAAGGGTTTTCATTAACATTGAAAACATTCTCCGGTAATAAAAATGGACCACAGACTAAAAGGAAATAAAGCAGGAGGAAGGAGCTCCTCTGCCCTTGTGCAGAGCTGACCCTAGACTGATGACAGCTTTATTTTCCACTTGGCACAGGATGACTTTGGAACTACCCCAGCTGTATGAGAAGTGCTCCCAAAAATGCTGTGGCCCATTTGTGACCTGAGGCAGAGTCCATCAGCCTGGGAGAAGAAGATCAGTTAACACCTCATCAGAATCTAAAAATAAAATAAAATAAAATAAAATAAAATAAAATAAAATAAAATAAAATAAAATAAAATAAAATAAAATAAAATAAAATAAAATAAAATAAAATAAAATAAAATAAGGTCAAGAGAGGGCACACAAAAGAGAGAAAATGGCCATATGCAAAAGCAAACTCTTCCACTTCCTAGTTAAAAGATACGGTCAGAGCAGGGCATCTCACTTGTTCCATTCCAAACTGAAAACCAGAGCCCATTTCCCAGAGGCTTGCCTGCAAACACTAAGCTTTCTGTATTTTAAGCAGTAAACTCCAGTTAAAAACTGCTTGTTATTTCCAAACAAACACTATTTCAACTGCCTAAGTGCCCAAAACAAAGAGAGATCAATTCTCAGCCTGGCTCTGCTCAGTGGCCAAAGGGGTGGCAACCAGAGAAATCGACTGTAGCTAGATCTGAACTAGCACGGCCCAAAGACAGCTGGAGCAGCCCAGGATTTACTGCCACTTATGCAACAAGCTGGACTTGAGAGCAGTTTGGGTTTGGCTGAGCATGACTCTGTTTTGCATTCTCTCTACTGCAAAGGGATTGCTTTTGCTCTGTTTATAATCAGTGAAGGAGTTCCCTTCTGTGAGGGGCTATAATACACTGGTTAATTATATCCAGCACCAGCCCTTTGTGTACCAGAACAGCAGCAAGGAAACCTCATAGAAATAAGTCAGTCCCATTTTTTTTTTTAAAACCTAATAGCTTGAAGCCCAGATGAGACTTTCAAGACACACTGGTCCAGCTGAAACACATGCTATCCCCTGCACACCAGGAATGCACCACACAGCAGCTAGAGGCCTAGGCTACTCCTGAAAGGCAGTGAGTAAACAGCCTACTTGTCAGAAGGAGCAAACACTGAACTGCTTCTCTACAGATGCACCCAGAAGAAGCATTCCTTAAACCTGAAGATACAAATGACTTATTGACTTCAAGACTGTGAAGGTCTTAGTCATCAGGTTTAGGGCAAGATGTACACAAGAGGGCTTGAGACATTACAAATGATTACTGCGTAATAACACACTGATATAAACTCATTCCTGAGTCATTTGTGTACTCTCTGTCTCCAGAGGTAGGTTATTGGGATGGGTGTGCAGGGAGGGATGTTATTTTTTTAATCTCAGCTTTTTCTTTTCTTTCATTAAACTGTGCTAAGCGGTTAGACCTCTCCAGCCTTTGAGCGTTTCTGATCACCTAACCAGAATAAAGCAGCAGCATCCATTTCTTTAGAAGATGATGATTTCTCTAAAGGAGAAATTCCCTGCCCTGAGACTTCCTTTATCCTAAGCTCAGGTAAAAAGTGAGTTATGGAATAAGAAAAGAACAGCATGATGTTCTGCAGGTGAGGGCAAACAAGAGGCATCCAGAACTGTGTGCACATTCTCATGCATTCAGACATGCCACTCTTAAGGTCAAATAACAACTTCAGACACTACAGAAAACTCTTCTTTTCCTGGGGCTGCTGCCACTAACACCTCCTCTCACCTCCCACTGTTACAGCCTACTAGCTTTGTGTGGAGCTCCTTGGGTCTAGACATGTCAGAGCTTAGGAAGAACTAAGCATAGACTCACCAAAATGTTGAGGTTAGAAGGGACCTCTGGAGATCACCTAGTCCAAGCCTCTTGCCTCAGTCAATCAGAGCACATCATCCAGGATGCTATCCAGATAGATAGGTATTGAATACCGCCAAGGATGGAGTCTCCACAGTCTCTCTGGGCAGTACGTTCCAGTGCTCCATTCCCCTGAAAGTGAAGGTTTTTCTTTATGTTCAGATGGAACTGCCTGTGTTTTCATTTGTTCCCACTGCCTCTCATCCTATCACTGGGCATCAAAACCTAGAACACCTTTTTTTTTGTAGACTGTCCTCATCTCTACTCTACTGATATACAACCCCACAGAAATCTGCTCATCAAAAACTTAGTGAGTCTAACAATGGGATTCAACTGCTTAAATCAAAGTATCTAATGCCTTTTGCATGGGTTGATATCTACGACATTGCTTAGGCCTCACAGATGCATCAGGGCAGACCCTACCCTCATGGTCAGGCAGGCAGAGGTTGGACAAAACATCTGAGGGCATCTAAAATGGCCCTGGGCCTTGCTTTCAGGCACCTGAAGCAGGTAACTGCTACCTGGTGGACCCTTACTGCCGTTTCGGCTTACCTTCTGCCTATTGAATTTCAGTGAGCAACACTTACTTCTAAGCCACAGACAAAGTCTGTAGATAGTCTGAACTATTTTCAAAAAAAAGATTCAGTCTTTTCAATGTGTCCTAAATCTTGTCCTAAAAGAAATCTCCCCCAAATTAATTCACTCTCTCCTAAGAGACACTTCCCTTAAAAAAAGAAAAAAAAAAAGGTATTTCGTGAAATCTTGGACACAGATTGTAATTTACTTTCTCAATTTGTATGTGCTGCCTGAATAGCTTTAAGATGTTATGGCATTCAGTGTCAATTTATTCCAAAGGATTATAATCATGCACTACAAGTCACAGAGATGCCATGCTAAAGCCATATTGATATGGGATTCAGAATATTTTGGGCTAGAGGATTTACTGGTTTAGTACCTCTTTTGTTCATTTTAAAACAGCTGTCATATTTTGAGTCTTACAGTGTAATCGCTTTGCAAAGTTGTGTTCCTTCATAAATTAAACTGCTTAAGCAAAAGTGCTTAGTAATGATTTTATATTTTGGCTTAAACACAAACCTTTTTAATTTGTTGTAATATAGCCTGTTCTCCTTGTGGAGCTATCAGCTAATTTAATAGCATCTTTTTCTGCCTTCTTTTTTAGATGAAACTCTCGCAGTCCTCCCAAAGATCTGATTCTGCCTTCAGGGTTCGCAGAAAAATGAGTAATTTTCTTCTATGGCAAAAACAAAAAAAAAATTACTTTTAAAATGACCAAGGATCATAACTCAAAAAGCAGTCTCTGCACAAATTCTGTCAGATCACACCCCAAAAAGAGCTTGAAAAATAAAACATGGTGAATATAAGAATTTATTATAAGGTCTAGATTGACAGTAATACTTCTCAGGAGATTTGTGAGAATAAAATCATTAGTATTTGCAAAATGCTTTCAGTATAGTCTTTCCCTTTTGCTTTATTTTGTCGGTTCTTTAAAAATATGTTTCAGTATGAAAGCATAGGCTTGATCCCTTGGGAATGCACTGCATGCCACATAAACAAGTGATTACACACTATTTACACACCATAAAGACACATGTTAAAGGATTTTCAAGGCAGCCTTAAAAATCCAAATTTCAGATCAGTGATTTGGTCTGCATAAAGCACATTTTTTCTTTTCTAAGACAGAAGGAGCAGAACGCTAAGTTCTCTGAAATCTTCACCATACCAAAGTGTTCCTACTCTGGATGCACTCCTGAAGAACACAGCCTACCATGCATAGGGTTCTTCAGTGTAAGTCTACATCAGCAATCGACTGGGAGTGAGTAAAATTGACGGAAGGCTATCTTAACTCAAACTGTCCTTGTTTTTGTTGGATTGCACCTATGCTTTAACATCAACTCTATTTTTATCATTTAATATGACATTCAAAGAAATAAATCCTGTAAGACTTGTTCTTAATGGATTTGCAACATGCATACATATCACACACCATAACATATTTCCATTTCACATTAATCATAGAAGGATAATATATTGGACAGTAAACCATATTTTGACAGGTTTGTGCAAGTTTAGATTCGCTCGGCCCAGATCTCCTTATCCTAGAATCATTCTCTAGCTGATTTATGTTTCAACACTTTCGTAAGATATTCCTCCAGCCTGTAAGGTTGTTAAGTACACTGCTGCAATCCAACTTACTATTCCAACTGCCTGTATATCTGAATCAAATATTAAACTCCATTTTAGGGCAATTCATGTTCCCAGAAAGCCATATAAAAGCTTCCATTTTCTTTTCACACTTATGCGCTAAGAGTCTTGCCATTTTATGCCATTTAGCTGAGAGAAACACAAAGTGGAATCTACTCATTCAAATCATATACGATGATTTGTACACTCTAAGGAAAAGCTGTGATAATGCACACTCAAAGGAAAATCAGAAAAAAAAAAAAAAATCCCACCTACCTTATTGCCACTGGTGTCTTCCTGCCCCTCAACTTCTATATATCCCACAGAGACTAATTAGAGATGGACCTGATGCAGCATATTCCGATGCAAAAGCCAAACTTCCAAAGACTGGGGGAAGTTCTTTCTTGTGTTATGTTTGGTTTGGATTCTTTCTCTTTGTCTGTCTGCTATCACGCCAGTGGCCATTTGCACAGTTTTGTTATTACTGCATCTCATCTCTATGGTTCTACCTGTAAAGTCTGGGTACAGAGACTCGCTAAGAATTCAGAGTGTGCTCCACAAAGGCTGCTGTTTTGAGCCATTCATTAAAATGAGGATAACTATTTGTGTAAATGTAGAATATGAAATATGCTCGTTCTCCTTTTCAAGACAACCCTGCCCTACAAAATGTTTACTGCTGCGTGTGTAACTTATATTCCTGTTCGAGCATTTTGTTGTATTTGTCTTGTACTGTGAGCATGAAATACATCACACTGAGAACAGACAGCAGGTGTCACATGCTGGATGTACAAGCAACTTCATGTGTAATTGGATAAGTCTAAGTGGGTTGGCTGACACTGTGTTCAGCTACAAAAGGCTGGATCAGCTCCCAGCCAAGGAAAGCTTATCCTAGCACCTCCAAGATTTCCTCTTAAAACAGCTCACCTGGTAGAATTGCTGCTTGCAGATGATAAGGGTCTTGGCTATCATAGTTTTTATTTCCTATACAACTGGATGGTTGATTGCACTCTAATTTAACAGACAAAAATGACCATACTTTATTATTGTAATTAAGGAGATAAGCCTGACTAATTCTGCACCCAAAAATGCAGTCATGCTCTGATCATAGATCTTCACATGTTAACTGGATTTCAGTGTTGAAATACTGTCTTCCATGTGTCAAACTAATACCCTGTACTTGGAAAGCTGGTGGCTGAAATTTAGATTGAGTTCCAAGTTTTGTGGCCTAGAACCAAGATTTAGAATGACCATCTATAAGCAAAGCTGAAATACCAGATGTATGAATATCTTTTAAGATCCAAGTGCCAGCCTAAGAGCCACTCTGATTCCATTAGTTTGTTATTGTGAAATCCTGGCCCCTCTGGCATTGATAGCAAAACTGAAGCCTTAGCTTTTGGCTTCATTTCACACGCGAATATGTTAGGGCTACGGATCCACAGAGGCATGACAGTTCAGTGTCTCTTCTAGGTTCATAACACATGTCAAGAGACCAAAAGCACAACCTTCATGTTTAATACTAAAAATAATAGAAGGTGCTTAATAAAAAAAAAACACCTCTCTTCCACTTTTTCATGTATCAATTTCTAAACCCCATATTATAACACAGTACTGCTGTCAATGAAAGACCATCACTGGATTTCAAAGTATTGCACTTGGCGAAGAAAATAGGAAAGACTGATGTCACGTATCTGGTTTTGAGCTACTATTTCATTAGTCTAGAAAGGAGGAAGGTGGGAGGATTCATTTGTCAATCAATGCCTATTATGGTTTTTAGAAATGAAGCAAGCTGGTCACAAAGATTGAATATATATTTCAGTCTGAATATATACACAGTTATATATACACCAAGACAAAGAAGTGCCAAAGCTCTCTGAAATAATCAGTATTTGTATATATTAGTCTGTGATCCATATTACTTAACTGTATCATTTTATTTTAGTGAACATATTAATATGAAATAAAGACCAATATGCTTATTCTGCACAAAGTTCTTCAGATAGAAGAGAAATAAAGAGTAACCAGAAGAATAAGTGACTAAAAGGATTTAAAATTTTATTGAGATCCCTGACTTATACAAAGCGTGCATTAAATGCAAAATGCATCTGAACATTTCACCCACCTAATTCCTTTTTCAGATAGAAATTGAATAGTTTTAGTATTTTTTAAACATGATTAACCCTATATTATCAACCTAAAGAAAGCCAAAACAAGTACAATGCATATGGCAATGAAATAGGCTATCTAAAATACTTCTTTAGAACTACATCACACCAATCTAAGTCAAAACTGTCAACAATGAACAAGGGAGTGTGCCTTAGATATTTGATCTACTCCCTTCTAATTAAGATGGAGATGATCTCATTCTTAATTCCACACACAAAATGATTCTAATTTCAGAGTCAAGCAACAATCTCAAAAGAGCCAAGATTGCTTAGGCCTGATAAATCCAGGTCAATTCACTTTAAAGTTACATGCTACATAGCTACATTATTCATTTAAAAATATATATTCTATGTTTCCTTCACTGATTTTTTTTTTATTCTGTCAGCAATATTATTGTAAAATAATATTATCCAATAAAGACATCAAGGTTTCTGGGGCTTTTTGTGTGTGATTCTATATCTATAATATTTGCTAATTCTCTCCTACTGACTTGATTCTGGCATATTGGACATTGTGGGTCAAGTTCCACCAAATATTTCCCTTGCTCCTTGGCTATAATAGAGCTTTGCCTGTCCACATCTGTAGCTCTTTTGACTCTCCCAATGTGAATTCCAGAGAATTCTCGAAGTGGGATTCTCAGTGGAAATCTTAAAGCCAGTGAAGCTTAGTACTTTTTGAAATCTGTTCTACAGAGAAAATTTCATCATGAATATCTATAAGTTCTAACCCTTCCTAGTGAAGACAGGCCTATATGGTATAACACAGTGTGCAGTCCAATACTAAGATCTAAGTTATGGAGGTAGATTTTTCTTTCTCTCTGGAAAAAGAGAAGGTTCCCCATTAATACACTGTTCTTCCTTGCCTTCAGTCTGAGAAACTATAAACCCATTGTACTCTTGAAGCCAGTCTCCCACGACTCATGTAGATGTATTATCACTTCTATTTCACAAAAGGATAACTGAGGTAAAGTGGTTTTCCTGCATTCAGACAGAGGCTGTAATGGAGCTAGAAACAGAATCCAGATTTCCTGGTAAGTCTTTAAATACTTAAACTATTTTTGATAATGCTCCAAGCACAAAGGCAAGAAATCCACATTGAAAAAGTTCCCCTTCTTAGAAATAGGGACCTTTCTATAGATCAAGATTTCTGTAGATCAAAGAATAGAAGTTCTTGAAAGCACTGACCACTTTGGAATTGCATTTGTTTCAGCAAAGAAAAAGTCAGGAATATCATGTCCCCACTGCTGATAAGAGATCTGTGTCCAAGATTGCAAATGTTTGTTGACTTTTGCCCCAGTGGTCCCAATTTTCTCATTTCAGTTTGAATCAGCATTTATACTGCCAAGAAGGCAGAATCCCTTAGCTGTTATTTGCAGTAGGAGCAAAACCAGAAAACCTTGCACAATGAAGGATTTTGAAATGCTGTTACTGGTGTTCCATTCAACCTATTTCAGAGCCAACAGTATCACAAAGATTTAGAGCTGAAGAAACACGGAGAAATAGGTGCTGCTTTTAAAGGCCTTTTCAAACATAGTGTTCTAATTGGAATCCACAGCATAGCCCAGCAATTCCTTCTCGCTGATAAAAAACATGTGTGGAAATACCCCTCTCCAGAAGGACCAGATGTCCAAAACAGTCAAGGATTTGCAAGAAATTGCCCCCATCTGCCTCAGTATCTTGATTTGCCTAACCTATTGTGCAGTAGCCATTCTCCAGCATAGCTCAAGCACCAAAAGAACTGCAGCAATTTTTAGTAATGCCTCTTAAAGGCTGATAAAGACTCTGCAAGGAACTTCTTCCTTTCCTATAGTCCCTTCCTATTTTAGCTTCTTCTTTCCCTCCCCACTTCCTCCCCCTCCTCCCCCCACAATCACTACTCTTATATAACTCCTTCCTTAAGGGCTTCTTGGAAGTTGTTTATTTTACTACACACCGAGCCACAACACATTTAGTACAACACACTTGGTGTTATCCACACTGATAAACTGTGAGACACAAGTAATTGATGGGAAGAGGTATGAGCCATTCTTTTCCACATTTTGTCACAGTTGTTTAAAACATAAGTATTCTCCGACTACTGACACCACCCCTATTCTGACATATAGAGCAACATCCATTCCAGAGCAACATACCACAACTTAGCTCAGGCAGCTTCATCAGCTTGTTTTTTAATAGCTGGATTTGAAAAAGTGTTTCAGATAACATTTGCCACTCATTCCAGTATCCTATCACTCTTCCTTTTTAACTTGGAGCTTTATTTATGCATGTTGGTGGTGGCATAACCCATGGATGGGACCTTTTCAGCTTGAAAATGAGATACTGTCATATGTGTCAGAGGAGATCAAATGAAGCTTTCCCATCTACTGCCCCAGAGGTATTAAATTCTTAGAGTGGCTCTCCTTTTCTCAACGGATTGAAATAATCTGCCCAGAAAACACAAGCCTAACAGTCAGCTCCAACAGTTTTAGTGGAAGACTGAGGGAGATCCTGGTGTTATTTAATAATTGTTGCTTCTGGCAAGCAAGTTTAATATGCACATTTAAGTGCTGTATTTAGCAACATTTGTCTGCAAGCTGGATTGGATCTATGGAGCAGTGAAGTACAGCATAAACAAATGTGGTTGTGTTTCCTCTGAGAAATTCTCACTCCCTCTGGGCCCAGCCTTAATGAAGAATCATTATTGTTCACCTGAGGCAGGTTCACTTTTGCAAGGCTAACAATTTTATAATTATAAATAAAGAAACAGAAATAATCAGTGGCTCAAGCAAAACAAGAGCAATAGGTCTTTTAACTATCAAAATGTCATCAGATGGCTGCTGTGTTCTCCATTTGCAGCTCCACAGGGCTATAATTTACTTCAGAAACTTGGTTCCAGCAGATGAGAGCAGAGGTTTCTCAAATCAAACCAAATCATTTTCAAACGGCAATCCTAGATATTATTCTATAGGCTGCGCAGGGCAAAGAGAATGCAAACACAAAAGACAAAAAAAACAGTAACAAAATATTTTCCTTTATGAAGTAATTTGTCTCCACACCTTGAAGACTTTCAGTGTGATATATGTTATGCCATGAACCTCGTTAAAGTCTAATGTCACGAAAGAATTCTATAATGCAGCTAGTCCTGTGGCAAATTTCTCCATTTTTCACTGAGAAACTTGCAACAACAAAAAACCACTGTTATCTTAATTTGTCCCCAAGAGAATTTTGTATTGTTCCTACAACCTGGTTAAGAAATGCAAAGCAATATGTTTTCAGCATAAAATCGTATATTGCAACTGTATCAGGAAGAATAAAGATGATGCAGAGGGCATGTAGAGTTTTCAGGAAATACCCTTTATGACCACAAATGGGAAGACAAAGACTCTTCTCTTCCTCCTGCGACTCCTTTTCTCATAGGTATATAAAAACACAGAAAAAGTGTTTACAAGAGCTGCTTCAGGCAGATGTAATAAAGCATCGAAACCCACAAGGTTACACCAGTCCATACAGCACCACACCAACAGCAATATGGAACTGTTGATCCTGGGCTCTTATGGACAGAGCATACTGTGCACAGCAACAGCAAGGCAGAACAGATTTCTATATTGAGTAGTTTGTATGCTTTGTATATGCTAAATAACTCAAAATACTCAGCCTCACGTGTTGCTCACAATAAGATAAGATAGATTGCTCTTTAGCAAAGGTGTTTTTATAGTTACCCCACAAGGGAAAGGGAACACTCAGCTTTGTCTATTAGGATAGTAATGCTAATGAAGAACATTAGAAGAAAGAATATCAATAAATTACAAAAATCAGTTCGTTAGCAAGAATCTGGAGAAATCTCAGAGGGATTAAGACAAAGGGAAGAAGATGTTGATCTTTTATTCCTCTATCTATGTGGGGTTTTTTAAATGGTCTTCACACCTGAAAGTGACACAAAAACATAGACAGAAAAAAATCTATGTTTATACTACCCAGTCACTGGAATATTTACAGATATTTCTAAGGTTCATTTCACCACCTTCAGACTTTCTTTAAAGCCTTTACTAAAAATCATGTAGATTTTCTTTAACTAAATTAATCTTCATTACATACAGTTACTTGCAAATGTGAAGGAGAATATTTGTTCTTTTCTGTGTGAACTGAAGACATCTGGATTATTTTATCCCCATATCATTGTCTGATTGTGATATTGCTGAATATATGAGTGTGGAGAATGTCAAAAATTAATTTAATCCCAGAACTTATATGGATACTAACAAATTTAAAAGAGGGAGTGGGAACGGACATAAATCATGCTCCCTTCCCTCTCCTCACTCCTTAATTTAAGGAATTAAGTGGCAGAAAATTTCTTTTTCCCAATTCACTGGAGAAGTTCCTTTCCTTTCTTGATAGAAGCATTCCTCCATGGCTTGGAGCTTTTTGTGTTCTTTGACACTGGATGAGAAGAGATGTGTTTAGAAAGGGTTAATTTGTGGAACAAACTATAAAAGGCAGCAGTAAAAAGTTGCATCAGCCTTCAAAAGGAGAGTTGCACTTAGAAGGGGATAAAAAAATAAATGAACCACTATAGAATAAAAACACAAGCTTAGAGAGGCAATGGGGCCTTGAAAGAACTGACCTCCTACACTTCCTGGATATTAGTATGCTGTTCCAATTAAATTATGCTTTTACGTTATTATTCTTAACTACGGTTATTTTTTTTCATGTCAAAACAATGTTTCCTTCATTGATTAGGAACGACCACAATTCTCTGCTTCCATTTGCAGTTTACCCTTAATGCGCAGTGATCCTCTAGGTTTATCAAAATGTCTCTTCCATCAAAACATGTATATTTATGTTTATCCTCCAGATAATCCCAAGCTGCTTCTCAAGTATTGTCCCTACAAGACTCACCCACAGCCATATCATTAGTTAGAATGCCTGAACTGCACACAAAGAAAAATTAAAAAAAGAAATTTTCTTTAAGCTTAGAAACAGAGATCATCCAATAGTTGCTAGCCAGTTTTCCTGCCAGTGATGTTCTGATAAAGCATGGCACAAATCTGCTTGAGGTCAGACTAATGGTTAACCCTGTCCAGTTCAGATACTACGATAGCAACTCTGAAGTGCTGGTGAGGTACAAGGTAGTTACTGGTGAGGCAGGCTCCAAATACAGACATTGACTTTTATACCTGACAGAGATTTCTATGGGAAAGAATGTCCAAAATAATAAGCTGCAAGAAAACGACAGCTTCCAGGTTTGTGAAAATGCACAGCAATCTGCAAACAGGTCTCCGGTTTTCCCTCTTTCTTGTGAAAAAGAATGTACAACTGGGAATGGACTTTGAAAGCTGTGTTTCTGTGCAGGTATTCATGCACCAGGGCAAATCAGCAGCACTTAAATATTAGGCACTGAGCAGTATTTTGGCCCCATATTTGGTTTGATTTAGTGAAGAAATGATGAATGGATATGGATATGATAGAGAAGTTTTGTCACCAGAGACACTGGTTTATAATGGTCAAAGAAAGTATCCTGTCACATGCCGAGTTAGTGCTTGCATTCAGTAGTCCCTGATTTTCCCCCTCGAAGACAGAACATTCATTGCCAACATTCTTCACTGCAAGGCATGCCCATCTTTTCAACAAAAGTCATTATGATGACTGACTTCAGTCAAAATAATCCTGCTTCAGTGTGCCCAGTTCCAACAGCACCTGGCTATCTGACATCTTCCACTCTACTCTTCCCACAGTGCTTAGTACAATCTTACCAGGTCCTGCCATTGCTGCCTCCCCACAATGGTTGTTGTTATGCCCCATTAAGTGATCTAATGCACCTTAGATCTCTATCTCATCCAGAAAGGACAAGAAGTAAGACTATTCTCTTTCCCAACAGGTCCTTTTTTTTGACCTGGAATACATGGTTTGAGAGAAAATTCACCAAAAGGTGGAAGCTGAGACTTATTTTTCAGATTTTCCAAGGTATTTGGGCATGTGAATTTTACTTGAATTAAAATGAGCATTTATCAAATATGTTCATTCACTTCATAATAACCATCTACCTCATTCCTAGTTTACTAAACAGAAGGTGGGTTTAGTTAATTGTGTAAGTCACACTAATGGAATATGATTGACACATACTCATCAGCACCAAAGAGCCAAATAGTAAAATTACAAGTGACTCAGCTGAACCTAGGCAGACATTTATGTAATTCACAGCAAGTCAGAAACATAAGGAACTTAGGAACAAAAGAGCAGGCACGGAGACAATATTCTGCAGGCCAAAAACTAAGGCTTAATAATGTGAGAGGAGCTAAAATTAAGTCAGTCAGAAAAGAAAATCCTTTGGCTGGTTAATTAAAATCCTGGAATTTGTAAACACAACAGAAATTATTTTCCCATTTCAATTTTTCCCTGTTCTGGACAGGGAGAAATGAAAAAAAAAAAAAAAAAAAAAAAAAAAAAATTGGAGATTATTATATAATCCTGCTAGGTAAAAAAAAAATGAGCACTAGCATCACTGAGTCACCACTGAGTTTGGACTTTGGATTTGCAGAGAGTTAGAGAAAGTAGTCTGTCCCAATAAGCCAGTGATAGAATATGTGAGAGCAGTCTCATTTTTCATATAACCCTGACTCTAGCATTTTTATCTAATCAGTGAAAGGATCTCCAAAGCTACAGTCATTTGCTATGAATTGTGAGGAATAGACAATCAAATTCAGTTTATATAAAGGTAACTTGAAAGCTACCTCAATGTTTGTCAAGCAGCTTTGAACTTCAGAAGATGCAGTTAGTTCATGTCTGGTGGGAATTTGACTTGTTTATTCAATCTTTTCACTTGCTTATTCAAACCTTTCCCTGAGACCTAAAACAAACGTCCTAAAATTTTGCAAAAAAAGCCTATTTTATTTATATTTCTGATTCATCCAGAGCCAAGAATTTCTAAAGATCTTACAAAAAAAGAATTTTGCTCAACCTACTTTTTTCAATCACCTGTATGGAGAACATCCAATAGGTAAGGCAACAGCCTGGAAATACACGCTCACACAAGTACATGAATTTTCCATTTTACATCTTAGTTTTCCTCATTTCAATTCAATAACTAAACCAAAATAAACCAAAAAAAATCCTTGAAAAAATTTTCTCTGCAAAGAGTCAAGTAAGGTGGAATGTTTTTGCAATTTTCCTATGGTTTGTTTCCCCATTTTTAAAAGAATTCCAGCATTTCATAAAAGGTTTGCTCTGGGCATCAACAAAAATTACAGGTAATTACAGGCATCTCACCCTGCATCTCTGTTGCTCATGAAGCACCAGCTGTTCTTGGTGACTCATTAATTACAAATCCTCCACAAATCCTCCACAAGGAAAAGTCACAGGCAAAAGCCACAGGTAAACAGACACAAATTAAAAACTAAGTAGCTACATATTAAGGGGTATTTTTCTGGGTAGAAACATAATCTGTGCATGCAAACACACATAGCCCAGGAAAAGCCAGCATTATGCACATAGGTCTCGGTTTGGAAAGTCAATGCCTAGTTTAAGCAAAACAGACCTGGTTTGAACATTGAAAAGATACACATGTTGTACCATCCTGAACTGGTGCCGTAACAGTGTGAGTGACTTACTTCATCTTGGTAATTAGATGCTGCTTTTTGTAATGGTGATTCATGTCAGTTCTTCACATGTAGATCAAGTAATGATTCTTGTGAAAGGAGGCCTACGGTTCTGGTCTTGATTTTAGCTAAAGCTGAAATGAACCTTGGAGGTATGTGCCCTTCAGTTCTGAGTTTAACTTTTAATCAAAAGGTGAAGAAGTAGGACTGGTTCTGGGATTTGAATCCAATCCACTTGATTTCAGTTATCTTGAATGAATTTCAGTTTTAGGCCTATTTTCTTCCTTCTTGTGCCAAAATTTTTACACATTGACAAATATCAGGGACACACTGAGGTTCCACATATGGATGAAAACCAGGGACAGATGAGAGCAGGAGTTCCAGTACAAACTGCTGAACAAGAAGTAATGTTTAACAATATATAATGTGTTAATCTATGATACATTGCATTTAGTTTTTGTTTTAAAAAAATCAGTTCAAATGAATATGCATCATAAAATGTATTTTTGAATTTTATCTTCATTTACAGGATTATTTTTTCCTTTCCTTCAGTTAGCAAAACAAAAAAGTAATATTGCTGTTAAAAAAAAACAAAGCAAAAAAAAGCAGCCTCACTGTTGACATGAGTCACTAATGCATGCCTCCATAGGTTATAACACCATAATAGCTGAATAAAATATATGAAGATTGTGTGCGTATTTTAACTCATGTATATAGACGTGTGCATGCTTATTTTGCATAAAGACCCCAAAATATCACGACGTGCCCCATCCAGACTGGCCAGATATTTAGGAAGCCCTATTACCATGCATCAACTCCAAGGCATGAAGGGAGAGCAGAAGAAAAGCCAGCTGTGCTTTTCAGAGTTCTTTCTACTTCTTAGTCGAGCACACAGAATTGCAATTCTGAACTTTCAGCTCCCATCTAGTATTTCTAGTAACAAGGGCAGATACTTCATATTTTTAAAACAAGCATAAATATCTATGTACATGAAGCTACATCTTTCTTACTATTTTCTACCGTGACAGAATTGCATAATTCAATATTTGCATGTGTTTGCAGTCTCTTTAATGTCATATCCAACCAAAGGCCAGAACAACCACTTTCTTTTCTCCTTCCCAGTTTATAGAAGGCATGGCTTAACTCATCTATGCCATATTTACATTTGCATGCAGGAAATACTGCATAGAAATATAGAATTTATGGAGAGAAAACTGAAAGAAAGAGAATGGATTTGTACAAGAGTGGAAAAGTGGTTTGCTTAAATTCCAGAAATCAAGTATTGGGACAGCTGCTGCTGTAAAAGTATAGCAAACCCTCAATTGTTATGAGATTACTGAATGCATCTGCACTGAATTTCCTGGGTTACTGTAACGTATTACAAGGATGTGCTTTGATGTGTCCCACACAAACGTCCTCACCACCACACCCTCTTCCTTTCCCTCCACTCTCCATCCACTGCTGGCCGTAGGACCTCACAGCCCAGAGCAATGTCATGCCACATGCCTTCCTGCTCACACGAGCAGCAGTTGTCAGAGAAATGAATCCAAAAGAAATAGTCAATAAAAAACAGAAACAGCTGTAACAATTTTACATGGCATGGTTCTGATTTCTGGGTCTATCGTGCACACACACTTTCTATTTCTCTTTTCTTCTATCTTTCCCAAATATTAGGATTTCACATTGCATTGGGGAAAAATAGTTATCAAGGCGGGGACAGATCTGCTCTCAAGTTTTGTGGTTCATAAATTTGTACAGCTTAAAGATTAATATTTTTAACCAAGTGGCAAAAACTGAAGTGAATGAGAAAAGAAGTGAAAAACGATTAGTGGGCAGAACAAAAGAGAGCTATGGGTTCTACAGGCAGGCCCAGATTTTCACATCATGAGGCCTGACAACATTTTAAAGCTGCTGTTTCTACATTCCCCCGTCTTCCCCACTTTTCAACACCTTTCAACAGAATGACAGGTGGTAGTTCTTAGCACTTGGACTGCATTTTTTGGGTGTAAAAGGCATCTAAACAGAATCTTTCTGAGAGACTGTGCATCAGTGCTGTGTTTTTACAGAAACACAAAGAATCTCAGAGTCAACCTTCTTAGTTTTAGAAACTGAAATATAGCACCTAAGCTAGGAGTCATCCTCTATTTTCACTCTTTGATAAGCCAAATTGCTCCCTTGAGATGACTATAGAAAGAGCACAGAGTAGCTGGGCTCTTAACACAGTATTTCAGTTAAGGATAGGGTTCCAGTTAAAGCTCGAGTGTTCCAGATGAAGAGTTTAATAACATCCCTAAAAAAGAAATAACCTAGTAGCTTGGAAACATGCCAAGGAAAAAGATTGCTGATCTTCTGACTGCCTGATGCTTTTTCAGGCTTGGAAGACATGCCTATATCACAGTGGAAGCGGTGATTTCTAGATTGGTTAAGAAGGGTAGCATAGAGTACTGTCAGCAGGGATTTCAGTTCACAGCAGCCACCTCAGAAAGTACCCAGGATATTTACTCTCCCTTTCTGATTGCTCTGCAATTTGGTATAAAGTATAATATAGTATAATAGTATAAAGCTTTGTAAGTATCTTCAGTATTTATTGACATCAGACTGCAATGGGAACTCAGACAATTTATATAAGCTCAGACTCAAAAGAACATCTCCGTGATTATGTCCATAAATCCATTCTCCCAATGTAGGAATGAAAAATAAGGGTTTTTTTTTAAAAAAAAAAGAAAAAAAAAAAGAAATTAATAAAATAACTTTTTAGTGAACAAGGAGTGTGATACCAAATACTTCTTTTTCCTAAAAGTTAAAAAATTCTCCTGAGAAACAAGAGATTGAAATTGAAGGAGCGTTGCCAGCATTTTGAGGGAGCAGATCCTGCCCCTCTATTCAGCTCTGGGGAGGCCGCACCTGGAGTATTGGGTGCAGATCTGGGGATCCTCAGTACAAGAGGGACGTGGAGCTTCTAGAGAGGGTCCAGTGTAGAGCAACCAAGATGATTAAGGGACTGCAGCATCTATTGTATGAAGAAAGACTAAATGGGCTGGGCCTGTTTAGCCTGGAGAAGACTGAGAGGAGATCTTATCAGCATGTTTAAATACCAGAGGTGTGAATGTAGGGAGGAGGGGGCCAAACTCTTCTTGGTGGTGGCCAGTGGTAGGACAAGGGCTAATGGGCACAAGTTGAAACACAGGCAGTTTCATCTCCACATGAGGAAGAACTTCTTTCCTGTGAGGGTGATGGAGCCCTGGAACAGACTGCCCAGAGATGCTATGGAGTCTCCTTCTCTGGACATCTTCCAAACCCGCCTGGATGCCACCCTGTGCCCCATGCTCTAGGGGTCCCTGCTGGAGCAGGGCATTGGACTGGATGATCTCTAGAGGTTCCTTCCCACCTCAACCATTCTGTGATTCTGTGAATCACTTACTGTAAGCCCTAAACCCACTAGCGCCAGTAGACTATGGTCATGGTACATTCTGAGAGGGCTATTTCAAATATCCAGTGAAGTACTGACCAGCAAAGGAACCACCTCTTCCAGCTGATCACCACAGCAGTTGTTCTCCAGATTACTTGTTAAGTGGCAATATGGTTAATCTGATAGCTTGCCATCAGGATGCTCTTCTGGGAGGCAAAGGTTCCTACTTTAAACTCACATTCTCTTACCAGTCAACCTGTGGGAAAAGGGATCTGAACTCAGACCTCCGTGATACAATTAGGTATCTTAATCCTTGCACTTCAAAGAAGAAGAAATAAATAAAAACATTGTCTCTTCTTTGGTCAGAAAGCCTTAACTGTTATTAAAAATTCTTGGAAGCCAAATTCAATATATAAATAAAAGCCTGAATCAAGCATATTGTTGACTCATGGGAAATTAGCTATGTTCAAATCAAATTGTGTTTTCTCTATTTCACTCTATGAGAGTGTATCTATTTTTTTTTTCAAGGACAAGATAAAATGCTTCACTTAGTATTAATTTCAAAAGACATACAAAAGTTTAGTTTAAAAATACAAGCTTAACAAGGGAAGAATTGGGTAAAAAGCAAGGCTCCTATTATGCCCAGGGAGAGACTAGCTCATCACAATGATTTCTTACTGATGTTTAAAATCAGTGGAATGGCAAATTGCACACAACACTTTGAGTTTGCTTAAGTACTCCAAAACCTTGGTCTAAACCTTTTTGGTCTGGAGGTCTCAGAAACAGCTTTTCTTTCAGATCACATTGTAGCCAACTTCCTTTCCGACTTCGTACGTAAAGTGCTAAAGAGCACCAAAAAAAAAAAAGTACAAAATAACGATTTTCAAATCTTTCTATTAGATTCAATAGCTTTAGGAAAAAAATGGTGAATGTCACTTTAACCAAATTTTCAGCAGTATAGTAGTATAATTGAGAATAGTGCCCTAGTCTGAAAAAATAAGAACAATAAATCAGAGGGCCAAAATCTCCCTTTAAATAATTACATCACATATGTCTGAATGAAAACAGAATTTGTCCATATTTCCAAAATGCGCATTACACACTAAGTACTTTTTAACTAAAAATTTCCCTGTTGTGTTTCTTATTCCATTTTTTTCAGCTGCGTCACTACAGCCAAATATGGTGCCTCTCAATAAATCAACTATATTTCAGACTCTTACATTACATTACTTCATCTTTCCTTAAAAATAATACTAATATGGGCTATTTTCTCTTCAAACCACTTTTATGTAATTAATGAGTTCAATATGTCTTAACTTTGGTGTTATATCAAAAGAGTTGAACAATACGATGTTTGGGTAACATGAACACCTGACATGTCAAAACTGACACCCCTTTTGGAAGGTCTCCTGTGGACAACTAGCTGCCTGCTACAGAACCTGTAGAAAGACCTGGAGATAATGTCTTTTTGACCAAATATTTCCTTTTTCGGTACAATGTGTTCTAGTAGACTAGACTATGTGAAGGCTTTGACCAAGCTCTGAACCATGCCATACTGGCCTTTGTCCTTTGTTGTTTTAGTAAATACGTGTTCAAACATTCAGTATCAATATTTAGTGATAATGAAGAATTTTAGGATGAATAGCCTGAATTACATAAAATTAACCTGGAATATGTTCCCCTAACTCAAGTATTGTGTTATGTAATCATCAGGCAGAACCTGCTAGCACACATATATCAAAACACAGAAATTATAGCAAAGTACCACAACACCCTCCAACTACTGTATCAATCATATTCAGTGCTGACAACAGCATGCTCTGCACCTCCACTAGGAGCTCACTGCTGCCAGATGCCAAAGCAGAACTTGCCCCTTGTGCTTTGATTCAAAATGACCTCAGAAGTCTGCAATACAAACACAGCCCAAGGAGAAGGAGAAGAGTTGGGCTGCAGGTTGCTGTGAAACATAGGCAGCCTATGAGCAATACAGAGGCGACGAAAATTGCCAAGTAGGGTAGAAAACCATAAGGTTGGACTGTGGTATCCTAGATGTCTAGGCAAAACAAAGGGCTTCACAACATGGTCACAGAACTCCCTTATTTTTTCAGGAGAGTTTCATAAGTTTGTCAGCAGGACTGAAAGGACAAACAGGTTAAACACACAAATTCTCACAGGTCCTCCACTGCCTTAGACTGAAGTACTTTTCAGTGTGCACTCTTCACACGATAGTACCACTTCACTGGGAGACTCTCTGTGGGGAGCATCTCTGCGGCCAATATTAAACTTTTACATTCTGCTCTGGGGGAATAGTTGAATGGCAGCCCATGGCAGGGTCAGTTCCCAGAACATATATTACTCTGAGGGAGTTGCCAGCATATGTTGATAGATACTGCTGTATTTCCTAGGCTGTTCCTAGGAAAGCTATAGAATGCCTAGAAGCTATAAAATGCCTGGACTGATTCGCAATAGAGGATGAAGGTGGAAACCTGAGGATTTCAGTTCTGGCAATCCAGCAATAAGAAGATTGTTTTAGCTGGGATCTAATAAAATGGTGTGGTTTTGTCCTGTATCATACACAGGTTAGAGCCCAAGAGTCACAATAAAGTCCCAGGTACATACAATGAGCCCAATGCAATGAATGAGGATGGCAGCCAACGGACTTTCATGCATCTTGAGAGGTGCCATCATAAGCCCCTTGGGAGAGGCCTGGTTTCATTCCTTCTAATGTGTCCTAGCTAAGAACTAGCCATTCAGTTCAAGTTAATCATCTGAGCTACATCTATAGCAGAGGGAAAGAGGGGAGGCAGCAACACAAGGCACAGAACAACTCCCGTGGACTCCAAGTCATCCTAAAAGACATGTCTGAGAAAAGTAGGAAATGCTGTGTCCTGGATGTACCTCATCATCATCACAAGGGATAGCTAACATTTCCACAAGGACCCTTCCATTTCAACTCTAAAGAAAAGATGAATCCAATATGCCTAGACAGCAAAATGAAGCTGTGATTGTAACAGAGAAAACCTCAGTGTGCAAGAATTAAACTAGTTGGCACAGATAAAGACAGCATTACAGGCATGGCAGCATGACCATTGCCATGAACTGCCAACAAGAGGATATACTTAGGTTTCAGGAGGTTTCATGCCCTGGTATGTTGTCCATTTTTAAATGTTGCCCATTGTGCAATCTGCACTGCCCTTGTAGCAAGTCCATACTTGCCACTTCCACTGTCAGGAGTCAACATCTTCATTTCATTTTGCAGGCATATGCTCAGGGAGATGCAGGGAGAACTGCTCAGCCACAATGCTGTTCTCACAGCTTTCCCAAGCTTTGGGTCATACTATAGCCAAGTATTTTCAAAAAAGTGCTAAGACACAATTGTTGATAACTGGGTGGGGTTTGGAGCATGTATAATTTTTTTTCTAGACTAATTGAAGATAAATATTTGACAGCAAAATGTGTACATTTAGGTAAAATCACTTTCTGCCAATGGCTTCCTGAGGTCATCAAATAACAGAGATGGAAAAACAGCGCGATGGCTCGTGCACATTTGGACAAAGCTTCTCTTTTCACATCAGAGTCTAATAAAATGTGAAAGGCAGCTCTGTATATATTCCCACTAAAGTAGCAGTGGCAGGAGGAGAGGGAGACTCTCATTTCTCTCATGGAGGGCCCCACGGATCTTTAGACTGCTTTTGACCTTCAGTGAAACCTGAGCAGACGAGATCACCTTTGCCACTCTGCTGCAGATGGGAATCAGCTCAGCCTTGCATGACTGTGGCTTACAGGGCTGTCAAGTAGTGGTTATTTGGGAGGTTCAAAGTGCTTGAATAAGATTTTAAATGTCTCGTTGAAGCACCTTGAGAAATACTCCCTGGAAAGCGAGACTTTTAGAAGAGATCCAAAGTCTGCCGTGAGAAATTCTTCCAGCTACGTGAGACTTGGCAGGTCCGAGCTCAGCTGCACTGCTATATCTTTCACTGCCAAGGATAATAAACAAATAGTGTTCCTTCTACCTAAAATGTTAGAGAAATTCACTTTTTTAAAAAGGAAGATTCCTTTCAAAAATCCCGGAAAGACACACAGTGCAAGTCCTTATGTAGCTACAATTCAATTCACACTCACGCACATCAATATCACTGGGTCTTGAATCTCTGACATCATGGTCATTGAGAATTTCTAAAGTACTTTTCCTAACTCTCCCAAGACTATCTACGGCTGTGCCCTGCCTCCTTAAAGCATTCCCTCCATTAAGCATCAAGAAAACCCAAAGTTGTTTACCTTCAGGGCAAGGTGTAAGGTTCATCTATTCATTCAAGTTTATACCAGTGGAATGAATGCAAGGCCTTTACTATGGGTTTGCTTATACAAGGAAGGTAGGGTGTGAATTTACAAGCTACAGTGTGAATTAACACTGTGCTGGCTGCTCCCTGCATGTGTACTTTAACATGCACTTGAGGAAGCCACTTCATACAAAGGCACTCTTAGTATGCACTCTTAGTGTCCACACAGGGATTTAGTGTGGAGCAATTAATGCAACATTAACCCACACCTAAGTTTACTGACTGCTAATTTATCTGTATAGACAAGTCTTTACATTGTGAAACTGCCTCATTCCCAGAAACCAATGGGCAACAATTGAAATAGTCATGTCTCTATAAAACTTCAACAAGAATATAGGTTACCCAAAAGAAAGTATTACTTCCTTATCTATAAATGAGGCTTTCATTGTCATAGTAATCTATCCAGCCAGCCATTATGAAAACTAAGGTTAATTCTCTGTCTAAACAAAATAACTTAAATACCAACTGGTCTGGTTTCCTTACTTTAGATGTTATAAAAATATCTAGAACTTCTCCTCACTTTTTGAGCAGTACTTTTCTATTTAATGAAAACATGCATTCCAAGAATGAGCAAGATTGACACACAAGATCCCAAGTTCATATTCAGTCCTCTGTGACCTCAGAACAATTTGCTTGTTGCCATATCTTAAAACATGCAGCTGCCTGTGTACCTCTGTGGTGAGAGGCCCACCTGGGTAATTCCACATAGTAGCAACTGCTTCGACCATTTCAGTCAGGTAAGAATATGGCCTCATTAATTTTCCAGAAGGAATAGTAAGGTAAGAAAGACACTCATGCCTTTTCTGAAAACATTTCTTTGCAAGCACCCAGGTAAAAAGTCTGCCCTTTAAAAGAAGACTGTGCATTAGTAAGAAAGCATCTCCCACTCTCCATTAATTCATGCTAAATTCTTAGTAAGACAATATCCACTTCAGCATCTTCCAAGTGCATCTTGTCTCATCTATGCTTGTCTCCTAAATTCTAAACTCCTCGGGGCATATTTTGTGATTATCTGGGTCTTGTTCAGTGCTGATCACATTATCAGAGATTAGCAAATAGTTCTTATTATTAACAATAACATATAATACGTGGCAAGATGTTCTCATACTTTTTCTTTATATTATTTTCCTGCAAAGCATGGCACAAAACAAAGAGCAGGCAAGAAGCAGACCCCTCAAAATGTTGAAAGGTCAGGTCCCCAGAGACAGGACACTTCGACACCAAAGTGACACACTACAGGCAACCAGTTCTCATGTAAGCTGCTTAGTTTGGAAGAGTGATACTCTTTCCTTCCCCTGGACATGTCTATATACTCAGCTTTCTCCCCTCTCTATGCAGAAAACCAGCTGGGGTAACTAATGTGCAGTAAAGAAGTAAAATAAACAGATCAGCAAAGTGCTGAGTCCAGTCATTTTTCCCTGGAGAATCTGAGCAGCTCTGAGGCTTTACTGGGGACTGCAATTAACACCTGCCTGAAGCATGTTTATGAACAAAGTTTGGGAGGGAGAGATGTTTCAGCCTTGTACAGAATGGTTCTGAACTGGCTCAGCTTTCTATGGGCTATTTTGGCAGAAGCCATGACTGAGCACAATCCTGAACTGAAAAGGAGTTTGAGGCTTCTTGCCACCTCCTCCACCCATCCCCATCTAGCTGCTAGCACAAAGCATGTGTTTCCATTTAATATTGGATGGCAGTCAATTCGTGTCTGGATTCTAATTCAGATGTTTATTCTGCTGTGGAATTAGTAGTGTTATTTTTTCGTTAGGTGTAGCTTACTTCTACTTCAGATCAGCAAAATCAGTTCTTCGACATTGTGATCACACTAATGTCTCAGACTTTTGAGAAATGCTCTGCCTCCTAAATTCTGGCTGCACCCTACTTCTAGCTCCCTCTCTATGCTTTCAGACTAAATCCTTCAAGTTCTTCCAGAATGACCAAAAGAGAAAGAGAGAAAAAAGAAAAAGAAAAACAAAGAAAAAGAAAAAGGAAAAAGAAGAAATAAAAAGAAATGGAAAAAGAGAAAACTCCCACTGGTATTAGCAGTGAGTTTAACAACAAAAAATGAAACTGTATCCTTCACTGAATTCCATCATTTTCACATCAGAATGGCTCCATTAGCGCACCCATTGCATTCTCTTTATCCTTCAGGGAGAGCTTATGTTTGTGTTTTTCTCCTTGTTTTTGACTGAATGTTACTCAGCTATATCAATTCAGTCTGTGCATAGAAAAATACATCATGATTTTCTGGAAAAATACATCTGGATAAGGCTTAGGATGGAATTTGGATTTCTTGCTTCAGGGCTCAAGCAAGATGAAGTCCAAGTTTAAGCTTCAGGGCATGAGTATTTTATGAGCATTCCTATAATATTTAAAATCACAGAAATCTGTAACGATCAAATGGGTTTCTGCCATCCTGGATAACTTAAAAAATATATATGCTCCCCTCCAGTATCAGTTTCATAAGAAATTCCTCCAATGCAATTCAGCCTGAGCTCCTTGAAATTCCAGTTTAAGCCTAATAGAATGCTCTGTGCATTGCCTGCTCAAGGACAACACATAATAAATACATAGCCAACACTGGTGTCAATACTTATGGGAGTGGTAATTCCTGTGAGATTAAAATGCTGGCTTTAGCCTTGTAGCACACAGGGCTGACAGTTCGTTCTGTATAAAACCAGGGAAAACAAAAACTTCAAAAGAAACAGGATACACCACTCAAGCAGCACCTGCAGCCTATCTGCTTTACGTTGACAATTTGTTCTAAGCATAACATGTAGTTTTGGTAGCATCCTGTTTGTTCCACAATGCATTGTTTTGTGTTCCTTTCCTGAAGCTCCTTTAAGTAACCAGTTTCTGTGTCAGACATCCTAATTTTATTCATCTGTTCCCCCCAATTTTACTACAGCCTTGTGTTCTTACTAAAGATGAAGTATTTTCCAAAGAAAACAAGCCAAAGGACAGTAAAAATATACAAATTCTCTACCCTTCTGCTTAGCAATTTTCAATCCTACTTTACATGTCACAGTCAAATGAGTCATTATGTCAAATGAATCAAAATTCCTATCTCATCTTTCTACAGTAGAGTCACAGAAATGGTAAAGCACTATCTGCATGTACAGCACCAATAAAAGCTAAAACAATATAAAAGTCCTAATAATTTGATCAAAAGACAATTTTCTTGACATTTCTCCGAGTCACTAAGATTTCCAGGCATTTGGTCAAATGACTGACAATATAATCAGGATGATGGTAAGCAGACTGCCTACTTTATAAACATATCTTTGGGCAATCAGTCAAACCATAGAGTAATGCATTCCCTTTCAAAAAACTAAGATGAAATATTTGTGGCATTTATATGCCCATTAGCCACAGCACAGGTCTGAGTTAGGTAACCATTTTCCTTAAATTTACTTAAGGAAAATGCCTTAAAAGTTACTTATCTACTGTTACAAGCAGTGAGAGTTTGCACCTGAGAAGCTTGGTATTGTAAATTTGGCAAAAACATGTTAGACAAGTCCATTCTATCACAGCCACACAGTCACTCTGCTACTGTAGTCTGTTCTCTCTAGTTGTGTATTTCTTTCACCGACATTGCTGAGGCCAACATATAACAGGAGACCAGATTTGTAGAAGTCTAATAGTATCTGTGCACATTTTAAAGGATGATTTGCCATGAGGAGCAAATCCAGATGAATCTCCCTTGCACTACCCTAGGCTTGGAGGTCCCTGTGGGTTTACTTTTGGCACTGGACTGTATCAGAAGCAGACAGGGTCATGATTCATTGGGAAGGTACAAGGGATCCACAGCTGTGTGGGTCTTCCCATCACACCACCCACTCAAACATCCATAAGAAGGCTGAATATGATATTTATACTGCTACTTTAGGTAATAGTCTAGTGACCAACAAGCATCTGGAAGCATTCCCCAGGCCCGAAGGAGAGAATGTCTTCCCCATTTCCCACCACACAGCTTCTCAGTACTCAGTCCAGCTTTCCAGCCTTCACTGCCAACATATTTAACCCTGTAATCCAGTCATTAAAATCACAGTTGTTGTCCAATTTAAAAACAGTCCACACGCAGGTTTTGTGTGTTGGTGTGAGTGTGTGTATGAGTGTGTGAACATGCATGTATGTAAAATTTGTCAGGCTTCAGGGACAACCTGCCAAGAAGACGACCACATCCCTGGTGTTCTGCTTGGGTTTTTCAGCTTTCTAGGTTTCATTTGTTTATCCTCTCAAGTATTCCTAGGAATGGAAAAATATTGTGAACAAATCCACTAACCAACCTTTTTTCCCTTTTTTTTTGTAGCTTTCCATAATTGAAACCAAGCTCACCCACTACACTACACTTTACTACTATTCCTTATACAGACAGCCATTCTGGGGACTCCGGTTATAATGTCCTCAGCCACAGCTCTGCCTGACTGTCAAGAACCCAAGCACAGAGCACCCTCAGCTCTCTTAAGGGGAAGGTGACACTCCTCAGTGATGACTCCACAGATGAACACTTCATAGTCTGCTTGCAAGTGACTCATAGTTCTCTTTTTCCTTCTTGGCCAGCGTAACCTAGGCTGTGGATTTAGGAACACAATGAACACCCTTATGATTAAATTTGGTTGTGTTGACTGAAATCTCCTTTTAGCCAATCTGACTGTTTAGTACCTTCAAAAGGGCTTTCCTGCTTATGAAAGCTACAGCATAAAGGAGGAAAACTGAGACACAGTTATGGACAAAGTTATTATTTTCTGATTTAGAGTTCATAGCTGGCACATAGTTTGTCTCAAGGTCTGCAGAAAGTGGCACTCAGAATAAGCAACTAACAAACCATAATAAATTATTGAGTGTGGCTTAAGACCTAGTTCTGCAAAGAGTTGCATATATGCATCATTTTACACACAATCTTCTTGTTGAAGTTCCTTCATCTACATTAAATCAAAGCAGCTATTTTTTGGACTTAACTTTAAGCACTGGACTATTTACAGGATCAAAGTATTATACAACACTCATATTAGTCTACTACAGCCACTTTACCTTTCCAACTACTACTTTCCTCAGTCCAGGGCTATGTTGTTACCCTCTATGGAATGTGGAGCAGATTTCCTCTGATGGAGGACTTGAGTTTCTTTATTTATAGCATGGTAAGTACCAGGTGCAAAAAATAGAGCTTAACCTGCTAAACGTTCAAGGTCAAATCCAGTGTGCTTGCTCTGGATTTGTGAAAGGAAATGGGAGTTACATTTGTCCCTCTCCCTCCTCCACAATCCATTTTTCTTTTTTTCCCCCCCTTTATGGCTTACTTTACCAGTCGGAAGCTACAGGAAAGGCTGAGGAAGAGGTGGGCGTGTGGTTCTCTGCACTTCACACACCAGGAAGCGGAATCAAGTGGGCAGGCAGGACATGGCCAGCTGCGTTTCACGGCCAGGGCTCCTGCTCGTCAGCCTGAGTCACCACGGAGCTCCCTCGAGTCCTTCGCTTCTGCCCTGCAGTCAGGAGCAGTATCAGCCTTCATCTGCTCACCCTCATAACTGGCACTGGGCGAAAGGAGAGGAGGTGCCACCCTCCTGCTCGTCCTTTACAAGCCCCTGTCAACTACAGTCATGAAGTGCATGTGCCCTGCCTGGGTACCTCTGTTTCATATAAAAATGAAAACACATGTCCCAGGGAACAACAGTATTGCCTCCTCAACATCCATACACAGTCCAAAATCATTAGCTTCCTCATCTGCTCCCTTCTGGGAACGGAACAAATGAGCTTTACATTAGATCATGGCTGTACAGAAAGTTGCCAAATGCTTGGAAACTACAATGTGTCTTAGTAAAGCTCAAGGGTATTAGAATACTGCATAGAGACAGGAGGGACTTTCCCAAGGTTTGTAGTGTCTTTCCCCCTTCACCTTGCCTTAAATCCAGGGAAGGCTGGAGGAACTCCGCATCTCCTACAAGGCATTCAGTATAAGTCAGCATGATGTCAATAGACCACAAGCACCTAAACCACATGTGGGTTTACAGATCAAAATCAATGCTTTATGCCCTGAAGCAAATCTGTAAGCCAGGGCAGGCTTTGGAAAATAAGAGTAATATGCTCCCTGTGACTAGGTCCACTAAATAAGAAAGCAGCTGCATTTGCAAAACAGGCTCTAAAATTTTAAGTTTTTGCAAGCAGACACCATTTTCTGACATCTGGGAGGGAAATGCAAATTCCAAGCTTGCCACATACAGGGTCCCAATCAGATTTAAGATTTAACAGAGCAGTACTTGATTTGAGTCCAATTTATTTTGGGATTGGGGTTTATTATTTTGAAAAGGATACAACTGAGTATCAGAAAGCAGGAGTGTAAGATGAATAGAAATGTGTATGTAGATGAGAGTTGGAAGGAAAGTAGTTTTCCTATGAGACCTTGTGAAAAAAAAAAGCTATGCAATGTATATTTACAAAAGGAAAAATGGGAGAGAAGAATGGTATCTTTTGGCTAATTGCACCATACATCTGGGAAATTGAAAAGAACCCGAAGATGTTCAATGTCTAAAAGAAACAAAGCAATATGTTTCCCAGGTTACTAGTCTATAAAACAAAAAGCAGGCACAATAATGAACTCAGACGCTACATTATGCTGCTGTTATGGTCTGCACTGGGTTGAAACTGCTCAGTGGAACTTTAAAGTGACAGAGGATGCGAAAATATAGAAGGAGAGAAAAATAATGCTGAAAGCGAAGGGAAATGTTTGTGCTCCTTAACAAAAGATGTCCCAGCAGTTCCTATGCACACACTTCCTTCAAGGTGACCAAGGGCTGCTTTCAGCTAACTCAGCCATGGTCTTTATTCCATTCTGAGTGTCATGGGTCTGACACTTTTTGGCCACTGTCAGAAAGCACTTGCCATGTGTCAATCAATTTATTTCTTTTTTTCATGACCCAATTAAAAGTAACTTGAATCCACCCATGAGGCACCCTGCCCTAGCTGCACTTCTGCTGTGATGTACACTCTGCTCCAATCCTTCTGGAGACAATAAAAGGGCTAAGGGTGGAAAGACACCCTCTTCTTTAATTAAAGCCATTTGTAACATGTAAACGACTCACGACAGAAGCAGGAGGAGTTTGTGAATATCGTCTGAAATCAGCCTCACAGAACAAGGGCCAATATTTACATTTCTATTGCTTAGCACTGTTTGGGTTGGGAATTACAGCAGTCTTCTGATTAACTACCTGCAGGCATGTACCAGTTTGACCTTTTGCATGCTAAATTGCACGCACTAAATTAAATTTTCCTCTCTCTTTTACTGAGATAAACAAGGCCAGTTACATGACTCAGACTGCCCTTTTCCTCCTGCCATTCCATATGCAAAGTCAATACTAGCCAGCTAATCCTCTAATTTAAGAGCAGACTTCTGAACTTTTGGAAGTGATTAGAAGGATTTTGTTTCTTTTAAGCAGTTGTGAGTCTATAATTTGTATTCAGTTTGGAAATATATGCAAGAAGCATCACAATAAAGAGAGTTTTCTGGTAAATGGTTTACAGAGGTAAATGAATGAGCCATGTTCGTTATTATCTCTTTATAAATGTGACGAAATAGTACAATCAATCAACTGCAATGGTTGCTTACAGAGCATGCTTTTCAAGAGAATATAGGAAGAAGGAAAAAGAAGAAGAGAAAAAATATGTTCAGCAGATGATCAGTTGCGTTTTGTACAGAAAATAAATTAGACAGTCTTAGATCAAGTCCAGCTATTCAGTTTTCAAATGGTAGTAACTAACATGAGAAAATTTTAAAGCACATCATTACTCAGACATTTTCACTATATCACCAGTTGAAATGATGCAAATCAGGAACAACTTTGTTGAAATCAGATGAAGTTGTTCTCTGAACCCAACTACACAGATTTAGTAGTACTTCTTTCCCAGCAAATTATGAGCAAATGTAATCAATTTACAGAAGTTTGCTTAATTTATGCAAAAGATTATAGAGGAAAAAAACAGGTGAGGCCAATGTGAAATAAAACAAAATCTGTCCTTGTTCTCAGTACAGTCTCAAACAAAATACTAAACCCTGGGCCAGTCCTCGGGTATGGCCAATTTAGCAGCTTTCAGTCACTACTAAAGCTGCCTAGAGAGCTGCAGTGATGCTACATCCATTCCCAGAACCTTGTGGTCCGAAGAATAAAATATTGGAAGAACTCTAATACAGACTTTATGTTGCCCAAATTGATCAGCTTAGGATCTTTCATAACTTTTAACATAATACATTATTATGGAAAATAGTAGTTTGGAGATATCAGGGTCATTCTGACAAACTCTCATTGCTGCAGTCATACTTCTCTCTTTTATAACAATGTGCATGTAACAGCACAGCAGCCATTTTCACAGAAAAGTGATGACGGAGCAGCATTTGTGAGGTTTTGATCCTTAGAAGGTAAATGTTGTGTCTTTTTGTTCAAAGGACTAAGGTAACCTAGATTTACTGTGTACTTCATTTATTATTTCCATAGCTTCAGGTTCTCTCAGTGAGAAACAGAACAGGAAGCTCTGAGATGTGACTGAATCCTTTAACTTTCTGCCACAAACTGCAGTTTGAAAAGCTCAGCTCTGCTTACCTGATTTAAACTAAAGCACATGACAAGTCATATGTTTACCATGAGCACATTAAGATTTACAGGACATAACTATTTGCTTTCACCAGTCACTATTGAGTTTTACTGGCTTTTTTACTAGCATTTATCTGTGGGGTAAAAAGATTTCTGAGTTGATCAAAAGAAATCAATTATCATGCAAGAGGACATTTTTCCCTGAGAGTAGTTCCCACGTGTTACACGGACCCTGTGCCAGTTATTCAAGACCATAACATCATGCATGATCACTTCCTTGTTGAGACAGGAGGAGCAGGCCTAAATCCTCATGCAGCAAAGGAAAATAGTCTCTTATATACCACATGTATACAGATTCATCTATCTATATAACAATTTATTCTCAAAAGAGAAAAAGAAAGGGTGCTTTGATTCACAAGTGATTGCCTCACCATAGCATTTATTCATAACTATTCCTTTTTATTCACCAATGTATATTGAAAGACATCCCTCATCTATTATACGTAAAAATATATGAAATTGCATCAGCCACAAGTACCCATAGATACTATGATGCACAAAGAACAATAGAACAACAGAAGCCAAATCCACACACTGTTCACTGCATTAAAAAACTGGCAGAGCAATCTTCTGGGAAATTTCCGTGGTAGAAATAAAAGAGAAGCTACATTTCTCAAGGTCATGACCAGTCGGCTCAAGTTCATAGATACCACTAAACAGTTCCTGCTAGGTCATATAAGGGCTAGGTGAGGGGACCAGATGGGAAAGGACTAGCTGAGCTTCAATGGAAATCATTTTAAAAGGCGAGTAATTCTGTCAAACTGATGGTAATCAGCATAGCTGTAGGAAAGTGATAAGATTCACTTGGGAAATTAATCTAGATACCCATCATAATTTATTTAGCCCACAGTTCTTCATAGAGTTTTGTACCATTTTCCTTCTCTATTACACCAAGAGAAGTAAATCTGCATCATTTACAATTTTGTAAGTTTACTAAGTGAACTTTACTAAGTTCATGTTCCAGGATTTTACTGAGCAAAGCTCTTTGATATGTTTTTATGTATTTTTACAGATGCATAATATAGATGCACGATCAAAGCCATACAGTTATATAGCCTGTATTATATCGACTGTGTACACATATATAGTACACTTAACTTGAATCACAGCTTGCTGTTTCCCAGTTTTTAAGCCCAGAAGGAATATTTGCTTATACAAAGCCAAGTAATTATATAAATAATATAGAAATATTTTCCTCTATTTTTCTATTTGCAATACTCCTGTCATATATTACAGAAACATGATACATTTTTTTCTGCCTGCAGAGCATATCTAAACCACATCTTGATTCAAAAAGAATCCTGTGAGGGACTGAGGGTAGATGGTTGTCTCCATGCAGAAGTAGTTATTGAGGAGAATATCAGAAATATATAGAAATACAAAACTTAGTGTTGATGGAGACAGAGTGCACACATTTTTTCACTCCAGACCTTTCCTCCCACCACATTTCACATATGCTTGCTGATCTGACCTGACCCTCCAGCAATATGTTTGGAATTTGTACTGTATATCACAATGTGACTATGTTCCCCAACCAAGAACTTATCTATCTGGTTCATCTTTTTAGGCTTTTTTTTTCTTTTCTTTTCTTCTTTTCTTTATCTTTTTTTTTCTTGTCTTTGTTAATTATGCACAGAGGAGCAAGTATCCTCTTCCACTAATCTTGTGGACCTGAACTTGAAAGTTAAAAGGGCATTAGACTCTTGACAAATACCTTGATTACTTGACAGCTCCAGCATCTGAGAGACTACTTTCCACGGTTGGCTCCTGGTAGTCTTCTACACAGAGACTGAAACTAAACAAACAGAGGATGAAATCTGACCTTGTGGAACTCAATGATAAACTTGGTTTTGACTGCAGAGTAGACAGAAATTTTAATGTAAGCTTACAAGACAGCACAGAAAATGGGAGCACTTCCTCCTTTACTGACCAGTTTCGCCCCTTTCACTTTTGTCAGGGTTTTTGGGGTTTTTTTTCCCTCATTAAATTCCAAAGGATTGGAAAAAGCAGAAGCATTTCCTTTCCCATTACTAACAATTACATAAAACAATTAATACTCCAAAAGAATAGACTAAATACTTCCAGTATTTCAAGGCACTGGCATATGCAATTCTGTCCTGGAATAGAATGTGTAAAGGTACATTGCCTTACTTGTCTTTCACAGGGAGTATGTGCCCACATGTTTTCAGGTTCCTGAGGAAGATAACTTTGTTATTAAGCAAAACGTGAACAGTTCTGCATCAAATGAGTAGCAGCCTAGATCAAATTAACTTTTGCTGTGCTTGTAATAAGGTCTAGACATTTTTAATAAAGGAAAGGAGGATCATAGGACTACCTGCCCATAGCAAGTTTTATGCTCCTAAAAATAGCGTATTTGAGACACAAATAAAGCAAAGAACTGGGAGAATACATACCCAGATTTATTTCTACCTTCACTGATGTCTTGCCATCTACCTCCTAATGATCAGTTATCCTTCCTTTTCCTAACTTTTGCCGCGAAAAAATAGGGATGATCTTGTCCGCTTCATAGAAATATTAGGTGTGTGACCCTCAACAAGACCATATCAGCGAACTAAGCACCACATCACCATACAGGAAGTGTGATCTTCAGTATTCTGGAGTTTTGATTAGTAAAACAAAGGATGGCATGGAGGAACAATAACGTCAGTTTCTCTGCAGACAGAGAACTGTAGCACAAACTTGGTAAGTAATCTGCCTAGGAAAGCCAATTTAGTCTTTTTTTTTTTTCAAAATGGAGCATGTTACTATAGAGAAATAACTTTTATCTCTATCACAGACTTGGCATAAGAGCAGCAAAACTCCCATTTATTCTGAGAAAGGACAGAACACATAATACTTTCTTTCGAGAGCCGTAAGCTGCTGAGTGAAGAGCAAAAATGCAGAATTAGCATGTGAATTAATTGTATCACCCTGCTAAAAATGAGAGCATTTAAAGCTTTCTTTCACAGGCACTTTTTTGTTTCTTACATATGGATCTTGGCAATTAGAAACTGAGTTAATAAGTCTCAAAACAGTGAAATTCCTACTGTGAAGAGCAAGGTATATGAGGTGACAGTAGCAGTTAATAAGCCAAAGGACAAGTTAGCATTGCAAAATGCGACCTTTGACAGGAAGGGCAGGAGTCATGGGGCAAATCTGGAAACAGACTGGCTCTTTAAGCCTTCTGGCTCGGGCTACAATCCCTACCTAGTTTATTCTTCTTTGTCTGGAGACAACGAAACCCTCCAGTTTTACACGTAGCTTGAGCAGCAAAGCATCCAGTGGGGACATGTCCTCTCTCCCGTGTCTCATCTGATCTCCTAGAGCACCATGTTGCCACCACGTTTGTGCTCCTGAATCCTACCTTTCTGCAGGAACAATACATTTCTGTTTCAAGTAGGCATTGGGTTCGAAAGAAACAGATGCTCTGTTTTTCCAGCTATAGAACTGACACTTGCAACCAATCATCCACATTTTCACATCAGTGTTCACCTCAGCTGCCTTTAGTGGCTACTATCCTTCAGTTTCTATAAACACTTGGGTGGAAGAAAGTACGTTCAAATGCTTGATTATATGCAAGTACTTGTAGAGCACATTGACAAGTATTCAATCAGTACTTGAATTCAAGTTTGATTGTTACAGTCAAACACCAAGCTCAAAATCAGCATTGTTGGTGATTAAATACCTGCCTCACCAAGCAGGCAACAGCCACTGTCTCGTGTGACTCGCACAGCCAGCCAGGGCAGTGGAAATGATGAGCATCGTCAAGGAGCTGGCTGCAAAATAACTCAGAATGAGAACATTCTCCCAAGGAACTGACAACTAATTTTAAAATAATGAATGCACTGAAAAGCAGCACAAGCTTCAATTGCAAACTTATGAAGAGAAAAATAAGCAATGTGTTGAATAAATTGTTTATTCCAAATGATTCATCCAGGCCTATTAACTATCCATCTCTACAAATATTTTCATAAGGCACAATCAACTGACATGAACCACTAGAAGAAACGTGCTGCAGAAAAGCAAAGTGCTGCCACTGCCGTTTGAGAACAGAAAAACAGACTGTGAGACTCTGTGGAGACTCTCTCGGCCTAGCTGGAGAGGCCGTGTCAGGCCTGACAAGCACCGAGTTTAAGCTGAGCTTTGATGGCGTGCATCGCCGCCTAGACCCACGTAGTGAGCGTGTCTGCTGAAGCAGCCCAAGGCTTTTCTTCCTTGTCCTCCTACAGAAGGGCGACCCGCTCGCGGTCCTGCGGCAGAAGTGATGGGCAGGGTGCAAGGTCTGTGATCCCCAACGGGCGCCAATCGAGGTGGTGCTGTTCGCCAAGAGGCACAAGAGCAGGGCCAGAGGCCCCTCGGAAAAGCAGCGTGCGGGCACTGGAATGGAGCCTGGGCAGGAGGAGCCCACGAGGAGCTGGGCACCCTCCTCTCCTTGTCCTCCCTTCTCCTTGGAAATGGAGAACATGCCGAGGAGACACTTTGAAGGCCTTCAGGCACTGCCCAAATGTGCTGTTATTGATTCCCATAGTGCAGTCCATCTCCACAAACACGGATGTGCCTTTTCCAAACGCGTTAGGAAAGTCTTTGATCTGGCGTGCTCCATGAGAGAAAAAACCCACGTATGGGCCGAAAGCGACTGCTAAATATGGCCTTGGCTGGTGGCAAGGCTGCCCGGCCCGCCTCGCGAGGGCCCCGAACCATCACGTCCCGGAGAGCTCGCCAGGCTCCCTCAGCCTAAACATTTTATGGAGCGGGGGGTCGAAGGTCACCAACTGTCAAAACACAGCACGAGTGACAGAGTGCTCCTGTGCGGAAACCGGGCAGACGGGACGGCAGGGCTCACGCGCCGCGCTGCCCAGGGCGCGCCGCAAACGGCACGGCCGCCCCTGAGGAGCAACGGCCGCTGCCCCGCTAAACCTGCCTGGTTTTTACAAGTGGAGCTCAAAGTTAAGGGCCCGTGAGCTTTAAAAGATCAGTGCACACGGTGCACATGTGGAATTAAACTATTCTAAATGTCCTTTTTTTTTTTTTTTTTTTTTTAATGGAGGGAAATAACCCCCAAACTTTGAACTGCCAAACCTAACCAGCAGCAAACTCCAAAGCACCAGGTGGTTTCATAAACCCAAAGGTTCATAAATCTTTCTTTAAGGTTTCCAATTTCAAAAACGAGACTGTTTGCTTTGCTTTTTTTTTCCGAATTTTCTCCCTCCCCTCCCTTTCTTCGTTGCCTTTGGGTGTGTGACCTGCAAGCCCCTCGTAGCCTTTCAAGCTCGCGACGCCAGCGCGGGCTGCAAAGAGGCTGCCCAGGCACCGTGGGGCTCCGGGAATGGCTCCGTCCTCCAGCAGGTACCGCTGCGGAAGGGGCTGCACGGAAGAACTCCAGTTCTTCTGTCGAAACCTTCTGCTTTTAAACGCTGCCGGCTGCACAGCTCGAAACAGTAGGAAGAGCTCAAGCTTTTGAGGGCCTCTGTTCTACCCACTGCTTGGGCCCTTTGGAAAAAGAGAAAACAAAAATGAAAATCAAGGCAGAGTGATGCTTATTTTGATGAGGTCTCCTCCATCAGACCCACTGGTCAACTATGGTCCACCTGGGCAATTCATCTGTCTTGGAGGAAACCTTGGGTGTCTATCAGGAGCAGACAGCAGGTTTGGGGCAACATGAATATTCAGTGGAACTTGTTTAAGAAAAATAGTTGTCAAGAGGATTGTGAGCTCTTCTTGCAGCAGGAACCTGCTATATTTATATTATATATAAATACATATATATATATAGCCCTCCAAATGTGCAGTATATTCCAGGAGATACCCAACCTTCCACAGTTGCTTTGATGTAAGAAGTACTATTGCGTGCAATCCTTCCCTAATGTTAAAAGCAGCCAGCTAGTGGCTGCGTGCTGCTCATTTAGATGCTTCTCTGCAATCAAGACACATCCCTATACACAGTCCTCTGATCTTCTGAAACTGCCAGAAAATAAAGTAGAGTGAAGGAATGGTCATAGACTTCTGGCTTCTCTCTCTGTTTCCTAATTAGGCCTATAAAAACTGCTTGTTTTCACACATGCCTCAGATCATAGAACCATTCGGGCTAGAAGAGGCCTCAGAGGGCCCCAAGTGAAACCCCCTGCTCAATGCAGTCTGCTCCCTCTGCTCTGCATGTTCTTCTGTAAACGATTTAGCATGGAGAGAGGGTCACTTAAATAGCTGTGGGGCCATTAACTAGCTTGCTTTACATAAATAAGACAGATGGGATTTTTCAGACCATTGCCACCTTTCTGCTTTAGAAACAGCCCAGAACTAGTCCCCATAAATGGATCACTAGCAAATAATCATGGAGAACGGTTCAAATATATCACAGCTCTGCATGAGGGCAGGTTTAAATCTCAGCCGCTTGATAGCCAAGAGTGTTGTCCAGTCAGACTGAAGCCAGAAATTGCATTGCATCTCCTTAAACATTACGTAGCTAATTAGTCATAGTATTCCTATAAAACCCATAATTAAGTAAGTAAGTAGCAGCAACTTTCACTGAAGGAAAACGAGAATGCTGTGGAGGGTGACCAAAGCTGTGCAGGAAGCCTAAGTTAGTGTCAGAGCTTAGGTTAAGTACTTTCACCTCCTCTGTGGTGCAAATTATTAAACTGCTCTGTTTTGCTGATTGCGTCCCACCAGCTGATGAGATATGGCACTATTTCAGATACATGAAACTGCATAAAGGGGTCATTTAGATACCAGTCACCTGTGTTGCCAAACCTTCATCTGGGCAAAAGTCTTTCTTCTAGAATAAATGTTCCCGACTATTTTCTGAACCTTTCTTTTATCCTACAATATCTCATCTCTTTCTTTATCCACCATGCATATACAAACATATATACGCTTTACATTAATATTGCATAAAATTATCACTTTTAAAAAACCAAAAGAGAAAAAAAAGAAGAGCTTTGCTCCCTCTTCTTTTTTTTTTTTTTAACGTTGTAACTCCATTTGACATACTGCCATGGGCAGCCCCTCCAATAACAATGAGTAAATATCTTTTTACTGGTAGGCTATTTAGGACCTACTGCAAGCTGTAACCACAATTATATAGGCAACTACCACTGCATGCATGTGGCAATGTTTACTAAATCTCTTGATTCACTAAATATACTTCCACATCCTAACAGGTTTATTGTTATTGCTCTGTGGTACCTTCATATTGATTATAATTTCAAAATTCTGTGCTTGAGATCAGTGAGTATCAGTGAGTAAATCAAGTGACAGCTCATAGGCTTAGAACTGAACCACAGCAAATATCTGTTATCCACAGCTATCAAAATAATAAAGAGATTCTCCTCACCTGTTCTCTAGGGCTAACTTTGATTCTCTGCTGAACTGCAAGAAAAGAAACAGGAAAGCAGACAATTTACAGACAACAGGTCCAGTTCCAGTTAGGAATAGCAAATGCAGCATCTGAAATCTTCCAAGGTAGTGGTCAGCATGACAAAGAGGCTATTCTTTTCTACCATAGCTCCTACAAAACTGAAATCCCCTCTGCTTTTAACTCAGAAGTGTCACAGTATTGCCCTCTTGACCCTGTGTCTCTGAGAATTATGCACCGTATTGAGAAGTAGCCGTCTCAGGTTAAACACAAGAGGTGGATCTGGGCCTAATAGGCAGAAGGCAACACTTGTCATGCCAGTGTTCAGTCTACTGAAACCATAGACTCTTCTGTAATAGAATCTGTGCTCCAGCTCTCAAAGTGGTGCACGACCACCACATTGCACTGGACCCACAGTTAAACGCAATTGTCACATATCCTTTTTTCCCTTCTCTTTCTTTAACTGGCCAAGAGGGACACTGACTGCTAGATGTGGGTTTAGTGGTAGGGACTTGAGGCGGTGCTACTAGCTTAAATTCCACCCTCACCATATGTCCCTAAGGGTGCCTGAAAATATCCTTGGGATCCCAATCCAGCATGCCAAATGCAGCATGCCACTTCCCAAGCTCAAAGCCTGCTGGACAGAACACCACACAGATATTCAGTGCTGGCTATTTCTTTTAAGCAGAAGAAAATTTCTAGTCCTTATCTTTACAGCAACCAGATGAGATAGACTCATGTAGCACTATCTGTACAAAGAGTTACTTCTCATTCAGCACATGCTATGAAAATACTGCTGAGTAGGAATTCTGCCCTAGCAGAATACAGGCTGGATTCTGGTGAGACTGAGTTTCACTAAAGGACTCATCATTTCAGCTACAGCATTGAGACCCTAAGGGACTGATGCACACCTCTTCTTTTGGATGAAGCCTGTTCCAAAAATGTCAGAGTGGCTGGTAGCAAATCATTTCAAGGGAGTTAATTCTTATCCCTTCAACAAAGCACACACACTACTACTAACAACTACCACATGCTACTACTAACACACTACTACTAACTATATTTGTCTGACAGCGTTTTTGAGTTGTTAGTCAAAAAGATAGTTATTTTCACTTTTGCTACTTCCTTATGTTAATTTTGCCAAGATTAGAAGAGAATAAGGCAGTACAATATAAAAATTTATCTAAACTCCCTAATTAAAATGAGGTAAGAAGTATTTTTCAGGGAAGTCCATATATTTACTTTAGGTTCTCGAGGAGTGAATTAACATGATAGGTGGATGACTCTGTACTACTGTTTATGCAGGCAACATTCGTTGAGATTAGAACAGTAACTGTACTCAAGTTGCATCCTACAGAGTCTACCAACATAGCAGCTCACCTAAATTCTAGAAGAGATGCCGGCCTTGCTTGAACTCCATCATTACATACTGAACAAATTGCTCTATGTTCACTTCACAGTGTGCTAGCAAAGCCCTATGATTAGCTGCTCTTCCATTAGTTGTTCATATACGGTGAAAGCGACAAGAATCCAAGCAACAGGGATAAACAGCAGACCAACAACTCATTTAGTTGTATTTATACAGAAGAACCTTACTCTGCCAGAAGCACTATGAATCAACATGCTTGATCTATTAATCAGTATACTACTTTTTCCTTCACTTTTTTTCTGCACCATTAACGAAAGTTGACAGCATTTCTAAACTCAGTTTACATATAGACATGCTTGCATGGGATGACTCTCTCACTATATATGTGTGTGTATATATATATATGTATGTATCTGTGTGTTATTAATCTATGAACTGGTCTAGACCATACAGAAGCAAATAAAGGACCTCTGTAATCCGCAGAGAAGTATATGCAGTTATTGCATCAAGATACACAAATGCAGGTGACAGTCTAAAGGATTTGGGGCAGGTAAACAATGTCTGTCTTACCATACAAAGTAGTATGTTTCTTATACGGTGTCACAGTAGGTGACACCAGTAGACCAGAAGGTATCTGGATTTGAAAAAGGGAAGCACTGTAGGACCTTCAGATGATTCAGTAGGAATTTTAAGACAGATGTAGAAGCAAGGGTACATTTTATGTGCAGAGTTTATGACTGTGACCTCTATTAAGGCTACAGAAATATTCCAATTTACAAAGGTATTAAAGGATACAATGTTAAAACTCTTCTTGCAGAAATAGCAATATATGCACTATTGATTTTACCACAAACCTCTAAAACTAGTTCCACAATCCCTTAGATTTATCACAAATCATAAACATTGAGACTATTTCCCTACACAAATACAACAGATAAAAACACTGGCAGTATATATTTCAGAAAGGATTTCTGTAAATATGGGCTTTTCTTTTTTCACAGTTTGAATATGTCATGTGGTATTGGACAACATAAGGGTAATTGTATCTGCTCTTATTCAGAGGTTAGCAGGCCTTTCTGACCTAAAGTTCTTAGTGAAAAAAAAAAAAAAAAAAAAAAAAAAAAAGAGAGAGAGACTAATCAAATGCCTCCAAAATATCTTTAGTAGAGAGCACTGAACACTACCGTGGATCTGTCAGATAAAAGTTAATTGTATCTCTTCCTGATGGATCTTTTAAGTCTTCTTTTTAAAAACTTGCAGACCTCACTTCAGAAAGTGAAGGGCAACTTGAAATTCTCTCCAGATGTCAGAGGTTTTGGTCCTTTTTCTTCTCAGATTCATATTCATGAATAGAAGAAATAGACAAAAAAAATGAGAGAGAGCAATTACAAAACCCACACATTTAAAAGACATGTAAATTAAAAACCTTTGTGAAGTGAAAAGTGGCTGGAGGGAATGCACAAGAATAGTCAGTTATTGCTGGCATGTTTATGGGCTTTGACGGTTCTTTACATCTAGCTCAGTAAGAACGGTTACCAGAGCTCTACCTCACACTAAGGTTTTATGGGATTAATGAAGTCTTTATTAAACCAAATACCTGCATTTTCCATTACTGTCCATGCAGCTATGAGAACCCTACACTTTTCCATACATGGTAGAAATTAAAATTGAAGCACATCAAAAATGGCTGCCACTTTGCCTTTACATTTTCCTGTGAGCATCAATATCTCTAATAAGGAAATGGATTTATTTCTTCTGTCATTGTTTAAAATTGCACCACTTTTTTATTATTTTATTTCTGGCATGTATCAAACTATGTGGAGGATAAACTCAGTACTACTGGTGGATTTTTGGAGATTACATTTTCTGGTTCATCTTAGATTTTGCAACAGAAAGAGTCTTGTGTAAACTGAGAAAAAAAATCACTGAATGGTCATCCTGTATCAATTGTGGGGAATCTTCACCTCACAGTTATGTCTAAATAACTTGCTAAATATCTTTCCTCTGACTGGCTTCTATAAGACAGGGTGGTATTAGTAGGTTTCACAAGCTGCAGGCCAAAATGTGCTTGAAATGTGCTCCACAAACTATTATCCTCAAAGCTTGGAAATGGAGCCAGAGAATGAACACAGCAAGGAGAAAGTGAGAATAAGATTGTATTTCACTTGATTCCCTCCTCTTTCTCCCTCCCACCTCAGTGGACATTGTAACAATATCAACACCATTGCTTGGGAAGAGTTGCATTTAAAGTAACCCAAATAATTATTTTATAATTGCACTTCAAAAACATAGGGTCAAATATATAGAACACAATGAACAAACATACAGATCTGATGGATGGTAATATTAAAGCTGCCCAGCACTGCTGCTTCCGTCAAGTCTTTGCATTTAACAAACAGACTGGAAGGCACTCATGAAAGAACAGGAACACAAGAGGCCACCTTTGCTTTAGCTCTTCCTGTCTACAAAATCTCCTGCTAAAGTAACAAGTCACATAGCAACAAGTCACATACGTGGTGTGCTTGCTCTCGCTCAGCCGTGAAGCCATTTGCAATGACGAGGCACTTTTGATAATATCAATGCTGTGACGTTTCCTACATGCTCAAGTTACAGGTTGAGGACCTAGGAAATGAGTAAGGAGAAGAGCCACAATCAGATGCAAATATATTCATTAGAGAAGGGACTGAACAGAAAGACACCTTCCAGTTTTTAATGAATTTTTAAACACATAAATGCGCTACAGGTGTGCAACTTAATGCATTTGACCTTTGAAGGAGTGGTTGGCAATGTGTTTATCTGCTCGCTACTGGGAAGTTTTCTTGAACATCATTTCTTCTCTCTCTCTTTTAGAAATGTTTGCTTTGAAATCTGAACTTATATTAATTATTATTAATAATCATTTACTTCTTCCTTGCTTGTATTATTAACTATCCATTATAGCTATTATTTTTTAGTATTTAAGGTATATGAGAATGGCTAGAAATAGACATTCCTTCCCTTTTTCTTCATTTCCACATATTGGTCAGTGTTGAGCTGGAAAATGGTTATGCTTTTGAGTTAGATGTTCAAGCTAAAGGTCTTGTGGATAAGGTATGAATGAGTTCAATGAAAACATGTACATGAATTGTATTTTTTTATGCAGAGTCTAGATCCTAAAACAAAAACAAACAAACAAATAACCACTGGAATCTATGTGTTCAATACCTGATTAGGCAAACATATGAAGTGTAGGTGTAGTTTTGCTCAGTTGACTTATATCACATGAAACTTCTGTCATCATATATGTGAGCAGGTCTAAGTGTCTGATACAATCCTGCTGGAAGGCACTTGGCCAGTTTATGAGGAAGGAGGGGAATGCCTTCAGCTAAACCAATTTCTGAGTCTTTTCAAAAATTTAATTCTTATAACAATTGTTAATTTACAAATATTTGCAGACATTAGCCTAAGTGCAATAAATGTGAGAATTAAACTATTTACAAAAAATGATATACTGGGAAATGGTTAACATGGTATATTAAACAGGATTTGAAGTTCCAAAGTCAGAATATGCCCGATAGCTACATACCTCATCCACTCTAATTGTTTTTACTTGATTATTTTTACTTTTTTATTAGGTTTAGAGTCAATAACGATAAACAGGAAAAATATTTCAATTTTGGAATCAGTAACAGTATTAAGTAAAGCTCTCATTGTTTCAGTATCACTTCTATCTCAATATGAAATGGATAATTTCAAGGCGCAACATGCATTCCTCCCTCTGAAACATGCACAATTAGAGCAGGTTCCTCCCAAAGAAGCAAGGTCAGCACTAATCTCTGCCTGCTGCTTTACTTTCAGCTAATATCACTCTGCCAGATATATTTCTACTCACCTTCTCCTCTCTATTAAATCCTTCCGCACATACCAGGAATTATCTGTCCAACGAGTACTCCACATAGGAAAAAACAGCCTATCTTCAGAAAGATACATTGTTCTTTTAAACACAAGACAAAATATCCCTTTGTCATTTCTGGATACTAGCCATAAAAAGCTATGCTAAAACATCATCATATTTACCACTGCCCCTGGAAATATCCAGCTATTGAAACCTGCTCAAAATCTCTGTACATACTTCAGTATGCTTTCCAGTGCATTTGTAATTAAATAAGAAAAATCCTCTTACTTTTACACAGCCTGGTTCCACAAAGCACTTTATGGGGTTTTTTTTCAGTGATGCATTTATCCGTAGGATTAAAAATATGCAAATATTTAAATGGCGTTCTGATTTCTCTTATTTCCCACTTGCTGGCAGTAAAGATGAAGGCCTCTCATGAGAATTTTGCTGTTTATTACCTTTTATTTATAGAGATACCCACAAATAAAATAAACACAATAGCAGTAATTACCCAGCCTACCAATAAGTTCCATTTGGTATGCCTAGCCTAGGTATATGCTTGCAACTTCTACTTTATAGTGAAAAATGATCAGCTGAAATCAGGATTTTATGGGGAACAACTTACTGATTTTAGCAGAACGTGGCCATGGAAAATGAATTAAGAGATAAAAGAAAATGTATGGGAAAATAAGCAAATCCTATAAACTGTTTAAATCATTAGGTCTCCAGCTCTTGCAGTCATGCTTAACATGCCTTAGAATCAAATGTATTTTTCCCCATAGCTAAGAAAATTTCAGTGATGTTTTTACAGCAGTAACTGTATCCTCAGTAAGGGTCAGAGTGTGCAAATACTTACATGCCTGTGTTACTACCCTATTTGGATCAGACTGTACAAGAGCTTCAGAAAGCAGTTACAACTGCTTCGACCCTCAGTTGCAAAGCAGGACTCCCAGGACTCAGTTGAAAAGTTTGGGGCAGGATAGAGATTCTGCTTGTTTTTAATTTTAAGATCATTGCTTTTGTAGGCCCAGAAAAGGAATATAGAATTTAAGGTACCAAGCACAGGATGAAAAATATTGCAGCCACATGACTTGAAATAGTGGACCAGCAAAGACTCTCCCTGCCATTTCACTTTTAGGCAAAAGTTTGGTTTTATAGCTTTGCCTCAGCAGATGTCAGACTATTCTTATCCATTCCCCACCAATCAAATAAATACAGTATCAAGTATCCAGTTGGCCTAGGCACCGTAATGTGGTCTTTAGCTAATTCAATAGAAGTGTGCTAATGCAGTTATGTGTGATACAGATCACATTTATACTGCCATTGGATAATATGTAGATAAGGCACTAGCGAACACAGAGCCTCAAGCTTCAAACAAGTGAACATATCAGGATCAATATGAACCAGTGTTTCCTTTGCTCTTTGGGAATTCAGAAGTTTTCACAGCTAAAGTTAGTTGGACTCCTGCTTGGGATTCCTACTTCATATTTCATGGTGCACTTCGGTATGTGTCATCAGAGTGGGAATGCTGACAACCGATTTTTGAAACACATTCTGTCATATTATTTTTATGTCTGCTTCTAAAATTGTGTGAAACCACATTGATACTTAAATTAAAAGTCAACTGAAAATCTCTCAAAGATTTCCACCTTTTTTTTTTTTTCTCCCCATATGGAACCATTTTCCTGTATGTTCTTATTGATTTCTTACCAGACTTCACGCAGAGACCACACTAAGAACGTATTCAATCCCCATTTAGCTGTTTCTACTGAGGCAAACATTTGAAGAGAATGTATCTTAAATTCCTCCATTCCTTACATGAAAAAGGAGGGGAGGAAGAACCTTTGTTTTACAGAATCCTGGCAAAATCACTTAGATTTTGCATGAAAGATTCCAATTCTGAAGATTATAGAGAATAATCAGAAAAGACAAAATATTTGTCTTCCAAAAGTATGAAGATTCAAAAAATATTTTTTATTCTTCCTCTAAATGTATTTTACACATAGTAGAAATGCTAAAGTCCTGTAAAGATCTAGATCAAACAGTTCTGTACCTTACAGAAATCTTCTGTTTTGCTGTGTTTTAGAAGAGTCACTCATTCAGATCACAGATAAGAAATTTATTTGTCCATTCAATTTTGTATGCTCAATTGTCTGTGTACATAATTGGGGGATCTTCTTTTAAAAACACAGTCAAAAATTTGGGGTAGTTTCAAATTTCTGCATTAACATTATGTTCTTAAAAAAAGATATTTATAGCTCAAAGAATGACAAAATCAAATTATATTAATCAGTCTTAAATTCACCAACAAATACAAACATATGGATTCGGCAAATATCCTGCTGGAACAGATTTTTATTCGTGTGTGGTAGACATCAATCAGACACAACACTTTGCATATATCAAAAACTTTAAATGAGCTAAAAATGAAGATAGCAATATCTAGTCTTTCATCACTGATCAATACTTCCTAATCAAAATTAGACAAAAACTCATGACCTGCAATCTAATATGAGCTGGAAAGATAGCATCATTAAGAAATGAGCACTGAATATGAAGTCTCTTACCTGTAATATCTGTAATGCTTATGAAGCGTTTGGTTATAAAGCATGTATCATTATCTAAAAGATATATAAAATCTGCATACTGCAAGGCCTACTTCTGGCATATTGTTTACATTGCATATAACAATGTAATAATTTTGCTATTGTCAGAAAAGGTCTTGAGGATAAAATAAATATAATAATGTAGACAATATGAATTGAATTACATTTGGACAATATGAATTAAATTACAGTCTTGAAGTTCTGTTAGAAATAGGAGGTGATTAGGCTCCTTTACTAAGCTTCAAGGAACAATCAGAGGAGACGGGATGCCAAGTCCCAGACTTCTTCTTTGAAGAATATAAATTCAGGCCCTTTTTAAAAGGCAGAAGGGAGATCCCAGGCAAAGGATACATGCATTATAAAGAGTGTTGCATTCTAAACTCTATTGAGCGCAACCTTTTTTTTTAATTATTCTAGTAAGCATTTTCAGCTACTCTAAATTTTATTCTCTGTTCCTAGCTAACTTATAACGGAAAATTTATATTTAGACTTGTGTATTACTTGTATATTTGCATGCAAGAAATTGTACATTGTATCATTTCTCATATACTTTTCTCTCACCTTCATCTCCTTTTTGACTCTAGCAAGTATAATCTTTACCTAAAAAACTGACCTAGGAATTGGGAGATCTTGTTTTTCTCCCCAAAGACTTCCTGTGAAACCATGAATAAACATCTTAAACTCTACATCAGTTCTTACATCAGATAAAAATATGTACCTTTATGTTTATGTACTTTACTGAGTTTCCACTCTCCCTCTGCCTACGATTCTTGATTGTTGAAAATTTTAATCCATCCATGTTTGTAAAATATTTGAGGATTTCAGGATGAAAGGCAAAAGAGAAAAGTAAAGTATATTATTATGTGCTAGACCACTTTAATTAAATCATCATGCAATGGTTTCATATAAACCACTCTTCAGTGATCTACCTTTAACGAACTTGCCTCCCCTCACAAAGCCAGAGAGCGACTTTTCTAGACAACAGTTTATACAAGGATCTCGATTTCAGGTGCTTCTTTTGGGCCTGGGATGAGTCTCTATTTCTCTCCACATGTGGTTTAGAAGATGGCTGTTTTCCCAACATGCACTGCAGAGTTTTGATCATAGCCCTACTCTAATTTCATTGCTTTTGTCAGATTGATGCTCCCCTCTGCTGAAGGCAACAGCTTCATTTACCTAGGAAGGCTTCAAACCAGAGCCAGCCTTGGGTTTGTACCTTTACAAGTTTATGCACCATTCTAGCAATAATCCTACACCTTAGCAGAAACCACTTTCTACCTGTTCTAGGCTATGGTTCACACATCTCCTTTGGTTACCTCCCAAAGGATGGACACCTTCCCTGATTTACCCTCTAAAGGATAAAATACTCTTCTTGTTTTTGGTTTATAACTCCTTCAAGTATCATATCCATAGTTATGCAGTAATGAAGGATACATGGTAACATATTTATCATATTTATACAGGTATAGAACAAGTTGTCTAAAGGCAAGAAAATTCATTAGCACTGTATACTTATTCATTACAATCATCTAATTTGGAAGGTCTTTCCATGGGTAAAAGGACCTGAGAAACAGATGAGAGGTTATATGTTTGCTACCATATGCATCCAGATGAGCCTCAAAGAACAAAAAAACAAGGCCAACCTGCTGAGATTAGTTTGCAGATTACCACAAACACATCAGATCTGGAAACAAATCCCACTAACTACGCAACGGGCATTCTGAGTATGGCACACATGCAAATCTTTTACGCACAAAGTTTTTAAGTACAGAAATTAATTTTGGGGTTTTTTTATAGGCTTTTCTAATAGTGGTATTTTAGTTAATAAACATCTATGATTAAACAGTAAATATTTAACTTCATCTTCAATTGTTGCAAGATATTTTTTAGTACAAAAATTACCACCTTTTATCTAAACAACTTTCAGATTGAGAACCAGTTATTTAATGATTAGAGCTGTTATTTATATATATATATATATATATATATATATGTACCCAGAATGCCATGGCTTTACAGATAGTGAACTATCTTTACAGGAGCCTTCATTTCTATTTCTCTGATAAATTTCAGTACCATTTATGTGTTTCTCTCTGTGGACATTGTAAAATATGTTTTCTACTCAAAATAGCCAAAATTTTAATATAACTAAGCTTAGATGACTGAGGAGATCAAGAAGAATGAGAAGACTGCTTTGGAGAGAGGAACCAGCAGTCTATAACCTTCGAGCATATCTATCTCAGAATGGATAGCTAGAGCATTCTAGGATCAATAGCATTTGCACTGAATTCGGGTGGAAAAATGTCTTTCTTCATCCAACAATATTTAGGATCCCACAACCGAACTTGGTAATGAAATTTGCTATTGCAGTTAAAAATAAAAAGCCAAAAAATACTGAATATGAATGTGAAAGAAATGCAATTTGATGTTTGTAATTATCGAAGTAAACTCCATGACCTGTTGAATGTATGCAAAATGGACCCTGGATGGTGTATATAAACCTGGCATGTTCAAATAAGAGCAAGTGTTCAGACTTCCTTTTGGTAAAGCAAGTCACCGTGTAGGATCCCTACCATGGGCAACAAGGGGGCTTCGCTGAAAGGTAAGACTTTCACCATTCATTTGCTGTTGATTTTTATGCTGCTTTAAATTTAGTTGAATTAGGAAATAACTGAGGTTAAAGCTGTAGAAACTGAGATCTTCCAGGCACCAGTGACTGGGAGAAACTTCTGTACTGGTGAAAGCTGCCTCAAATATTTAGTGTTCAAGCCTTCAAATTAAAAGGCATCTTGATCACTGTTTTACTCAGTCCTAAGAGTATCCTTGGGCCAATGAGTATCACAGATAACTGGCTTGACAGAGGTGGTGTTTGCACATGGAGGGCCAGATCCAGACTGCTTTGCTACTGCCAGACACCACCACATAGCCTTCAGAAGACAATGACAGAGTTGTTATCCACAAAGTCCAGAAGTAGTCTAGTAATTTAGCACTGAATAGTTTTAAAACCATTTTTAACTTATTAAGTCAACTTAAAACCATTTTTAACTTCTTAAGTCTTAGGTCTCAGGTTTTCTTATCCAAGGAATTATTCCCCAGAACGCACTTCTAAATGCAATTTATCTTGTTTATGGGAAGAGGTCTCACTTCAACATGGTGTAAATGGGGACAGTTTCCTTAAAACGCTAAAAAATTATTACATGATAACAGGGCATGATTTATGGCCTACATGTGAATTTAGCCCTGATAAGTCTGCTGAATCAAAGTGTGTAGCAGGCCAAATTCCAGCACTGAAACGGTATTCTTTGAGTGAGTATCTTATGTACCCAACATTGCCTTTAAAGGCAGTTTGAAGGTCTTTGTGCATATTGTATTTTGGTGAGTAGAAGACTTGATCCTATTAAGTTGCTTAAATATTAATGTAATAGGGTGATTTTTGTCTTTTAGAAGTTCCCTCTATCACCTTCAGAAACTCAGGAAAAAGTCCTCTATGTTCTCTATGTTTTCTTAGCCATAGGCAATTTAGGGTTAAACGCTAAAAAGCAAAACAGCACAGCTGCTGAAAGTCTTCTGAAAGAACTCCCAGGACAATCAAAACCTTAAGAGAGTGACCTAACCAGCCTCCCACAAAAGTAATTTAAATTCCAAATGTTTGCAAAGAAAAAGATCCGTGGGAGGAGGAGGGGGAAAAAAGAAAAAAAGAACAATGTACTTTCCAAACTTATATATTTGTGCAAATATAATTATGTATCGATATTTACACAGTGAAGAAGATTGGGGTTTTTTGTTTGTTGTTTATTTACCACTATGTAATAAAATCAGGCACAATGATAAGACTGTTCTGGATACAGTGTACTGTAACACAAGTTACTTTGTCCCCTCAACCTGTAATGGGCTCTGCTACACAACGAGGATGGTGGATGGGAGGAAGGGCTAATCGAGTCATAGTGCTTTCCTCCATCCATTTTCAGCATCTAATGCAAGGGCTACTCTGAGTCGTGTAACTGAGCATCGGAAACATCTTTCCTCTGATCTGTTACTTCTGGCCTTAGAGTTACTTCTAAATGCAATTCTGTTTTGGTATATTTTGAACCTGAATAGGTTTGTTGCTGGTGGCCCTTCTGGTGTCCCACATGTTTCTGACAAAGGAAGGAGTGACATCCTTGCCAATCTGTCCCAATGGATCCGTCAATTGCCAAGTCTCCCTTGGGGAACTTTTTGATCGGGCAGTTAAACTTTCACACTACATCCACTTCCTCTCTTCAGAAATATTCAATGAATTTGTAAGTACTCTGCCTTTTTTAAGCACAATCATATGTTAATATATTAAATCCTTCAGTAAATCCACCAATATGACCACCTTACAGAAGGTGATAGTCACAGCAGTGACAACATCTACCTATAATTTTGATGGTTACCTAGTCCCTCAACCCTATTAGAATATACCATTTTCCCATCATTCTTTATGGGACATATTTTCCTTGGCTGCATGCCAGTTTCAGTCTAAACACTCACTTGAAGATTTTGACCTTTACAGCATGGAAGTAGTGATAAAAGCAATAGAGCAACACTTACCTAATATATTGTCTGAATGGCACCTCTTCTTACTTATCTCCTTCAATGATGCCTGTTCTTGCTGATGTGCAGGACGAACGCTATGCCCAGGGCCGCGGGTTTATTACAAAAGCTGTCAATGGCTGCCACACTTCCTCCCTCACCACTCCTGAAGACAAGGAGCAAGCTCAGCAGATTCATGTAAGTCCCACTTCTAATGCATTCCGTGTGAGACAGAGGAGAGGGGAAAAGGAATAAAGAGGCAGCGAACACAGACAGAGGGAAATAGTTCTTTAAAAAGTTGAATGAAAAGTTTATGTAACATTTGCTTATATTAACCTACAATCTATAAAGAGTATATAAGTTCAGTAGTTCCTGTATGTTGCATTCAGTCATTGACTCTTATTTCCAGGTAGCTTCATGGAGAAAAATCAGTTCCTATAGACCCAGCACATTACAGTCTTTGAACATTGTATTAAAACATCTAACAAGCAATTATTAATAAACGGAAAAATAGATTGGCTGTGTAGTGAATACTCTATGTGGGTAAATGTCTGCCCGGGAACCAAAAGCACTGACATTACCAAAAAGATTGCAATTTCTAGCAGCTGAAAGTGATCACATCATCACCCAGATCATCATCATCACCCAGTGCATTATTTTAATGTAAAATATTGCAAAGAACTTATAAAGAGAAACAGGACAAATATGTCAATTTAATAAGATAGAAAAGATGAAGATCATCTTGCCCGCCCTAGGCTCACAGATACAATTTTAGCACAGAAATACTTTGGATAAAAATAAATTTTAAAAAAGCTAGCACAAATTGAATGGGAAAATAGGATAATGAATGGGAAAGTGCCAATTTTTATCAGTTTCAGGACAAAAATAGTCTTGCAACCCCTGCTGCATCGTCTTCTCAGCTTGTGGAGAGGGCTCAGAAGTCCTCATGGGAGCACTGGAATTCACAGTCCTGAGAACAGAACAGGAATCTGCTGGTGTTAAGATGCAGTGCATCTAGCAAAGAGGAAATGGTTGAAAAGTAGCATAGCCATGAGCTTTTTGAATTTTTATTTGCCCACAAGAAAGAAACATTTTAAAAACAGAGAACTGTGACTGTAGATGAGTTATACAGAGGTAATAAAAACTATTATTAAGTGGTTTACCACAATAAGCATCTTCCATAAAAAGAAAAAAAAGTAATAGGATTTAAAATGTTTATTAAAATCAGGTGACCTTTTTTTTTCCCCACAGAGATGAAACACAGTTGTGTTTCTACTAGCCTGCAGTATGCAAAAGTTTAATGATAATTTCCATTAGAATATTATAACTATTTGTGCTATTATAGTAAAAAATGTTGATAAGAATGACAAATTGTTAAAAAAAAAAAAAAGCAATTGTGTAGAGGTATTGGAAAGTCACTTGAAAGAGGGTACAGTCAGTGGAAGGTCTCAGAATAATTCCTCTGACACTATAGCGACTGCCCTGACTTGCACTGACTCGCACGGCCTTTCTGTTCTAACTCCCTCTTCTTAATGGGGACGGGCAGCACGAAGACCTGCTGAATCTGGTGGTGGGTGTGCTGCGCTCCTGGAACGACCCCCTGGTTCACCTGGCATCTGAAGTTCAAAGAATCAAAGAAGCTCCAGACACCATCCTCTGGAAGGCTATAGAGATTGAGGAACAAAACAAGCGACTTCTAGAAGGAATGGAGAAAATAGTTGGACGGGTAAGTACGAGGCCCACCTACAATGGGAGGCTCTCCTCACTTGGAAAGAGAAAGGAAATGGTAGATGCCAAGGATGAAAAGAGAGGTAATTATAGATAGGTGAATCTGAGAACACATCAGCTGCAAATTTTGGGGATATCTTCTGATTTGTAAAGAGACCCTGTGATGTGACTAGCACAGAACAATCCAGCACGTCCAGTCGTACTGTAATGGCGGGTGTAATCATCAGGACTGGCAATCTTCACTCATTCAGTGTTTTGAATGTGCGGTCCTAAATGTTTTTAGGATGGACCTGTGCTCTTTTTGTATGTACGTATTTAAATGTTTGTTGTTTAAATGTATACATGTCTGTATACATTTAAAGGCATTATGTATACTTTTAAGAAATTGATAGAATGCTTGCAACTGATCTTAAAGTCTGCCTATCACAAAGATGTGACCTACAACTAACTCATGAAGGCAACTTTCATTTCGTTTCCCCCGATACTGGTTCCTCAGAACTCTGGCTCCGACTTGGCTCCCCATACTTTTGTAAGGTTAGACCACAGGGTTAACCTGACAAAACCCATATTCAAATACCCTTTGTTATCAGTAATTGATTGAAAGCTTTCCTGAATAAAAGCAGCTCTAGCTTGTTTATTTTTCAAGGGGCCTCTGCAGACCCTATATATCATTCTGTCAGTAAGCTAGATGTTAATAAGAATTTCTGACTTTACTGGCTTTAGCTTTGGCTGTGAGCAGTGAACACCATCCCTATATCTTCCACCTTCATTCCACTGGATTACACATGGTCACTCCAGCATCAGTCTATTTACTCAGAAACTTTATCCCATCCATGCCACAAATGCATTTATCAGCGTAATCAAATACGTCTCTCTCCCACATCCAAGTGTAAAATCTTGCAGAAGGGGATCCAAAATAACAGTGGAAGTCAGGTGCTGGTATGTAACTTGTCGCCACCTCCTCATTCACATTATTTACAAATGGGGTTTGGAGACAAGACTGAGAAATTCATAAATGTCACACCGTGGGTTTGAGTGATAGCAGGTCCATTGCTTCTTTCTTGTAGTGTGAGAGAGACTCCATAGACAGTCTTCCATGTGCTTTCATAAAGTATAACTGGTGGGAAATAGGAAAGATTGACAAGCAGCAGCAGGCACAATTTTCTTCACGCTATAAAAGGTAGATTTCTACAATCTGAGAAAATGAATGATTACATCTTTCAAATGCGGAGACATAAACCAATATTCATGTCAGATTCTACCTGATTACATGAGTTCCTACATGTAGCTTTCTAGCATTGGAGGTGACTGTGTCACAGATTTTTTTTTTAATGAAATAAGACATGACAATGTACTCTTTGAAGATATGTTTGGTAACACATTCTTGAAGCTGCTCATACCAGAGGTATTATCTAAGAGACAGGCTGAAGACAAAACTGAAGCTACAACTGAAACAAATGTTTACCAAGATTTTATGGTGGAGGAAACCAAAAAGAGAGGCCTGATGAGCCCATGCATTCCAGTTCTCTGCAAAGTCAGATTCCACTCAATATTGGCAAGAACACTGGATCTATTAAAACACTGCTGGTGCTGTTAAGCGCCTTACATATTATAGAGAAGTAAGCTGAAAAATCTCATAGAGGTCCACTCAAAATCACCATGAGGATATAGAACACGAATCACAGAGCCACAGCAGAAAATACTTTACAAGCTGTACACTGCAAATCAGCATGCCTCAGGGAGAATATTTCTTAATAGTCTGTTCCACCTCCAGCCATTTTCATTAGTGCAATGTCATTTTGTGTCTTTAGGTTCATCCTGGTGACATAGGCAATGAAATCTACTCTCCGTGGACAGGCCTTCCATCCCTGCAGCTCGCAGACGAGGACTCCCGCCTCTTTGCCTTTTACAATCTGCTGCATTGCCTCCGCAGAGATTCCCACAAAATTGACAACTACCTCAAGCTGCTGAAGTGCCGCCTCATCCATGACAGCAATTGCTAAGCACTCACGGCCCGAATCACCTACTGAAAGCATTCAACCCAGCGCTCTACTTGCTTTGCCACTTTTCACTGGGAACTTTACAAAAAGCCACGCTGTGCTGTATCAGGATTGTCAGTAACTTTCACGCAGTTTGTGTGGATTCTGGCTGTAACTATTAGCACCATTTACCTTGGTGTTTTGAAATGTTATCAAAAATTACTGGTATAACAAGGATACGCTTTTCTCACCTAGTAGTGTTTCAGTGATAACCAGATCATGCAGATACAAATAAAAATATTACTAAATTCAAAATGCAAAAACCTGAGTTGCATCAGTGAATAAAAAATAGCTAATATGACTTGCATGTTCAGCACTAGTTTCTCCTTTTGAATCTCAGTCTCCAGTGAGTTATATATTACAAAATTTCATGCTTTCATTCCTTTCTATTAAAAAAAAAAACGCTAAAAAAGGAAGCATGCCAAAAAGCAGATTAATCACCCATTGCACCAAATCATCCTAAACTAAAAGTATGGTTTGAAATCCATCTATCTTGCTTAGATGCTTCACTCAGATAAGAAAATCTTTTGAATGAGAGGGAAAAGTAAACCTAGTAACACAGCTTTTGATTACTCGTGAAGTCTATGAAGAGAAAAGACACACCTGGAGCTTTAAGAACACATCCATAGTATCTTGCTGTGGTACTTCCATTTCTCTGTTAACTGGGAAAGTCAGTAGAGAAAGTTGGAGAACTTAAGCAGGTCCAAGGAGAGCTCATCACTCTTGAGGCAACTAACTCAGAACAAAAAAATCAACAGTTTCCAGTAGAGCACAATAAGAAGCACTCAGTGTTCACTCAGGATCAAATCCATCTACCCTTGACATTCCTCACAAGTCAGGTCATGGTTGCAGTTGCTCAGGAAACTTTCAGGCTATAAAGAGGCACTGTAGCTGAGCTAAGCCTTCTGCTGTCCAAAATCCAAAACACCTCTTTCATTTTGTGTTTAGTCATGCTCAAAATCTTTAGGGCATTCAGTTTGAAACACTAAGGTTAAACATTGAAAAATGGAGGATAGGAAAATGATAGACTACTTTTGAAAAAAATAGCTTGCCATCATACAACACACAAGCAGGCAAATAAAAGCTGTAGCCATCAGCCACATCCATATATTATCTTTGTAAGTCATACACAGATAAGGCCTAAGGTTCATGACACAGTTCAGCAAAGAGGAGCTTAAATGCAGATCAGCTCCTCGTGGTTTCTCCCCAGGCCAGCTGAGTTGCTCCAGAGTTGAGCCAACTTGGAGGAAGATTGAAAGACGAAAAGAGTCTTAAACTTCAAATTACCCAGACAGAATAAGCACACCTATAATAAGTATTTAAGTAATTAGACATTGCCAACCACTAGAAAGGTCTCATTTTAACCATTTCTTTGTGGAATATATTATTTGCATTTCTCAATGCGTATACTGTGATCTGTGAGCCTATTTGTATCCTCAGCTATTCATGGCCTCGGATATCCCATTTTCATTTGAATAAGTATAAACTGAGCCCATTTTCAGTGTATATAAAATCACCTGTGCATCAAATAAATTCCTTGTTAGGTAGTCTTTAACTAACTCTGAAATCCACAAAATTTGATGCACGTGCAACAGCAGTTTAACGACCACAGTGATATTGCAGCATTATGAAGGAAGCAAATGGATAAAATTTACCAAGCAATATACAAGTGCCCAAACTAGAATTTAATTTGATCATAAAACCCTTTTGAAAAATGTTAACAGAAAAAAAAATTAAAGGGAGAAAAAAACCCACAAGAAATCTCCATAGTTATCAAAATCAAAAATGAACAGGACTATTTTGGAGTGAGCTAGAAAAAGGGTTACACCTGAGTAAACGCCCGCCTCAAAATCTTTCCTCCAATATGCAGAGTACACTCCACCTTAATCAATCATATCAAAATCTAAAGCTGTATCATTATTGACCCACAAAGATTGGAAATTCAAAAGCTACTTGATCCATAGGGCAGGCATTTATAACCTTACAATGATATAACTAGATCTAAAGCAACAACAACTACCAGCTGCTTAAAAATTGCAATGCTTAAACAGTTGCTTACGAGCACACACTGGTTTCACTGTAGCTTAGTTTGGTAAATCTGTTTTTAACTTTGGAAGGAAGAAGAGAAGAGAATGACAAGAAGATTTTAAACAACTGAGAAGCTATCTGGTTTGCAGCTATTGAGCTAAAGGGGTATTTCAGACTGGTTAATATTCTGAGACATCACAGCTGTCACAGAGGCAGAAAGATGAAGAACACCCTTGAGCAAATTCAAACCTCTACCTGCACTGTCAAGTGTCCTGCTATGGACAGCACATTCTAGGCACCATTGCTAGCCTGAATGCTTAGGCTGCAACACAAACATTGGCAATGCTCTTTTTTAAAAATTTTTTCCTATTGCTAAAAATAAGAACAATACATTCTTATGTCACTAGTATTTTGATAATTATTACACGTTCATAAGACCTGAACAACTATTGTCTTTTATCCAAGAAAAACAGTTGCACAGCCAATCTCTTATTTTCTTACAAGGGTGAATTAAGAACAATCTTGTTCTTTCAAAATGAAAGCTGCAAATATCAGTTAAAACGGTTTAACAACTTCCAGTTCCAGATTTTCTGTACTCAAACTTGCTCTTTTTCTGATTGCATATGCAATAACCAAATGAGCTGTACTTAACTGTCTGTCTTCTATTTTATCTGTTTCTATCTGTTTCAGATGGACCAGTAAAAGGAGCAATGGAAAGGACCATATTGTTGAAAAACACAGGCCAAATTCTTTTTCCTTCAAGAATGATATTCAGACTTCTAGAGGTGACATCACATTTAGGATAAGACCTTGTGACACCAAATCTAAATGGTATCAAGGTCAAACTCATTCATCGTGGGGACTATCACTGAACACAACAAAGCAAAAGGCATATGCAGAAGAAAAATCCATCTTTCTATTTGTGACTTGCATTTACATCTAGGAGACCATCCAACCTTAAGTAGAAAGAATTTTGAAGGTAATTTCAAAACCAAGAGGGGAAGCTGTTTCTGACAGTACACGTCATTTGCAATCAACCAATTAACTAATAATATGATAATCTCTGCAACATCTTTTTTTTTTTCTTTTTTTTCCCAAGCAAAAAGCCTCCAACAACTGTTACAGGCTTTCTTGCAGAAAGAAATAAAAACCCACTATTGCCTGGCCCCTGACACCTCCCTGGTACAATACAGTACTTTCACAATATTGTTTCAAAGGTGATCCACAATTCTAATAACAAGACACACAGAGTGGAAACCACACATAAGGTCTAAGTTTAATTTCTGAACAATGGGATGTCCCAAAGGGTGACTTTTTTAAAATATAAAGCATTTTATTATAAATATAAAAAGGCATTGTCACAAGCAACAAATGCATGTCACAGATGTAACCATGATAATCTATGCTTATCTATGCATCTGTACATTATGGAAATCAAAACACTAGCATCATGCAAGTGAAAAATTTTACTGACATGCATATTCCCACAAAAATTATTTGGCTTACTGGTCTATAAAGCTGTTCATAACTACCTGTGGCCACAATTACTGAGGCTGACCTTCGATGTTCAGTTCAGTTGAAACAGTCTCAATATAAGACTGCCTCTCCATAAGTTTCTCCTAGCATTAAACTCCATTAGCATTATTTTTTCAAATAGTTTTAAATTATAACAATAACTTTCTTAAATTTCTTATGCTGATATCCAACTTCAGAAATGAGGCTAAGTTACAATGAACATCAGCTCTAGAAATCCGTAAGAACTTCATCCATCGTTTCTCAATTTTCTTTTCTGAAGAATTCAATGTAAGTGCTGTAACCAAAACAGAAGCAACCCTGAGACATACATCAGTGCACATGAAGAAAATATTTGTTCCTACTCAATTTAAAAGTCATTCTTATTTGCAAGTTATAATCCCATCAGATAACATTTCTACAATATCTACTATCTCCAGGATTTTCAGCCTATGTTTTCAGACACTCCTCCAAAAAGAGGCATATATGTGTGTGTATATATAAAAAGTACATTTCCTCATGGTGATTTTTAATTCCTTTTCATTTATTCAACTAAGGAGAGGCAATAAAAACAGATGAGTAATAGTACACAATGTACTCTCAGCTACTACATTTATTTTTTTTTTCTCACAGGTGCAAGCAGCACAAACTGTCCTCATTTCAGATGAAAGGGGCCATAGACTTCTCCCATTTCCCTTGGTCTTTTTTATTTTCTCCCCCTCTAAATTTCCCAAAGACAAATACTTTTATAAAGCACATAGAAAATATGTTGACATTTCAAGAAGTAACACATATCTCACTTATGAACCTATAGTTTTGCTACATGTTTTCACCATGCCCCAGACTAAATTCTGGAGCTGAGGGGTACCTATTGCCTGCTATATCACTAGGCCACTCTTGTACTACCATGTTGATCCTCTTCTAGTCATCCAAAAGCAATGCAATTTCATATTCATACCCTGTTTTTCTAGGGGGAAGGATAAATTGGGCTGCCTGCCTTCTAACTCATGTCTTCTGAAGGAAAATGGGCCATCAGCATTCTTTAGTAACCCATGCAAATGGCAACAAAACAAGCAAAAGGTGGCTACTGAAATACCTCTAACGTCCCACTTGGCCCCTTGCTCAAGAACTGATGTAGATGGATGTTCATTTTTTTCATTACTATTGACACTACCACTAAAAATTACCATTTTTCTTATCCTTCGGATAGAAATTTTTTTTTCTAGAAGTTCCTATATTTCAAACCATCTGAACAATGATGACATAGACACTCCTCAAAATTTATTAAAAAGCACTTTTTACAACAGGCGCTTCTTCACATTTCATCCAGTCTGCAATCACAGAGTATTTTACCAAGCATAAGAATGAATTGTATTTGCTGACATTATTTAATAGTAGTCGTACCTCAAAAACTCACTTTACCTGTCACGCATTGCCACACTAATTACGGGAACACTTTTCGTTTTTTTAATAAATGATAGGGTTCATTACACTGAAGAGTTCAGATCACTTATTAAATCACATGAATGACAGTGTGAGTCGTCAGAGATGTTCAGATCACTCGCTCCAGCAGATCAAAGCAGCTATCAGTGTACCAAACACCATGTGCCGCAACAAGGAAGTTCACAGAATACAAAATATAGAACACGTGTGTACACTCAGGGAATAGTAATTAGTATGCGTGCTAAATGACTCATTGATTCTAAAAATATTCCAGCTTATGGATACAATTTTTCACTATAAATTCTGCCTCTATCCCTGCAGATTTCAGTGCCAAGTGGATACAAGGTTAACACAGACTACTATAAATTATTACGGTATTATCAGAATGCCTAGCCCTATCCTCATCAACCAGCTCACTAGCATATTCTACACCAGCACAGCACACACACATACACATAGAAAAAGGATCCCTACCGAGGGAGGCCCCTGCTTTGTTTACTTGTAATTCAAATACTAGGAATAAGAGGTTCGCCTAGGTAGGTTCATTGCCTACCATAACTTGTCTCTCTGTGCCTCTTTTCACTCTGTTACTGAGGTAGAAATAATGCCTGAAATTTATATTTAGATATTACTGTTCTTGCCATCACTGACTTCATGTTTGCAAGCACTGTGCATTGTTTGCAGGATTAGGCCAATAATCAGACATGACAATAGGCTCCTTCTTCAGCCAAAAGATTGAAATAATGATAATCTTCCCCAGGAGCCACTCTTGGGAGATTTCCAGACTGATTCACAGACAAAAATAGTTCATCTAACTCAAATAAGTCCCCGAGACTTTTGATGATTTTCCAGACCTAACTAAAACCTAAGAACCTTTGGGATGTTCCAGTATTCTGTACCTACAGTAAGTGTACTATAACTTAATAGGACAACATATACTTTAATTTGATTTGTATAGTATCTTCATAAGAGCAGGCACCAGCAAGCATGGTTTCTAATGTCAAAGCTATTGCAATAGGCAGCTCAGCAGTTCTTTAAAGTGGCTTTGTGTTATTTGCAAGGAATCTGTTCTTACATATCCCTCTTGCATCAAAGTGAGAAAGTAAAAAAAGTAAGAGTCTGTTCTTTATCATCTTGTAGTAGAAAATGCTTTATCGCATTAGAAAATTCTCTCATGGTCTCTTAAGGGCCATGTGAAGGAAGAAAGTGCAACGCACAGTCTGAGTTTATTGAGAGATTAGCTTTTGATGGATGGGACTATGAAAAATGTACAGCAGAAGCATCAGAAATGCTTTGCAAGAAGGTTAGGATATCCATTTATTTTTATTTCCACTAGAGATTCCATCTAAGTGAAAGTAGGATTTAGTTGAATATAAGATATAAAGAGACTTTCATACAAAAACAAATCCTGAAGCTTTTTATACAGCAGTAGATAGTGCCATGATTCTGGAAAATATGTTTTAGACCCCCTAGACAGTTCTGCTTGTGTCCATCATCACTCACCAAAAAAAAGAAAAAAGAAAGAAAGAAAAAAACTATCACTACCGCTCTGAGAGGGAAAACTTATTGATGTAATTTATATCATGCATAACGTCTTGGTTTCAAGCATCACATATCTGCTATAGCCTCTTTATCAAAGACACTATGAATTCGGTCTTCGCCTAGATTAAGGGTAATGCCATATCTATTGTCATGGCTTAAATCTGACTGGAGACGGAAAAGACAAAGAGAGCTGAGGAAGGACAAGGCTAGTGTCTTGCACATAGACAATACATTTTAGAGAGTTGGCCAAGAAATGGCCCAGGTGCTCTCCCTCAAAGCATGCAGCAAAAGGTTTTTGATGCAGTTCCAACCTTAAAACACAGCATCAAGATTCCTCTTTCAACTGCTGCTTTATAAGTTCTGCTCAGTTGAAAATCTGAGCGACTGGGCTAAGGCTCCTGTCTGCTTTAAAGCTGCTATGGCTTCCTCTCCACAACTCCATCCATGTATGCGTCATTCCCTGTAGGAAAACAAAAAAAGACCGTCCTTTTTGCTTTCTTAAGCACGGCTGGCATTGGGTTTTAGTTTACAGCAATAATACAAAACAAAATTTTTAATTACTTGGAAGTTCAATATATTTAAACCACAGCACTACAGCTGCCACAACACTGCAAAGCCCAAGCCTATAGCACAATATGGAACCAATGTTAAAACCAGATGCATTGCTATCGAGGCTACAAGACCAAAAATACCTAACTGTATCCAGGGCAAACATTATATAAATTAAGCCTTATTATAGATTTATACTATGAAAAGGGGCAACTTTCAAAAGACTGTTTTAAAAGCAGCAGCTTATTTTATTCTTAAAATTATATTAATGAAACCAGTAAGCAGAGTTTTTTTAATATAATATCACATTCTTCCTCTACATATTGAAATGTAATAGATTTATAAACCTTTCCTTGAACTACTCACAAACTGGTAGGTATTCTAAAAACAACCTTTGAGTTATAAGCATTTTAAGAAAAGATTTTTGACATTTTCTCTCTTTTCCATTAAAAAACAAGACTTCAGCATCTCACTTAAAAAATGGAGGAAGGAATTATCTGTAAAATATATTGTGTTTTAATTTTTTATATGCAATGAACAGGTAGTAAAAAAGTTGTCACTTAACAAAAAAAATTTGTATTTACATTCTTTTTTTTCCAAAATGCAGTGACTTTCTAAGTTAATCAAATAAAAAAGATTATCAGAGGATTTTTTCTGCAAATATTGATTGAAACCAAATCTTAGACAATTTCACAATTAAACAACCAAACGATTTTCAGAAAAAAAATAAAGAAGTTAATTAAACTGTACGTTTACTGCTTAAGAAACTGTTGTTTGTTTGTTTTTTAACCAAACTTCCTCTTCTGAGAGAATTTACCTTGTGCAGGAATCTACATAAACTTACATTTTTAATAATTTTTCAAGAAATATTTTTCAGCAAAACAAAAGGGAGGGGACCAAAAGGCAACCTGAATGCCTCATACAGAAACAGTCCACATGGGTGCCAGTGTCACAGTGCGCTATGCAAGAGATTTTGTGGACTGTGGTTGACAGTGAAAATACAAATAACTTTTTAACACACAACTTACTTAAAAAAAAAATCTCTTTATGCTTTTTTTTTTGAAAAATGTTTTGCATGAAAACAAACACACAAAAAGCAGTCTCTTAGTGCCCACGGATAGCACGAAGCCCATCAAGTAATACAGACTTTTAAGTAATGTTTTCCACAGATACCTGATACAGTAACACTGCACCTGGCTTGTTTTGTTATTTTATTTTATTTTATTTTATTTTATTTTATTTTATTTTATTTTATTTTATTTTATTTTATTTTATTTTTAATTTTTATTTTATGTGAGCTTATTCCTGCAAGGAACTAGCAAACATCTCCTTATTTGCACTTACTAGTCAGTGGTTGTAAATTGTTAAGATTTTTCCAGTCCTCCCTTGCTCTCCCCCAAGGGGTTATTCCTTTCAAGGCAAATCCAAATTCAATCCCACATTAAGCCAATCCTTTGTGGCCCCTCTGAATATTTTAAGGGATTTTCCCCTTTAACATCACCAAAGCAATGGATTTGGAAATCCCAATGAAACCGAACCCAAATCCTGAATTGCTCCCTTCAGCAGTCATGGCAGCAAAGCAGGAGGCTGCACCCGAAACCACCGCGATATTGGGCCAGGTTTAGCACACTGCCAGAGCAGCTTTCCAGCTGCATGTCAGGACAGGCTCCTGCTCCCTGAGGGGTACAATCTTCGCGTGCAAAACACGGCCAGTCGCGGGCACTTGAGCCTAACCCTGGCAGCGCTTATGGCTCCTGAGACACGCTTGGAGTGACCCCCGATGCTGCTGCTTTGGGGACCACACATGAGTAGGCCTTGGCAGCCAAACAACAAGAGGATGAAGAGAGAGAGGAAGAAGGAAAAAAAAATAAAGAGAGAGAAAAAAAAATTAAAGAAAAATGAGGCTAAAACGTCTAGAAGCGGCACACGGAGGTGGCTCCTCGGCGAGGGCCAGAGCCGCGCTAGGCCGCGCCCCCCGCTACCTGCTGGGCGTTGCTAGGCAACGCGGCCTAGCGCGGCCTGCCCGCCAGCCTCGCGGTGTGGAGGGGTCGGGGGAGGCCGAAGCGTGAACGGCCGTGACTGTAAACACGGAGGTGGGGAAGAGGAATCCGCACGGCAGCGTCGCGCTGGTTCCCAGTACAACACACCCATCAGATAGCCTCTTTTTTTTTAAGAAAAAAAAAAGAAAAAAACCAACAAAACAACAAAAAACTGACAAAATCTGGCAACCAACGTGCGGTTTAAAAAGTGACATTTTTGACTCCGAGGGAGGGATTATTTGCAATTTGTTTTGAGCAGAAGCTTAGTTCGTGTCAGATGTGAACCTCCAGACAATCATTAGTTTAAACTGCCTTGCTATGTGTTTAAAAATTTCAGTCAATTTAGAGCTGATCTGAATTGCAAATGCGATGGTAATAAGCCATTAGGGAACAACATATCTCTTTTTCACACTTGCAGCCCTCTGCTTTAAGGGGCCTCAACTCCACAGAAATATGAAAATACCATTTTAATCGTGCACACTGTCGACAAACATGGGAGCGTAAGAAATACAGGACTGGAAAGCAGCATTCAAAGGAGAAGAGTGGAAGCTGTGACAAGAGCGAGGAGACACGTGTAACCCTTACCCCGAGTGTCTTTTCGCACCAAAAATCGTTATACATCATCTACTGATTTAGCGTGTTTCACATGTGGAAAAACTCCACAGCCCCATGGTGACTCTTGAGTAGCTGTCACTGCATTTTTATGTTGCCTCACAAATTTAATATACCTTGTAAAACTCATTTAATCCATGGTTTCTCAGGTCTGCAGCTGGGGCTGACTCCAGGACTTAGCACACCGGATGATAAGCAACACCCTTTCTGAGTTCAATCAGAGCCCAACACAGGTTTGAAGAAGGGGAAGATGCAGATTTCTGACCCACGCAGCTGGACGCTGGTCCTGCTCCGCAGCAGGTGAGACCTGGGCACCTCAGGACCCATCAGCTGGGTAGGTGTTCCCACACCATTAAGTACTCCGGCAATCTTCCAGCAGAGCCATTTCCTAGCGGAGCTCTGGGATTCCTTCTGCCAAAGCTGCACTTGGAAATGCAGCTCCTAGGGACTTTTTGGGGACCACTGAGAGACCGGCCCAGAGAAGACAACAGCAGAGAGCACGGCCACCCCGGCGAGGTCCAGCCAGCCGCAGCACACACCCTCAGCTGGATTTCTGCAGAAGAACCTTTGGCTCATAGAAGGGCACTGAAGTGGATATTTTAATTGTTTCACAGCACACCAACTCAATCCACTCTGCTTTTCAGAGACACTACCGTAAAATCACTGACTGCAGGTGAATTTGGGAATTACAGAGCATCACAGCTTTCCTAGAAGGTTTGGGTTGGCTCCTCTCCAACTGACAGCGTGCTAGGAGGAGGTCTTCTTGCACAGCGTCCTTATTGCACCGCTGTTGGAAGGTGAAGAAACAAAAAGGGCAAGGCTGAAGCTAGAATGCCAAGTCAGGGCCTCATCTTGCAGAAGGGAGGAATTCTGCAAGGACAATGCAAGTTGGGTAAAACTACGGAATCAGATGAGAAATTTAAGAGCTTGACTAAGCAGTTTCTTCCCCAAGGCTGGAAAAACAAGCAAGCAAACTCAGCTGGGCCTCTTCACATCAGATTGAGTCTCAAATTGTACCTGCTAGCCCACATCTAAAAAAAGCCTCCTAAACCTCACATCTAAAAAAACCCTCCTAAACCTCCTAAAAAACCTCTAAAAAACCTCCACCTAAGCTAATTCTATACATTCAGGTTCTCACCAAGCCCTAAATCTTGATGCATGTCTGTGGAGAGAGGCACATATGATATACAGAGAGGCATATGCATATATAAGTGATTCTCTTTTAACACAAGAAATTCTAGTCCATGAATGTTAAAGGCAAAGTGATAACATGCTTTCAGTATTCAGAATTTCACATAAGAAGTCCATAGCAATGCAAATAGGCTTCACATCCCTATGTGAAGCCTGAGCTTTTGTTTTGGATTGCTTCTTTAAGGACACTCACACTTAAAACTATTTGAGGACGCAAACTTCACACATAATTCTACAGCCACACAACTAAAGAATTCCAAAATCCCCATTTCCTGGAAGCAGAGCAGACTATTCATCTCTCTCAAAGCCACATGAAGTAAATTAATCCTTTCCAATTATCCTTGCTAAGCTCACTTGGGGTCACAATTCCATACTTGCAATAAAGTACATGTATAGAGCTTCCACTCGTTTTAGTGAGATAAAAGAAATATTTCCAGTCTGGATTTTTGAAAAGGTCTGACATTCAGTATTTATTAATATAACAAAGATTAAGAGCAGTCCTACTGAATACTAATATTTAAGGACATATTTCTTTCATATTATAGCATAGGACAATTACCATACTCCCAGAAGTGTATCATTGAAGCCAAAAATATTTCTTGTGAAAACAACAGAATTAAATATAGTATCGCACATTAATTCAGATGGAAGTGGAGTAGTTGGATACTTTCAAATTTAATCTCCAGATATTTAGCAACTTTCCCAGTAATTGTAGAATAATAAAAAATGAGAGTTGATTGTTTTCTGTTATCCCATAGGGATTAAGACAACATACGAAATAAGATAATCAGAATCCAGAAAAAAAATATAGAAAAAGAAGTATAAAAATCTTTTGCTGATTTTTTTTTTAAATAACTTTAAACAGTTTGACATTTTTGTTTCCTTAGATCAAGTATTTGATATTATTTCTCTTAGCTACTCCATGATAGTCCTGAACATGCTCTGATTTTCACACATAAATTGTAAATCACCCTTAATGGGGTTTTGGATGTTCATGGTACCCCTTGCACAGAAGATGTGTAATCTGGCAGTTTTAAAGTATGTGTTACATAGGGAAAGTGTTGAGATTTAAATATCTGCTCCATTTCTATTTGAAAACTGACTTCCATGTACAGGGTTCTTATCCTTATTTGACATGTGGCACAGGCCAAAGATCTGCAGTTGTATTTGTTGAAAGGAAACCAACACAAATAATGAAAGGGAAAGATACGAGCAACTTGGGAGATGTGATTTCTTGGACTTTTAAGCATGTGTGTGTGTGATAGTCGTATGCTTTTTGTGTCAGATATTTGGCTGTCTAAATATTCACATGACATAGTCCTAAGAGCATGTAGTATAAATTACTATATATCAGTTATGAAAAGATAGTCATGTGAATGGAATCTGAAAGACTAACAATCATCTCTCAACTGCAATTGAACATAATCCAAACACAGAGTAATATTTTGGTTTGGTTAAAGAAGAATGCTACAGAAATCAAAGGCTCAGCTCTACATTCCTTCCTTGTGTAGATATCCTCGTGGATTGCTAATGCAGTAATATAATATAGTATGTAATGTGGTATGGTACAAACATTCGATTTTACTCAACTACTGAATCCCCAAAGAGAGATATTTGTCATAGATATATGATAATAACGTTTTAAAAAAAAATGCAGATGAGAATATTATTAACAGTAATACTGACCTGACTTATTTGTAAATAGAAATGAGGAATGATTGCTCTCAGTATCCCTCATTGCCTTGCATCAGCTCCATGAAACAAAGGTTTCAGTATAAAGCAGACCACCACCTGTTAAGCAGCAATTGGCATACTAGGCAGTAGCCGATACATCAGAGGAAAGCCATATATATACATTGTCAGCAGAGCAGGAGTAGAGAACAGAACTCTTCTCTCAGATTAATATTCCATTTTGCAGTGCACTCTACAGAAAATCGAAGGATTGCCCAGCTTTGCTGAAGGTTCACAGTAAATCCACAGAGAAATCTGATGTATGTGTTTCTCTAGGGCTGGTGAATTACCTCTAATAGGTCCTGCACTGAGGTGGTCCTCCATCTTCATTCTCAGACTAAATGGTAACCCAGGATTACACTCTTCCATCTTGTGTGACTTCTTCTGGTTAGTAGGCAATGAAGAGTAATTTATAAAATCGCCAGGAGTTACAGAACTGTATCCTCTAATATATAAATAAGTAAGAACAGGTTCAGATGATATGCAGATAAATTCCTGAGAATCATATTCCTTGAGAGTAGGTCCCAGCAGGCGTCTTTTGTACTGAAATAAGTTTTAATCAATATACACTTAAAGTTCAAAGTGAAAGAATTCAGATCTTGACTCTGAGTCTGTCTATACCATCATTGATAGGTATTTGAGAAGCTTTCTAATTAATAAGTAAGTCAAATGATAAATGTATCAGTAGTAGGAGTGCCATTATGGTGACCATGCTGATTTGCATTCATATGTTCATTTTTTTTAAGGTTTCATGACCTTTTACAAGCAGAGAGCATATACAGAGAAGTACTACACACTGAGATTCTTCTAAATGCTTCCAGAGAGCAGAGTCCTCGCCATCTCACCCAGTAGGTAGGTATAGAAATTATGGAATTGTAGACCTACCTCTTAGTGGTTTTTAGACCATTTCAGTTTTTAGAACACTTAATTGCAGTCAGTCCAAGCTGTTTTATGGTGTCTTGTTGCCAGATCCTTGCTATGGTAGCTATGATGGGTAGAACCTGCTATCCTTCCCTTACAATTGGACTCACTGTTACAGAAGAGCTCAGTTTATAAACAACCATTGCTTTACACCTTATTCATCAAAAGAGATCCAACACACACAAACACAATGCATAGCATTGTGCATACAGCACAACCTTAAAACATCCTAGAAGTCATCTCATCTACCGTCCTCTTCTTCACTAGAGTCTCAGTTCGGGAAAACGCCTACATATGTGCTTAATTTATGCATAAGCTATCCAGTGGAGTAAATGTACATGTGTACATAACTATTTCTTGGAGCAGAATGTGATGTTCCAAACAAGATGTGATGTGTAAACATATGCTTGCACAAAGGCCCCCTATGGTTTCCACAAAAGAAAGATGGAAGCATCAGGGCAGTTGCTTCCCATGACCACTGCCTGGATATGGGAAAGAGGAAACCAGCAAGCAGAATGCCTCCTCCGCCTCTATCTATGCAATTCAATGCAGGCCTTCATTTCCCTTTTTCTGAACATATTTTTTATTCATTCAGGGAACAAGACATGACAGAACGTATGCGGATAGGAGATAACGTGTACCTCTGGGCAAGTAACAGAAAGGAGGTGAAGACAACAACCCCAGATGCAAAGGTGAAGACAGTGATGCAAAATGCAGTTTATCTCACAACAACATTAAGCCTGGAAGCTTGGAAGTTAATGGGAACAAATATAAATCCTTGACAAAAAAATAAGAGGTGGAGAAAGGGAGAAGTCGTTGCCCTGATGGTTCCATATATAATGTTTTATCCTCACTAATCAGAGGGAGAACTGAGCAAATAACCACAAAAGCATTGCTTTTAAAGCTGAGTAGATCATGCCGTGGCAATGTACAGAAAGGAAGTGCTGTGCGCCTGGACCACAGCGTTGTCAGCACAGAGTGACTGCTCAGAGACAGAACGCAGTGCGAAGCCGTAACGCCTTCCTGTATGTCACTGCGGCCACTTCACAGTGAAATATCAGGCTATATGGGCAATAATTATTACTATAGTGCCAAGTAACCAACAGATCAGTCCTAACACATTAGGATTTACAATAGTTGATTCTTTTTTTTTTTTCCCCTAATATAGAGTTATTCAAACTATGGAAACAAGAATGAAACAATCACAATGAGTTTTGATAACCCACTGTATGATTTTTCAAAGTTTTTAGTAGTTACATCATAAAATTACTCTGCTTTGTTTCTAAAGAACTTTCACATAAGAAAAAAAGAGGACTTCCCATTCAGAGACCGATATCTCTCTCCCATTCCTTTCCCTTTCCCTCTCCCTCTAAAAATGCAGCCTCTGGAAATGAATAGTGCAAGAATAGTGCTCTCAAGGTGCAAGAGAAGTACTTTGCTTTGATTCTAATACTGGAAGGCAGTGCAGTAGGAGCTGGGAATGCTGGTTTTTTAATCATTTAAACAAAATACAAATTTTCACAAAAGAGGAAAAAAACATTTCCTACAGCTTGAGCAGGCTACAGCATAACTGACCACTTGAAAACTGGCTCTTCCATAGCTAGGTTCTGTCTGACAAATAGAATATATCTAGGAAGTGGAGAAATGCTTGAAAGATCAGGGAGAGTTTCAAAGGCAATAACTCCAGGAACAAGACATTCACTGGAGAGAGAATCTGTCTGTGTACCTGCCCGCCTTACATGACTCTATGAAATACCACTCCCACGTAATAGGGCTTGCCTCACCATCTATGATCATAAAGTCATTTGGAAAAGGTTACAAATCATCCACAGAGAGGTAGAACAAAAGATGACAAATCTCTAGCATTCAAGGAGGTAGATGGTGGCGTCACAGAGCTGGCGCTTTGCCCCATGGCCAGAGTAGCTGAAGAGGGTCAGAGTGAGGAGGACGAGGAAGCAAGGACTGCAGCAGCGCAGCAGCAAATAGAGGCCATCACCTATGCAGCAGACTGCATCACCTCCTATTGAAGGACACCAAGAAAGAGGAGTAGTTCAGGGGCAGTTGCACACTACCAGAATAAGCAAAGGTTGTGGGCACGGACGGATGTGTACTCCAAGGGTTAACCTTAAACACGGCTGGGCACCTTGCTGCCCTATAAGCCTGACACACTTAATCAGGTGATTAATGTGATGTAGACAACAGAAGCATAAATGCCTATCTTCTGATACTAAGCCTGTAAATGTTAGATATGTCATCCACACCCAGTATGCATTATTTTACTCGCGATTACTTATTTATTCCATTATCAGATTTTTGTTTAAATGAGCTTCACTGAACACAAAAGTCCTGAATAATTTCATATACAATAAGGGTGTCCTAGTAGCCTTATTATTTCGTTAAGTAGAGAAAAACCATACTGTTAGATTAGCTCGAATTCACTCTCTTATATGAGGTTCACTAGGTTTTACAGAGAAACATTCATGCACTTCCAAATGAAAGGGCTGGAAGAAAAAATGACAGAAGGTATAGTTAATTAGTTGACTGGATTATTCAGTCCTTGCATAAAGGCATGAGCTGTGCTTTACTGAAGAAGCAGGCATTGACAGAAGTTAATGCCTTGGAGATTCTTCTTTAAACATTTTAGACTCTTGTCAAAATTATAATTGCGCTTACGTGAGATTTGCTGCATTTGGTATAATGGAGGGTTGATCTTTTTTTTCACCTGATAGGAATTTATCAGCTAGTAAAGGGTACTGAATAAACTGAATAGGGAAACTGAATAAAACACAAGTGGATGACATGAATCAGGAATAATTATGCTAGGTGCTGTACAAAGCACTTTTCAAAAGCAGTGTTACCCATCTCAATGGGGCTTATAGTATAAAAAAAAGGGACAAAATGACAAATGGAAAAAGACAGACAGATGGAAAAGTACAAGGGAGCAGTGACACAAACGGTCAGTGTGACAGGCCATGCTCTCAGAGCACCCTAGTTCGACAGCTGTCAAAATTTTCATAAACGTCACAACAAAGGAGACTTTTAAGGAGTCAGCTAAGAAAAATATCTTATAAAAAATGTGAGGTGAGACAAGATAAAAATCTTAAATCCATCTTAAGGAAAAAAAAAAACACATTTGTTTTTCTGATGTCCAGCTTCTTAGATCCATAGCCCAGCATGACACACTTTCTTGTTATTCATTGATTGTCTGAATTCTCTTAATGCAATTGAGGAAAGCTTTATTTTTTTACCTCTAATTCCCCAGGCTCTTACAAAATTGACATGCAGTCGCTGTAAGAAGAAAGCTGCTTTTGCTCTGAGCCCGTGTTTACCATCCCCAGTCACGCCAGCCATTCGCAGGGTGTCAGCTGCAGAGGAAACATGAATACGGCCTCATGGTCAACAGCTGCACCGTGAAGATGCCTGTGGGCAAGGGGAGGTTTTTGAGACCCCTACCCATATTCAGCTCTGCGTGTTGTGAACTGATTAAAAGGATGAGCCTAGGAGTTACCAGGGAACTAAGACATATTTAGAGAAGGAAAAGAGTGGAACTGATTTTCTATGGCATTCAGAAGTGGTGAGACTGTATTACCTCACGACTCTTGTACAGCTACTCTTCCTATCAGTATCCTCTTTCAAAATTAGTATAAGCAGCAAAAAATTAAGTGGGAACTTTGAATCAGTACCGTTACAACCCACCCCCCACTCCCGACTTGTCCCAAACCCTATCAGTAATCCTGGCTATGTGCAGAACCATAAACAGCTTTTCTAAAGCTTGTGAAGACTTCATCAGACACAGCTTCATTTACAAAGCCAGGACTAAATTCAACAGACTTTTCAAAACAAGGCACCATCCTTTAGCTCTCCTTTTTATCTCCAGAACTCATTAGGACAATACTTCCAGCCAAATCACAATCACTATTTAAATATGCTATTGTGTCTCCAAAGAAAGCTTGAATATAAAGAAGGGGAATTCATGCAAAACAGTGTTAGGGTTAGAAACGAAGAAATAATGAAATTAGCATTGCTGTTTGATTCCTTTTAGTGTCCACACCCTCACAACTGTTCCCCGTGTAAAACTGGATGAGGAACAAACACCTTGAAGAGTCTGTTATTGATCTAAGCCACTAATAGGATGCCCAGTAGAGCACCATAAACATCGGGGAGCAAGATAGATAGGAAATAAATTAACAGCAGAATTATTCCTAATGGAAGCTAGTCTCTTGTCTCCCTAGGATTCAGCATCCTAGATTTATGTGTGGCTCCTCTCACTGGTCTGCCTCTTTTTCTTTTTTCTTTTTTTTTTTTTTTTTGGTATTATTATCATCAGGCTCTTACAAAAGAGTGCTATTTGCACTGGCTCTGAAAAAGACCATGTTAGTAACAGCTCTATTATTTCATGCAATCCACGTCCAAATTCTGCAAAAAATAACTTTTAAGTCAAAAAAAAAAAAAAAAGATGCAATTTAGATAGCCTCAGGTGAGCGCTACTGCACAGATAGATTTGGTCTTAAGGAGCATCGTTCCCCTCTGCACACCCCCATTTCACAAGACCAGAGCTGGTCGCTGTTGCTGCAAGGCTGCCTAGCGCGGACCCGGCTCAGCCCGCCGGCCGACGCTGCTCCGCTGCCAGGAGCTGCAAGCCGCTCTGCGACGCGGTGCGCGGTCACACGCGCCTCCCTTCAAGCCGCGCTGGCTCCTCGCCAGCCCTTCCCGAGCCCGGGTCGCACGGCGTTACGCAGCAGGGGCGCTGCTCGGGCACGCGCGTGGCCGAGGCCTTTGCCACAGCTCTCGTGGTTGGAGTCACACTGCCCCTGTGCGCTGGAGGATATGGGCCCGGCTAGCGCCCGTCTCCAAAACTGCTCCTCACGTTCAGCATCAGGGATTACTGTTTGTCTCAGCGAGCATCCATGAGCGGTCCTACTAAAACCCATACCTATGCTAAGAACTCTGCGGACATTTACTAATTAAGTCAGATAAAAGACCACTAGAGTTGCTTATTAAAACTATTCCATTTAACCAGAGGTCCATCATTCTACTTTTACCCTCTGTTGGTAAAACATTCCTTTGTCAATGTAGTGCATTAAAAAAGAAGGAATCTTCTGTGTTATGGTTATGAGAGATGGTCCTTTGCTCCCTGTTGTTGAGACACTGCCCTGCAGCTATCAGTCTAAACATACGTTAAGGGCAACAACTCCTTCAAAGCAGATTGTCAGAATTAAGGCTCTAGCTTCTATTTGATATTATCAAATCTGCGGAAACCACTTCTCATCAAAGAATTAATTCTGCCATTGAGGAATTAAGGATTAGATTTGGAGCAGTAAACTGCATAAATAAGGAATCTCAGACCATAGCAAAACATCCCTGTATTTTAGTCTACAGTGAGTGAAATCAGAATTCTCTATGAAGACATTTGTCATATACAATCCTAGGTATTAATCATAAAGAAAGAAGCAGAGATCTGAGAAGGTATCCTGCTTCTCATGCAAGGAAAGAATTAATCTCTTCCTTGTATTTAGTGTTGTGAATATTTATGCCCTCTGCTTTACAGGGTAGTCATTAAAAGGAGAACGTTACCTCTGCCATTCAGAATTTTCAGTCTGAACTGGGCACCTGTAACGCAGCTCAGCTGTGTATTAAACCAAACAAAAGCCCAACCCTGACGGGACAAAGAATGTTTTGCACAACAGCTACAGTATTGCTTCACAGCAAACAACCACCTGGTTCGTTGCCTTGTTTCTAGGAGCAGTTCGGGAATAGACCATTAGAGATGAGCTACTTTCTTTCCCCCAGGTCATCTGCTGGCAGGAGCTGACAGACTTTCTGGAGAGGAGCTCAGATGTCACCATCATATTTAATTGTCACTGAGGACCTGTTCTGCACAAACATGAATAATATTACTTTAAGAGAACTTAAGCTTTTGTTTTCCAAACCCCCCAGCTGCAGTAAGTTGCACAGTTCGTGTTGTGACGACTTCTGTTTGTTTTGGCTGAAAGGGTCAAAAGTTTTTGCTAAGCAGGGAGCTACCTTGTGTCCATAGGAAGGTGAAAGTTGAAGAAGGGAGGAAGGCAGATAGCCATCAGGTATGAGGAATGAGATGGAAACGCAGAAAAAAATGATGCAGGAGGAAGTCAGAAAGGAATTTGTCTCAGAGTATTACAAATCATACTAACTCTCCTATAGGGTTCTAGTAAAACCAGTACTATCTTTGCCACAGAAACACCCAACTTGCCTTTACTATGTGTTTGAGATCATATTTCATCATCACATATTATTGCTGACAGGAAGCTTCAAAAAGCGAGTGCATTTACTTGACAAAAACCAGCTAACCTCATTTCTATTTTAAATCTCGGATCATGAGAAAAGCGGAATCTTATCTGCGAACACTCTGGCCATAGAGTTTTGAAAGCATCTGCATTTCTGCTAAGAGGCACATTTTCTGTGACAGCTATTTTGCCATGAAGCAAATCTGCTTCAAATCATGTTTTCCTCTGAGTAGAAGCTTTACCTTTTCTCCCAAAGAAAAGAGGACTTTGACTGAAGAATCATCCTCTAAGTTCACTAAAAGAGACCCAAGTGCTGAAGTGCAGCAACTTTGCTTGAAAACCTTGATGGAACCTACTTGCTTTTAGAAAGTGGCCCGACTCTGTGAAACAAGGAGAAGGACTCCAACGCACAGGTAATACAGTGCAATGGCTTCCCACCCTAGCGAGAAGGGACTCTGTGTGTGGAGTCTTGGACATCAAGAGTGAGTGTTGCTGCTGAAGACAAAGCGATGCTGCGGTGATGCTTTGCCAGTCTAATCAATGCTGCTTGTGCTGGGAATGGAGGGAAAGGCAATTACTCCGGTTGGGAGAGGATATGCAATGTAAAATTTTGTACAGTAAGTACAGAGGTAAATTTAGAAAAGCAACTTCAATATCTTTTCTAAATTAAAGCAAATTAAGCTCAGGTGCAAAAGATCAGCCTCTGAATCTCTAAGAAAAAAATTGCGTGTTTCTGCTGGGAATACCATTTCGTTTTCTCACCTTGTTTTTCTCTTCTTTTTCTGCCTTGAATTCTCCATGAAAAGGGCAGCTAAATGATTGACTGCACTAGGGATTTGAACTCTAATGTCAAATAATGAACCCCAACATCCTCAGCCCTTTTATATTTAATTCTTTTTTCTTACCTGATGTTTTAGAAGTTTATTTCTGTTGCTCCAGTGCGGTAGCTTTTAATCAAATTTGCGTTATTAAATATTCTCTTTCTGATACAAACTTTGTCTCTATCACAACATCAGTCATGTATCATGAATTGTATTGAGGTAACCAGGAATAACTGATCAAGCTTTCCACATACCTAAGATCCAGCTTTTCAAAATTCCCTCTACAGATTCAGTTCTGGGGTTCATGAAATATAATTTCCCTCTGTACTTTTCAGACCTCTTTCACTGAGCACAAATGATTGAGAACGTTCTTTTCAACCTGTGAACTTTCATGTAGTGTCTAGATGATTAACTGGCCCTGGTGGCTTTGGAGCAAACTGCTTACCCAAGTCTGCCTACTTAATATGCCCTGACATTCATCCTGCCGAGCGCACGGGGAATGGGTAGGGGTCCACCTCAAAAATAGGATTGAAGGATCATTAAGATTAACAGCTATCCACGGAGAACTGGAAAACAGCAATCAAGGAGGATATGAATTGTTATCTATATCAGTTTGAGGTTGAAAAAAAAAAAAAGAGGCCTCCCATAAACTCAGTTTAGAAGGATAAAAGGGAAGAGGAATCCCTGTGTTTAGCACTGTAACTGAAACAAAAATAAACAGAGTCTGTGGTAAAAAAACGGCCTCATGCAAACATTAGAGCTCCTCAAGAGGAAGCGGTGGGAGGCTTTTATGACAGATGGGTGGGTTTTTTGTAACTTTTTTTTTAATATTTGTGATACTCTCAAACTTCAGTGAAACTTTACCTGGGATGACAGGGCAGGATCCGAGGCAGGATTTGTGCTTTGGAGGTATGTGCAGGTGGTGTCCACATTCCCATTCGGAGTCATTGCTCTCCTGGGACTGGGTTTTTCAGCAGCCCAACAGCACAGGGGAGTACGAGCAGGTGCTTGATTAAGGGCAGCAGAGATGGCCTTCATAAACAAGCATGTAGGTTAAGGGTCCTCTGGTGAGAGTTAGCCATTGAAACCAGGGAAAGGAAAAATATCTCAAGGCCTCCAAATACAGCAATGAAAACAAACCACTTTTCATTCAAATATTTAATATACTAAAATTTGAAATTTCCACAAGAAGCAACCAATTATCCTTACAACCAGAGGCTGATTTACCCAACTTGCTGAGCCACTGGTGCTCAGCTACTGTCTGAGCTGTTTTCCATTTGAGAATCTAGGGCAGCTGACAGTCAACAGATCTGCCTTGCTGAGAGGATTTGCTGTTAATTTTGTCCAGCTTCTGTTCTCCAGTGCCAGCCAGGGGTTACAAAAACTCATCCATGAATTCAACTGACTTAAAGTCCATACACACTGAGAGATCTCGTTTCAGTGCTCTAGATGCAGTCCTATCTCAGCCACAAGGTGAACATTTTTCGATGTAATATAATTTATATGTTGTTAAATTAATGAAAGTATTAATGCAGCCTCCAAATACGGAGGCATTACCTTCTGAATATCTTCAACATAAATGATCAAAAACTGACACCAGTGGAGTTATCTGTTGGAAGCATATAAAGTATATAAATTGTGACCAGCGCACGTCCATCTGGAATCAAACACGAGTACTTTGCTAAGCATCAACATCTATGCACAACTATAGGATAAAGCTTAGAAATGCCACAGTGTCATATTCCATCCATCACTGTCGTAGTGAAAGCTCAAGGCCTAAATCAATGCATTTTTCTTGGAAAGATAATGGGGGGAGAGAGGGTGAAAGGCAAAGAGAGGAAAGAGGAAAGAGAGGAAGGAAAGTAATTTAATCCCTGACCCACCAAAGCTTCTCCAGTGCATGAGTAACGTTAGGAGCCTGAATATCTCATTGAAGGAACACATGCGTGCAAGTTTCTGCTGGCCACAGCCCGAATCCTCAGGCAGTCTTCAGTTTGGGGCTTCGCTATTAATGTAATGTACTGTTAATATGTTGGCCACAAATACCTTGTGCATAGACGCTGTCAAAATAAGCCTAAGATCCAATTAGTGTCCTCCAGCAACAACCAGTATGTGGGTCAAAATGTATGATGTCAGTTCACTCGGGATGGTTCCGAATACTGTCCTTTTGTCAATAGACAAACTAGACTGTGTCTGCAGTAGCACAACTGGGTTTCATCCTGTCATATTAACTGGCCCTGGAAGTAGTCTCGCTTAAGTAAAGCCATTACAAAATCCGTAGCTTTTCTGTTTGGCTGATCCTTTCCCCTTACTGATATGCCCTGTTTACTCAGAGCTTGGAGAGCTACCGGTATTTGAACTCCCTCCCAAACCATATGTCAATAAAGCTCAGCAGTTCCGACTGCTAGGAATCTGCTTGCTGGCATGTAATCTGTGTGTAGTCTCACTTGTGCATTTGGATGTCTCAAATATGACTCCTAAGATCATGTCCACTACTGCAAGATCCAGGTCACTGCTGTAAAGCTGAGTCATATTGCCAGTCATACAAACAAGGCCAATCTCTCCACAAAAGCAACTGTGATTTCTCCCCTTAAGTGAGTTTTAAGGACTGTAATGGGAAAAGGATGATATAAACATGTTCCAGCTTTCCATAATGCATCCAAAGTAGCAAGGCATATAGTTTGCTATGGAAGTCATGTAGCCCTTTGTCAAGAAGAAACAAGTACAACATTCATAGGAGCAAATGACCCAATAATTTCAGAACAGATTTTCAGCGTAAATAATTATGCACGTGTTAGACTTAAAGCAAGAGCTATCTTAAACTCATTGGACTGTAAGGAGGTTTCTTCATTTTTACTAAATGAGGCACTTGTCCGTTTATAGCAAATGGTTTTGCTAGTGCTATGACTTAGAAAGCAAAAGGGACTCCACCTTGATCCGTAATTAATTTGAAGCAGTGACTACGATTCGGTTCTACACAGATTATAAAATTTGCACCCTGCAAAGGTCACAGTCCAGACTTCCAGATTTTTTCCCAAAGCAAAACAAATAAAGATCCTGCTTTTTGTTTGCTTGTTTTCCATAGAGAGGACATCTATAATGTTATCCCCAACCCTAAGAGACCCATTTCACTCTACAGTTATTTTTCTTGCCTTTCCCTATTTATGCTAGGAGAAAAGCATGCCCTCTTTCTGTAAAAAGAATGTACTTCGGAAATAACACACAGAGACAAAGGAAACACCGTGCTTGTCAGGCCTAAGACAACGAAATATCCTATGGAAACAGAGCAATTACCCCACTGTGCATACATCAAAATTCCAATACATTCCGTGTCCGGGAGGCTTATGTAAACCAGCTTGTGATTAAGAAATTAAAGCAGTTGAGAGAGGAATGACCTTAATTTTTAAGAAAAATATCTTAAATAAGGACAGTGCTATAAATTACGGTGTATTTTAATGCTTTATTGGGTGATTTCTTGCATTTTCAAAGGACAGGTTTCAAACTGATCCTTTAGAGGTACCAAAGAAAGATGTACATAGATTTAAGAGCACCAAGTGTACATATGCTCACAGCTGTGGCCAACCAGATAACTGGATCTATAAACTAGCCAGATATTTCAGCATCTAAATGACCTAATTTGTTCACACAGGTATTAAATCATCCAAATCCCGGGGTGGCAAACTGAAATCCAAGCTTTTCTTTTTCTCCATAGCCCATGTCACTGCCTGGTCCCCCACGCAAGGCCTGACAGATTGCATTAATAGTAAAAAGACAATCCAAGGACCCGTGGAGAAGATTCCTTTAAAGTCAACTCCTTTGTGAACAGAAGTTGAAGTAACCTGCTGCTCTCCAGGAGGGCTATTCCGTAATTTATGAGGATTCTTCCTGAAGGCTTGCTGCAGATGTTTAATGCATTGACAAACACCTGCACCAAGCCACTTCCATCTAAGGACGGAATGTTAGGAGGGTTCTTGCAGTAGTATCTTTACTCACAATACACCGCGTTCTTCTAAAATAACAACAAAAAAATCTTAGCATTTTTTGCTTTTTTAAAAATAATAATAATAATAAAAAAGTATAAACACTGAGCATCGACCTCAAACCGCACATGCTCTTGCAACAGGATTTTGGCCAAAAATTCTTCTTTTAGTATCATGAAAGTACATGGATGCATTTTATCCTTATTTCCACATACATTTTACCTTTTCCAAGCCACCTTGTGTTCTGACTACTCTGGCCTCGAGGGAAATGGACGTGGAGCAAAGCAGCCAGCCCCAATGAGCTGAGCTCCGTTCTGGCGTAGCCTTGCTGGGTAGGTTTCATGAGGGAAGCGTGAGTGCGGGGGCGCAGGGATGGAGGCAGCACGTACACAAAGGAGCACAGAGAAAATCGCTGCAGTGGTTGGTGCGGGGATCCCAGCGGGAATTGCTTCCAGAAATGACAACCAAGAATGTCAGATGTAAGCGTGCAGGTGTTTGTCTCGAGCAGGAGAAATGAACCTGAACAATCAGAGTGCGGAGTGTGTGCATATGAATTTACCTCCCCCCGCAATGAAAAAAGAACACATCACTCACCCCTAATTCCCTTTTAATCTTCAGGAGCACAGAAATTTTAAGCCCTCCCACTCAAAAACTTGTTCTCTGAACAGGACATACTCACTAGAGTAAAAATTGGCAAGGGCTACAAGCAGCTGAGAAATCCACTGGAATCACTTTCCTTTCTGCTAGCTCAGTACATGCTTCAAGCCTCCCTTACCAACAAGGGAGCTACTCTATCAGTTGGCCTTCCAACACAAAACAAAACAATCAATGACGTAACACCGGGAAGAGCTGGATCCTCAGCCTGGCTTCGTGTCACCACGCGCCAGGTAAGGACCTGACACGGTGCGGCCACAGAAATTGGGCCAAATAACTGCTTTCCGGGCAATTTTATCTGTATCATCCTTCTGAACTCTGTCTACAGGACTTTTCTTTATCTTAAACTTGAAACCCTGAGACATTAAAGAACAGTATGCATCAACTTAATTGGAAACAGTTTTGCCTCAACACATCCTGCGCTTGTTCAAGGACTCAGAGAGGAAAGGCCCATGCTTTGAAGCACTCTGACAACTGAAGATAAATTTCAGCATTACTTTTCTAACAGAATATAATTGAAAACATACTTCAAAACATACTGTAATCTAACTCTGGGTAGCGATGTGTTTAACCCACAGTGTTAGATCTCAGCATTCCCAAGTCCTGAAGAAACTCTGACTTTGGCCCAAATAGAGCAAATTGTTTTCTTGTTCTGTAATGAGCAAAAAAACAGCTTTAAAACTACTGAGCTGGGTTCATGAATAATTCAAAACCATTACTTTTACCATCAGTTATGTGTTCTTTTCGTCACATCGATGACTGAAGTCCTGATTCCTCCCTGTTTCTCTCAAAGATTAGGGCCAGATACCTGTATGTTGTAGGGGACAGTCCTTCCCTACGAAGTCTCTGCATCTAAACAGACAAACGGGCAAAGAATAACATAAAGGACACATTGTTATGTCCATTTTGGTCTGGGAAAGCAGGCCTTAGTATGACTAAGAGTCAGGATCCCACGGGAGAGGTCAAGGATCAGATTCTCGAAGGCTCAATAGCCAGCCCCAGCGCCAGCCTTTCAGGGGAAAAGGGAAAGAGAAAAGGCTCCAAGCTCTCTCGTTCCTACTGAGACTTTTCTGCCAGATACTCAAAAGACCTCATTGCCCATCTTGAAGGTCCGACCACTTAGGCATCCATTTTAATGCCATCATGGGAAGTTATGTGGCTAGGAGATCTCTCTCCCCGCCTGGGCGCTCCTGCCGTTTTGAAGTGGGGCGGCGTGTGATTCGCCCAAGGTCACAGAGGAAGTCTCTTGGCGAGCCAGAAATCTGAGCCCACATCTCCCGTGCCCTAACCACAAGCCTGTCCTTCCTCTCAGTATCAACACAGTGGGCTGCTTTGTTAGGTTTCTTTCTAGTGAGATACCGCATAATGGGCCTTTTTCATGATTCATACGTAATGGTAATATGACATTATAAGATTGGCACTTGTCACTCACAGGGAATGCTCTTTTTTCCGCTTTGCCCCAAAACACAAACACACTTAGCAGATTGTCATCGGTGGATGACACTAGAACCCCTGTATTTTACTATCTTTCTTACAGTGGCCTCCTGCAAGAGTAAATTGCCTTTTAGTTTTCAGGATACCAGACAACAACAACTTGAGGGTCCCAGCTACAAAGAATTACCCCCTTTCCCACATAACCATGGACTGATGAAACCTTGAACAAGGGGGAAAAAAATCCCCGTTCAGTCAAGATAATCAGTATAACACCAAGCATTTGCAGCAGATCCCATAGCAGTGGCTGCTTCTCAGCGAAGGCCTAAATACTAGAGGAACAGACCAGCCACTAGGTACCATCCTATGTGTGGGTTACAGCAACGGTCCCCATGACACGAGTGCAGATGAGCAAGAGAAGAAGAGAAAACGAAAGCCCCGCGCTGCTCCCCGATGGCACGCTTTCCATTCTGCCCAGAGGGATGTGTGCAGTCCCTTGCCATTTCCAGCCCTGAAGACCATGGGGGGACGTCACTCTATGAACCAAGTACATTAAAGATAACCACTGTATCTGTGCAGACAAACAAAAGAATGTATGTGTGAAATGCCTGATGTACAGAACCCCATTCATCGCTGAGTTGCTATTTCTGTATCTCTCTTTTTTTTTTTTTTTAAATTCAGTTTTTTCAAACCCTGCCCTCTTCTGAATGACCTTTTTGATCAATATAGTCCTTTGTTGTGCCGCTTGGCCTTGGCAGAAAAGGACAAAATGGCTATTGCTAATCCTTATCTAATGTTTACCTTTAAACTCTTCAGTTGCTGGGTGCAGGTTTGGGTCATTTTATCTTTTTACAACTCTCAGTGATGTGCAATGCTTGAGAATCTGGTCTCCCCCAAAGATCCCATCATTCCCAGTTGACATTACCCTTTAGGCCTGTACTTACCCTCACCTCTGTGTGTAGCTCAGACAGTACTTGCATTTTTTACTTTATAAAGTAAGATACACTGTAGTGAATCTTTCCTGGTTATCTTTCCTGGTATCAACCAGAATGAAAACGTTAGAGACACAGGAGAATCCATCAAAGCAACTTTAACTCATGAAATGCGTCATTTAAGCAAATAGTCAAAAGCATGATTCATTTGCCAGCGAGAGACAACTATTTGAAAACCTAAAAATGGCTACACCTGACCTCAAAAAGGAGAAAAGGTGTCAAAGGAACCTTTGTACTATGATCGGTTCAAAGCATATTAATACTGTGGTAGATAGATATGGCAGAGTGAAAAATAGAGCCCTTTTCCTCAAAACAAACCCAAACCCCTAAAGGATTCACACCATAAAGGCACTGCCTTGCCATTTTTCCCTTCTATTTTTCCCTTCTCTAGCAGCAACTGCTGGAAAAGGTGCAAGTTACCAGCTACTGAAATGCTACATAAATGAAGGATTTATATCCGTGTAAATAACGACCAAGTGAAATTCACTTTCGGCTTCACAATGTGCAATAACGTTTTGGTAAGTGGGTAAAATATGTTTATGAAAAGGAAAAAAAAATACAAGAAAAGGCCTTTTCACAGTTCACTGGAAAGTTCTAATATTTGTAAAATGAATGAGAAGTCATGTAATGGCTTTGCAGCTTTTGAACTTTCACATGTTTCAGATTTTTCTAATGCCTGTGTGGATTAAAGAGATTCACATCTAAATGGCTGGGGCACCTCACATTTTTCCTGGATCAGGTTTAATGCTTTCCACACCGTAGAAATTGCACTTTGTATGAACACACCCTGATTTTAAGGAATTTTTCATCCTTAGGTGTGTGTTTTGCAGTGTGTTTCTTTTTATGTTAACCCTGTCAAAGGGCACAGCGTCGGGATCATAAGAACGATCAACTCCTCCAATTTCACACACCGATACACTTGGCCTTTTCAGCTTGCTTCCCTTTCCAGCCCCCAAAAATAAATTAAAGAAGGGGAATAAAAATAAAGCAGGGGACAATGCATAAAACAGAAGTTACTCATATTTCTTCACCTCTGCATAGTATCTCAAACAGGACCCCAGAACAAAAGGAGAACCATTTATTTCAATAATGTGTGAAGTTCACGAATTTAGAGCTATGGCTACACCCTTTTCATCTATTTAAAAAGAGATTTCAAAGCAAGGTTGTGGGACCCGAAGAAAGAGGATAAGAATCTCTGATGTCCACCCAGCTCACACAGAAAAATGCTTCGTCTTCTACCCTTCGACAAAACAGTAAGGAGTGACAAAGAGCCATTTCATCCTTTATAAAATACACGTACTTTTTGTGCTTAAATGTGGTATGTATTCTAATGACTATCAGGCAGGAGTTGGTATTGCCTAGCATCTAGAAATAACCACAGGCCTCATAAAAGCCAACACATGTCAAGTCGTTAAGGCTCAGTGCAAGGGTAATCAAATGTTTAAAACATTTGCACACAGTAAGAGCAACAAGCCAAGACGTAAACGGCTTGGGGCCTATGCAGAACAAAACCTAATGGATGAGCAGAGGGATCTTTTTTCCTGCTTTCTGACCAAGAAGATAATTTCAGAAAAAGGAAGGAAGCAAAGGTGTGTGAGAGCAAAGAGGAAGAGGATGTAGGAAAGTAACAGAAAAATGGGCCTTCCTTTAAACAGTGCTTGTGGCTCTGCTCATTTGGTGTATTTCTGACCAAAAAATACTCTGTGATGATTTTCACCTATGCTCAAAAAAGCAAAACTCCTCTGTTAATAAACCACACTGCCTCAAAACATTTCATGCCCACTATCAGTTTCTCATTCCCACAGGAATTACCTTGCCCCGTTCTGAATTCTGACCATGTAACTTCGCCCTAATTTCTTAAAACACAGATGTTTTTCAAAGGAATTCATATGGTCAGTGTTCTGATTACTCACATTTCACTCTGCAAGATAAAGCTCAGGGTATATAATAAACACATTCAATTGAAAACATTAAAATAAGGTCCAGGAAATACATGCTGAGTTGTTACTGCATACATGAACATGCACCGTGAACTACATGCATAAACATGCATAAACGTGCATGCATGCATACATGGGAGCTTTGAGTTCCAGCTGACTCATGCAGGCTGCAACAAACTACATACAATTGCATTTATAAAAGAGATTTTTCTACTTGAAAAAAGCCAGTGCTCTTTATTGCTATTTTGCTTTCGCTCTGATGTGATTTTCAGTCTCGCATTGTGGTATGCCCAGAATATAACTGAATTTGTTGATTTCTGTCACTACGCAGCAGTGTAGCACAGCCAAAACTTCACTGCCTTGGACTTTCTCTAGCTTTCTTGGTAACATAAATGTCCAACACATCTAGGAATCTTAAATGACTGTTATTCCAAACTCCTGGCCTTATTCTGATTTTTTTTTTTTTTGCATGCTATAAACTCCTATTAAAGTGAGCGCTAACATGAGGCAGCCAGCACTGCCTAAGGCTATCAAACAGACAAAGTTTATGGGAGAGACATGGTTTAAATAAAGTGTATTACCTCTCCTTACACTCAACACCTAACTAAAACCAGCATCAGTCTGGCTGAGCAAAGAAGGCAACAAATATTTGACAGCCCTGGAAACTTCGGAGAGGCCCTTTGCAGCATGGGACGTGCATGTGCCATGCCCCAGCCTGCACAGCAGTCCAGAAGGGCTCCTCCAGTACGAGGCTTTCACTTGTATACTATAGTTCTCTATAGCATAGCATATACATTATAGTTTACTGAAGTTCTCGCTTCACATGATGTGGAGACCCACCAACAAGCTGAACTGCACGACATTAGCTCCCCGTGCTGCTTCCTGGGAAAGTGTTGTAACAAGAATAGTTGGTTTACGAAATCAAATGTTGTCAGTCTACTCAGGCTCCTCGGCCTGCCATTCGCTTGCTTCTTCTAAACAAAATGCAATCACTTTAATAACAGAAAGGGAAATATTTTGGAAGGTTGGGCTTCTTCTTCTTGTCCCCTGTCTCCATGTCTTCTTTCTAAACAGAGCCATGAAGATGTTTGGCTAACCTATTATCAGATGTGAGTTGATACTACAAATAGCAGCAGAAGAGTGTATATTTTGTGTTTGCCAATGTCCCCATGGTGCCACAAAAATATTGGGAAGAGCAAATAAAACACCAAGAAATCTGTACTCGCTGTTCTGTTAACAGATAACACCTATAGGAAATGATCTACTGAGTGTGAGAGAGCAAATACGACATGGAGATACAATGAAATTTCTGTCCCTTTACAGGAAGGATGAATCCTTAAAACTCAGAGGAATGGAGCTCACCAGGAGTACAGGGAATGGGGTACAATGATACCAACCAGTGGGGCAGGGGGAAGAAAGGGGTTCCTCATCTCATCTGTAAGTCGTAAAGAACCACAGATTTTAGTTTCAAGTCATGAAACGGAGAGCATAGCATAGCAAGGTCAGAGATCACTTCACCAGTAACTTTAGCTCAGCTGCAATGGTGACATGTATGCTGTGCATAGATGCAGAAATCGGAGGTGAGGGCCATAGCACACCATTAGAGGTCATGAACTGCAGATTTAAACTAAGATTCAACAGCCATTTGTTTAAACTATAACCAAACCAGGCATGCAGCACAAGCGGAGCACAGCTCTCTTCTAGCCTGCACGCGTCCTTTGAAGGATACAGATACAGCACAGAACCTACCACCAGCTTTCTTCGGTAACTATCGTTATTCCAAACGACTCCACTCTGGGGTACCCAAGTCACTGAGACCTTGGGAGGGCATAATTACATGTTCTGTAAGGCCTCCACAAAGAAAAACATGGAAAGCTATGCACAGCTATGGAATACCTTTCTCCACCTGAGTTACTTTATTGAAAATGGGTGTGCCACACTCACCAACACCAGTGCAACACCAGCGTTCAAAACAACAACAAAAAAGAAATAGAACACTACCTTCCATGATGATAACACAGCACAGTCTAGCTAGACAGCTGGAACGCATTTCCTTCTTTTTAGGAGACCCAGCTTTGTAGCTTGAGACAGATGTCATCTGATTATCTGAATTTCTGCAGCCTGTTTAAAATCGAATTCTCCCTCCAGTCTTTTTTTTTTTCATTTTTTTCCACTCAAAAAAGAGCATTTTATGTTGCAAGCATAAAGGTATATAAAAAACTAGCTATGGAGACTTACCTGCTTAGTAGTGAAGTGGTATTTTCCTACCTTTTCTCATATTCAAGACTAAATTCATGGCTATTACTCAAGAATTTGAGTCTTTCAAAGAGTTTTCAGAAGCACAGAGAAGAAAATTTATGTACAAATAGAAACACCACACAGTGAGAGTGCAGAAAAAGATACATTCAAGGGGGAAGATATCAGAGATGAAAGCCTGGCCCAACTGAATTCCAGGCTAAAACATCCATTGGTTTCAGCAGGGTCATGGTCTCTGTCAAGATCCAAGTCTGGATTCACTTTTGCTGTAGGTGTGGTCTAAGAGCAGGAGGGAAGAATTACTGATAATTTAGAAGATGGCTCTCCATCTTAAGCAGACCATCATACATTTCATTTTATATTGCTGTTGACTACAGAAAGAAGGCACATGAGTGGTCATGAAAACCATCTAGTTTTCCATACTCTATTTTTCACCACGCTAGTCTTTCTTTAGCTTCATACTACATGCTGTCACGTAGTTTTTATTGTTGGTGAATGGGATATGATTTTGCTATGCATCAGAATTACGTTACTTTTATGACAACACTTTTTCATCATAAACAAACAGGGCTCGTACATCTAGAGGTACATTCTTGGTATTTTCCTGATGTAATTATGGCTATTGACTATTATATGCTCCATGTGCTCTATTTTTGCAAACTCTGCTTGTGTCTTTTATACACATAGCTGTGCACGTATGTACGCTATACAGTATTTCTGTGTGGACAGGCACACATCTCCACCATGGATGTAGGGAAGGCATGAACATGAGAACCACAGTAACGCTGCTCCTGGCTGAGGTAATACATTACAGAATTTGTTTCCCTGTTAATGGATTACAGAAAAAAATCTTGTAAGGATTATTTCAATTTGTAAAACATTCGCATTCCCTACTGTATTGCAATAAAAGGAATGTGCCCACTGCCACTCTTAAAGAAATATAATACAATTCCTTGTACTTTTGGTTTGAAATCAGAACCAAAACACATTTGCTGCAGGAGAAATGATCTTTATGGCCCTGGCAGGAGGTGAAGGCTGGGAGTCAGCTCGCTCTTTGTGGCTGCATTCCCTTCATGGAGATCTGGATTTGCTGTTCTGTATCCTCTGTCCTCTCACCGTTTGCAGAAAATCGGCAAGTTGCAATGGCACCACAAAACGTAACACAAATCCACAAGTCGCCAAGGCTCCAAAGTCAGGAATATACCAAACGTCCCAGCCGTTCCACAGCTGCAAATGGAGACAGGATTCTGCATCTTATACTGGAAAGAAATTGTTGCCTGCATATACTACTAGCAAATCAGCAGTCACTTGGCCATCCGAGAAAGCATGAAACTTAGCACAGCCGATCTTTCACAGCCTACCGAGGAGGTCACGGTACAGGAATGTCAAACAACTCAACACAATTCTGCTGCAGGTGAGCAACTTCCACCCAGCAGGTACAAGTTGCTACAGCAGCTCAGAGATCATCAAAAAACGATTAACATGTTTCTCAAAGGCATGTGTTCAATTTACAGCTTCAAGACAGACATATATTTTAAAATCCTCTGTTTCTTAGGCTTTATACACACACACAGAGAAAGTGCTTGTATTTGCTTTTGTTTCATTAACTCTGCATTTCTGTTACATATAATTACCCCAAGTACTAAAAAAGGGAACAGACCAGACTACGCACATATTCATTTATTTAGAATAATTACCACTAAGGAGACTTTCTGAAAGCAACCTAATGTTCAGTACTATTATGGCACATTGTACTTTTAGTATTTAATATATCATCCAATGGTTTGCTAAACCATCTGACTTCATTCACATTGGTGATAAATTCTAACTGCATCAAACTCCCCAGTCCATCCATCCATCCCAAATATCCATCAAGGATGTAATTCCTTTCCAAGCAGTATTTGCTTTCATGTTGTTTGTTGCCTTTCTTTGGAACCTCTCCTTCTTAGCAGCAATGTGCCAGAGTTAAGACAACTCTTGATCTTTTCTGGAAAAGAGGTTTCTGCTGGGGAAGTGCATAGGGAATGGTACAGGAGTCTTTTGCTAAAGGCTGAGTTAGCTGATTTTCTGGATAAACTGGATGAAACCACAGCTGGCTACAGCCAGCAGGCAGAAGAACTCCAGCTGACTGAATTACACACAAAACCTGGCAGAGATTGGAGCAAATTTGGCCTCACCTCCTTCAGGAATGAAGTACAACTAACTGCACTAAACCATATGGCCAGTACTTCACTTTGCCTAGCAAAGAGGGTGCCCACCTGAGTGTAAGCCAGTGCAAGGACGCTGGAAGGGGCTGATCTGACTGCTGTCTGATCCTGTTCTTTGACCTCTGCAGCTGGTTCATCACAGCTAAAGTCACTGGGGAGAAACTCAGCACATAGAGACGAATTTGCAAGACACACAGAGAGGGAAAACCATAGGCCAAGTGGGAAGCCCCAGCCACTGACACTGTCCCAAAGAAAAGCCGATCAAGAGGTCAGGCCTCGATCAAGAGAACGCAGTTGAGAGACGTGGGGCCAAAAATGCAATTTTACTTTCTGGAGTTTTATCCGGAGACAGTCAGGGAAAACGTATTGAAAGAGAAAATAACTACTCGGTATCAAGTAGTGCCACTCCTCACTTTCAGATTTCTGAAACCAACTAAATAAAAATACAGAGCCAGTCCATGCAACTAAAGGGAAGAAACAGACAAGTTGTGCTTTCAACAATGAATCAAGGACAGGAAAGAGATATAGGAAATTTCCCTCCATATGAACTGAGTCCTTCAATCCAGCCCCAAAGTGCACTCAAACGTACGTCTCAGCTTTCAACTGCTTCATCTCCATCCCTTGCTAAGGAGCTCCAGGGGTCACGGCCCGGGAAGTCGTGCCTCTAGGCAGGTTTCTCGCCGTCTAGGCAGGCGTGCGCACCGCTGTGCTAGGTTTCCCAGTCATCCCAATATTCCCCGTGATCTCGCTTCAGACACAAACGAGCTCACCGCTTTCCGCAAGGAGCCACATTTTCATTTCGCGAAGAGGGAGCCCCTTGAGGGCCCTTCTCCTGCTCCAGTCCCTTCCTCTCCGTGGAAGGGTGGCAGCTCTTGGCGTGTGACATCGTTAACGTGTCGCCACGAAAGCTGGGTGTAAATAACAAGCGCTGAATTGTGGCTTTTCGTATGGTGAGGGAACGCACAGAGGGGAATTGTGGCTTGAACAAGGATCTCCTCCTATAATTAGTGATAATAACAAAGGAAATATTCATAATTACATCAAAGGATTCTTCACTGAGGGATGGTTTCATTTGCTTCCTGCGAGGGCAGGGAGTTCTCTAAAAAGACAACGCTATTTTAAGCATACAGAGATAAATAAATTAAGAGGAGAGCCATCAAGAGCATCCAACTTCCAGCTGACTCCCACAAAGCACTCGGGAAGGCAGAGGCGCTTATCTAATCACGCTCATTGTAGGCCGGTCCCCGGCTCCCTGCTGGACCCGCAGAGCAGACCCATCTGCAGCACGGAAACATCCTTCCCGGCCAACACGGCACCCCGCAAGCAGCCAGGTATCCCGGCTGCCTCTCTCCGCACGCAGGGGACCAAGCGCAGGGATTAACCCATCCGCCAACACAGGGCTGATTCCGTGAAGCACAGGCAGCTAAAAATAGCCGGGAGTGACGTTATGCAAGGAAACCTGGCACGCGCTTTCCCCTTCCAGGACGGGGAAGCCCACGCAGCTTTGAGGGGAAAAAAAAAGGCACTAGTGGCATGACCGAAACACAAAACGGATTCCTTTCATCCTCCGGTAGAGAGGATAGTGTTTGAATCCCAGCTGCATTAAAGATGCGTGCCTGCATATCCCCACTCTCATATCATTTCAGTGCTTTAAATAGTAAATGATCATCAAAAATTCACAACTCCTGTGAAAAAGAAAAAAAAAAAAAAAAGAAAAATAGGTCAAAAAAATAAATGGAACCAAGCTGCCTTTGCTCCTTCCCGTGCGTTCCGGGGAGGGAAACCGAGGGAGCTCGGCGTGCACAGTAATTCTGCACGGCACCTCGTTAATTCCAGCCGCGTTCATGGCTCCATCCGCGCGTGCGGCAAGGCTCGCGCCGATCCCCCTGGCAACAGGCGCAGCCTATCGGGGCGGCCGCGCGCGCTAAGTAGGTCAGGCCGCGCTCTGCTCTGCTCGGCTCCGCTCTGCCCGGCGTGCCGCGCCGCCCTGACACGCTGACACGCTGACACGGTGACACGGTGCCCTGCCCGGCGCGCGGCCGAGGCCTGGAGCGGCCCGCCAAGGCGGCTCTGCTCATCCCGCGCGGAGGGCGGAACAGCCCCGCGCGATGCCGCGCTCGCGGCCCTGTGGTAATTAGGGCGCGGATGTTCACAGGGGTTAATAGGCAGAGTTGCCCCCTCCAACAAATTTGTGTTCGCCGTTACAAAGGAAAGAGAGAAACCAAACCCCTCTGCCGCTGTTTGCGTAATGCAATCTACCTGGCCGGGCAAGCCGAAGAGCGCCGGTGGCTCGTGCTGGGAGCCGGGAAAGGCGCCAGGTTGCGCGCACATGAGCGGCCGCGGGAACCCCATCCTGCGGCGGGGAGCCGGGAGCAGCCCGGCAAACATCTGCCGCCACAGCACGAGCAAGGCCCGCCAGGGCGCCCTGGCCTGGCCCGGCACAGCCCTTTGAGCGCCCACAGCCTCCCCGTGCAGCCTTCCCGGCCCTTCGGCTGGGCTGCAGGGCGTCGCAGAGCATCCCCCGCCACACACACATCCACTCAGAGGAGCCTCAACGCATGCCGGGCGCAAGGAGGCTCCTCGGGTGGCCCCGCAGGAGCTGCAGGCCCTGCCCGTGCCCAGCAACAGCCTGGCTGTTCTCCGGAGGGCTCGCGCTTTGCAGCCCTGCGCTCAGAGCCTCCCTCCCTCCTCGTCTGCTCCGACGCGCCCGACGCAGACGCGGGGCAGCTGCAGAAGGGCGCAGGGAGCGGCGCGAGCCCCGGTGATCGCCCTGCCGAGGTTGTTCTCCTTGAAGCAAGCAGCAAGCTGCAGCGCGGGAGTAACAGGACGCCTGCGCCCCAGCACAAGAATGTCCTCCGACAGCTGGCTAAATATAATCCCGCGCACAGGGCGCCCTTTGTAGGAGGGCTGGCAGACAGCGGAAGGGCCGGGCAGGCGTCTCGCAGGGCAGCTCTCCACGACCATCGGGAAATCCCCGGTGGGCGCCTCTCTGAGGGTGACATTCCGGTCTAGGGGTTTGTGTGGGAGAGGAGAAGAGAGACCTCCCCCGCAACGCGGCAGCTGCTGGCAGGCACGCCAAGCCTCGGCAGCCGCCGGCGGCGCCTGCTCGCCCCTCTTTATTCCGCGCGCTGTGCGCGAACGGGCGTCCTCAGCTACCCACCACCCCCAACACGCCTGCATTTTGACAAGTCTGCCTGTTCTGTAGAAATACCGTCTCCTCCACGCCTGGCCAGAAATAATAATAATAATAATAATGATAAAAATGCCCACGTACATTTCAGAGAAATCCACTGCCAAATGCAAGTGCTACTTCTTTTCAATAGAGCAAGAAGCCTTTTTAATGGCAAGCTGCCTTTGAATTTGTAGGAAAAAAACATATATAAAGATAAATCTAATGCTGAATATAAATGCTCAGTCGAGCATTTAGCCATCTGACAACTGTGGTAGCCAGCTGGTCTAGAAGTCATCTGGGAAACATTTATTTTGATTAGATCGATCACATTTCTATTTACAATATAGAATTTTTCACCATACTGAATGCAGCTGTGTTTATAAAGATTTTAACATGGAGAAAACGAAGCCCCTGCAGTTTCTCTCAGCACAGAAGAGGCACTGCTTCGAGGCGCTACACGGAAAGGATCTGCTCTCACGTCTCTTAACAGAAAGGCTGCCTGCATCTGCTCTCACAGAGTGCCGCCTCAGCCAGGAAACGGGGGTAGAGCTAGAGCTGAAAACACACGCTGCAATCACGGCAGCCTCAGCAGAGGGACAAACGCGCTCCGTAAGCTGCTCAGAAACGCCCGTGCTCCATGTCTGTACACGCTCACACGTCCACAAGCAGCACGCACATACATGCACACACTGCACAGCTGCTGCTTCCCCTGGGGACACCGGTGCAGTCACCTCGCTCATCAGTTCCCTCCCTGACAGCGTCGGGAGCGCTCGGGCTGCAATGCACAGTTCCTCCGTCCATACATTGTTCTGTAAATCACGCCATCCTCTGCACCACGGGAACGCACGGCGCCAGACAAGCAGCACACAGCGTTTCTTCCTCCTCCTCCTCCTCCTCAGCCGCACTCGCCCGCTCTCCCGCTCTTCCTCCCATGCCTTTGCCTTCACGGGCAGACACAACCGATACCTTATTTATCCATCTCCAGCACAACGCTGAGGTGAGACTCGACTGCAGCACTGTGGCTTTCCCCATGTTAATCCTTTGGAGCAGCAGAGGCTGCGTTCTTGCTGCTGATACCCTTTTTGAGCACTGGATTATTTTACGTAAAATTTCTTTAAGCTTTCACCCATCCCATCCTAGATTAACCTCCCTCTCCTTCACTCCCACTCCCCCCGAAAAAATAATAAAAAAACTCCTCTGAGCCACCACATATCAAAACCCTTTGCTTCCAGAACCAACAGGCAAAAAAGAACAACGCGGCTCCATCGCTCCTCTTCTTTAGCACTGTGCAGGCGAGGCAGTCTTGCGGCAGACGAGGCAGGGCGATGTGCAGGCGGCCAGACTGCCGCAGCCCCAGCAGCAGCAGCAGGATCAGCAGGATGAGCAGCAGCCGCCCAGGTAACAGCGGTGAGAAGCAGCCCACGTCGGGAGCGGCGCAGCATCGCAGCTGTGAGGAGAGACGGGCTCGCTGCTTCCGAACAGTGCAGCCTTGTGCCTGCAGGAACGGAGAAAGGGGAAGAGCCAGAATTAAAAATAAAAGCCCAAGCAGCCGAGAAGTCGTAACTATAATAAATGAATGTAACTTTATTTTTTCTGGGCTCGTGGGGATTTCGGGGTGGAGGGGAGTCCCCTCCCCAAAGTCTCCTGTGATGCTGAATGTTACTGTCCAAGAGTGCGGAATCACAAAGGCTCGCAAACCAAAGCGCAGCGAGACCAGCATCACATGAGAAACCACATGACGCACCCAAATCGGATGCTGATGCGGTCCACTCTTCCACTCGGCGGGGAGAGAACATCTCGACCCAAACATTGCCCCTCTCTAGCGGTTAGAAAAACATTCACTTAAAAAACAGGGGAAAAATAAAAAAGGCCAAAAAATAAATATCTCGCTTTCTATCTGTCTTCGACACCAATACTTCGGGAGAAAGGAGAATGCTGTTCCACAGACACTAGCTGGATGGCAGCAATATTACTTCCAGGCTACGTTATTCAAAGCTGATTCCACTTAAGTGAATTCCTGAAAAGCATACTCCATGTCTTCATCACATGAACAAGCTCAGAAAACCAATTCCATTATCGTTCCCTGCAATCTGTATCCAAACCTGTGTTCTGAATAATTTATTTGAGACTAATAAGCTGTTTGCCAGGACCGCTCTCTTTCCCGCTTAGCCCCACGCTCCGTATCGGCTATAGGGAGGAAGCACTGCACAGAAGCAGAGGGGCATTCCTCCTTTTCACGACCAGCAATTCTACTAAACACACCGTCCCACAAAATAATCGGAGGGGGAAAAAAATGAGCAAAAGGTTTTTCCCCATTTGCTGGATATGACGGGGCTCTGTCTGGTTTGCAACCAGGCATATTGTGTGTGCGGGCGGCGGCAATGCCTTTCCTGACGGTGCTGCCTCAGACAGCCTGCAATCCAAGTGAAGAAGCAAATGCTCTTTCCTGCCAATTCCTGCAGAGGTGTCGTGCCCCACTGCTCAACGTGCTAACATCTGGATGCCCCCCGGCAGAGCCCAGGTAAGAGCGTGCTGCTCCACGATGCTCTTCACCACCAGGACAGCGAGCAGTTAACATCCTTGCCTCTTTTACCATCTTGCCTGCGAGAGCATGGAACCGAGGGACTGGCTAGCTCGAGAAACAGAAAAAACGCTGACCTTGCCGCTCGATGGAAACGCTGCTGCATGAAGCTATCATCCAGCAAACACCGTTAGCAGTTTGCAGCTTGTTTTACTCCTAACATTTGTTCAAGTGACAGAGCAGGTGGCACAGAGTCCTCCATCCCCTTTGTTTGCAAACGCCGGGCACCACCTCGCAACGCGGTGCTCTCCCTGCCTCTTTATACTGCAACCGCGCGCAGCGCCGAGAAAACGCACAAAGATATCTGCTGCGAATCCGCACAGCTGCCTTCCGCAGGAGCCCGCCGCGAGCTTCGGCCTGTTCGCGAGGCACACGGAGCGCAGGATTCCCCGGAAGAAAGATACGCCTAGCATTCACGCGGGAGAGCGCCAAAGGAGCCAAAGCAGAGCGCTCTGCCGTGTCGGGTTCCACCTTCCCCACTGCTCGTGCGGGAGCAGATTGCAAAAATTTGCACAAGGCAGTTCGAGCTTGTTCTCATTGGCTCCTACCAAAAAGGGGTTTTTCAATGGGCTGCACCTAGGAGTTGCCTAAATTCTACGTAAAATTCAGGCGCAGCATTCACCCTTAGCGTGAAGCCAGCATTCAGGAGCCCCAGGACGAGAGCGCGCACTTGCACACACATATCGCGAGACCACTGAAGTCATCCAGGGGTGTTTTCACATGTGACATAACAGTTTCACCATTTTCAGGGCTTTCCTGGAAAATTATACCAGTACACCCAAACTCAAACAGCAGTTTATAGGTACATACTCTATCTTCAGGCACAGTATCAGGTAATTTAGAGAATAAAGGCTTCAGATGCCTTTTTTCTCAAAAAGATCAGCATTACTGAGGCTGAGATTCAGCACAACAAAAGAAGCATTTCCTACTTGCAGCCCCATCATTCATCTGTTCTGACTTAGAATCACAGATGTTTTGGCTGGAGAGGACTTCTGGAAGTCACCTAACCCAAATTCCCCCTTGAAGTGGGACTATCACCAACGTTATGTCAGGGCAGCTGTGGCTTTGTGGATCTGAGACCTGCAAGCCCCAACAACTGAGATTCCCAAAAGACTCTGGATAGACTTCCAGTGCTGCACTACCCTGCCTGAGGTTAAGAGTACCATTCTGTCTTCTTTTGCTGTCTCCTCTATGTATAATCTTCAATGCACTGCTGGTGGGAAAGATTTAATTGCATTCTTCATAGATCCAACACTGACATAACAGGGGAAGTGAAGGAGTCAAGGAATATGGAGACTTTTCATTTCTGGCTTATTTAAGCACGTTCAGCTCAAATCAGTAGCATCTCCAGACTGACACCATTTGATGACTGGATATCTAAATGACCTGCTGCTTTCAGCTCAACTATTAGCCAAACCACTGAAATATCAACACCTTGATAACACTTCCAATGTTATCATTGCATCATGTGCTAATGCACATTGGAATGTGCATTAAGTCACCCCAGGAGAAAAAACATGGACTAAACACACGCAAAACCTAAGCTACTTTCATTAGAGAGGTCCTGCAAGACAGGTCTAAGGCTGAACCAAGCTGGTACTCAGAGGATGCTGGTTCCTCCAGAACACACGATTCAGAACACATTTTTCAGGTGGATCCAAAAAGCAAAGTATCACAAACAGAAAGACCAGCCATCAGTTCTTCAGAAGCACAAAGGTCTTAAATAAAAAAGATATTATAGCTCAAGGCATGCACAGTTGAAAACAGTTGAAAAATCTAGTTCCTGCAGTGAGGTTCCTTCATAAAAGCTCACCATTAAATTTTTAACAGCATGGGCAACTAGTCTTTCTTCTCCCTCTAAATCTCTAACATAGGTGCTTTGCTCTTTTAGGAACTGCTACCTAATTCACAACCAGATGCTAAAGTTATCTGTCTAAAATGACTTCTTTCAGCCTGTGATTGACTTGCACAATCTGATTCGTCTCCCACCATATAGCAAATGGAGTAGGAAGCTGTCCATGCGGAAGAGCTGAGTAGGAATTTCTGGGTGGTCTCACTACTACATGACTTCAAATGAAAGCTTTGCAGTTGGAAATTATAGAAAGAAGCTGGCTTATTTTGGATGCTGCCTTCACATAGGTCACAGAAATTTACCTATTTGGTGCCAGCATTAGAAGATATACCCTCAAACAACTAACCTTAAATCCCGCTCTGTGTTATAGCAGCGTTACGCTTATTTGGTGATACAGCAGCTATCTCAGAGGAGATACAACCACCAATAAGAGGGAAAGAAGCAACAGTGCAGATGGTCCAAAATGAACCCTGTCCAACAGCTGCTTAAAGACAATCAAAGAGCCTTATGAGGCTACAATACATTAAACATCACTGAAAATGAATCTTGAGATCCCAGGTCAGTGAGAGGTTGCACTGTTACACAGAGCTAGACCCACATTCCTTTTAATATCAGACAAATACTAGCACTTAAGAAGACTACTTGGAGTGCTCCTAGGGTGTCAGCCTTTTCTTTCAGCACTTGTCCCCTGAAGTCAAAGGAAAGGCAATTTCACCTTGGCTAGGCCTGCCATTGGCCCTGTGTAGAGTGAAGGAATGCAACAAGAACCTGGCTAACGGTTTAATACAAATGTAACCTCCTGTTTACTGCAGTCAACGACTGCTACCATTGTGCAGCACTAAACAGCTGCCACCCAGGAAGCAGGATCTGGACAATAAACACAACAAGTCTCACCTGAAGCAGAATATCACCAGTAATCACATGTGTATCAGCATTTGAAGTTGCTAATTTTGAAAGAAACATTCAATTGTTAAATTCTGCAAGGAACATCCTCTTTGAAAGCCTGAAGTTTCTCAGCAAATATTTGGGTCTGGGGCTTGTTTTTCAGTGACCTTTCCCTTCAGAATCTGCACATAGACAAAGCATTATTGTAAGGTTTCAACCCAAAAGCCAGGCAAAACCTGAGGTTTCACTGAACCCAAAACCTCAAAATGAACCTCAAGCCTCAGGAGGAAACCTTATGGACTGAAACCAAAACAAATATACGTCTGCTCCATGTGAAAAAAAGCTGCAGACTGCACATGGATCTAAGCACTGAGCCATGCTGGCTACTGGCCAAGGTACGACGTACCCTACTCTTTGCACAAAATACCAGTGGATGTTTAGTAACTGCAAGGGACATCTGGACACACACTGACACACTTCAGAGATGCTCAGGTCAACTTTAACTTGGAGTTCAAGTCCGCAAGGCAGCGTCTCTACAGTGCAGAGAGCTCTTCACCAGGGTAAAACATCCCACATGGAGATTTGTGTGACCACAGTGAGACTGCTTGGGTATTCACAGGGTTCTTCACAGCTGGCTCCTGATATCTCTATGCTGCCTCAGTTGAAAGATCTGCTTTGGTTGTCCATTCAGCTAGAAAATAGCCACAATTCCACCTTTTGGTAATTTGCACTAGAATATACTAGATTCAGTCTAGCCAAGCTTAGCAAATGAGTGCAAAACAATAGGCAAACACAGCTTCTGAATTGCCCACAGAGAGCTTTGTTGCAAGAAATGAGAGAAGCAGATGGTGCATCTTGACTCCTGTAATTTGAATTCACTGATTATTCAATATTATTCTTTGAAAAAATCCCTCCCTCTCCCTAATTCTAGGATCTAAAAGATATGTGGTGGACCATATCCAACTATTCAAAGTTCTCGCTATTCCAAATGACAGCACTGACCCCATGCGTTTGTGTTTTCCAGACATTTAATGATATTGAAAATTTTATTTCAAGTGTTATTTCAAAACTGAAATCCACCGACTGCAAATATTGTGTATTTTGCCTAAACCTCATGATTCTACCAGTGTCTCCATCAGTAAATTTATCTGGAATAAATGCAGACAGCAAAACACCAAAATAGCTCCAAGCAGAGAAAAATGCTATGTTTAAAAATACAGATGACATTTTTCAGTGTTCACTTACCTTTGATCACTGCATAGTAGAAAATGAATCATAGGAACATGATTTTTTTCTGTTTTTTCTAATGGTTAAGCACTTTAATAAAGTGAGTCTACTTTTCTTAAGCCCTGTGCTGTTGGATGCCCATAAACCGTGTGCAAGAAAGACAACTTGAGCTATGCTGTTGTACAGCAGAAATTCAACAGAACTGAATGTGATGTGAGATATAAACGCAGCCAAATGATAGCCACCACAGAGGAAAATAATGGGACTTTAGGGTGTGTATGAAGGGCATTTTGGAAGGTCTTAAAGTTAGGATTCCCATTATTATTATGAATTTCTACAGATTGTTTTCTCCACCTAATTTCACTATGAGGCCAAATTCCCCTCACAGTTCAAAGGCAACTGCTGTGGTGAATATGCCTTGGTAAAAGAGGTCAGGCCAGAAATAAATGCATGGTACCGCAGTTATCATAATGATCTTAAAAGAAACTATAATGTATGGAGAAGATTTGGAAGAGTCTATTAAAATACACAGAATGAATATTTAATTGCTGCAAAACATTTCACCCAACCTACATCACCAAAAACATGGCCATGGAATCAAGCCCCAAATCTTTTATTAGATTTTCACTCCATTAGGTTTTTGCACAATGACTTTGATATTGACTCCCAAACCAAATGTTACCTAGTTTCTTTTCTTTGAGAACCTACTCTAAAAACACAAAGGTCTAATGTAAATATCCTAATTTCCTTTAAAAGCTGCTAGCATTATGTTCGTGAACATGTAACACCATGAAAAGTAACGGAAGTACCAAAAAAAGAAAGGTGTTTTTGAGTGATCTATTGATTCTGCATATGAGCTAATCTATACATCCTAGTGTGTTTTTCAAACCTGAGAGAAGCCTCTATGCCAGTGAGGCCGCCTGGAGATTGCAGAGCTGCATATGCAATAGCTAGAGGTCCATGAAGGGCTCCAGGTTGCTCGGTGAAATTATCACACCTGTGAGGGGGGGTGTTTTCAAGATTATAAATTACATGCTATACAGGGAAAAACATACAGAAACATATTATAATTGACTCCTTAGTGGAACCGCTGGCAAGGTAGTTAATATTTGGTCTTGAGCAAAGGACTGGTTTCCTTTTGTTCGCTGCCCAGCCTTAGATGGGTATTTTACATGAAACACATTACAAGTTCAAAGCGGGAGAACTATGTTTTTTCACCTGTGAGTGGTTTCAACTTAGACTTCAGCCTTACTGCCAGGAACTCAGTTTTTCCATGCTTGTTACTGTAAACAAAGATTGTATGGCAAGGCTCCAAAAGCAAGAGGAGGTCAAGGATTAAGCAGCAAGAGTGACAGGCTGCTTCCAGAAACAGAAGGGACAACGTTTAAATGAGAATCACCACTTACTCTTTTGGTGTCTTCTTCACTACCTAGTTGTTTGGGCAGCCAAACACACACATACAGATACACTCGAGCATGTTATGTATGTGTATATATGTGAGCAGCTGAGATGATGAGCAGGTAGGGAAAAGAGTCACTACTCTTACTTATTGCCAACGTGGCCTGACACTTTTCTTTTTAATCAGTTGCTTCTATCTCTATCAAACCTCAGACTAGGCTCTGCTCACCTTCACTTTGTCTTGTAAACTTTCAAGCAAAATAACATCAGACACTTCTGAGAGTGCTCCTCACCAAGCTATAAAAACTCCACTGATGTCCTCTTTGTAAAACATCAGCATTTCCATGAGCCCTAGCCAGAAGATTAAATTCAACAAGATTGCATCTTGGTCAATGCGGTGTTACTTTTTGCCAGTTCTCAGATATTAGCCCAAATTGCCAATGTTAAAGCTTTTTTTTAAAAAAAAAAAAAAAAAATTATATTGTTTTTAACTCTTGAGCATCTTCAGAAAGCTGAATATGTCCGATCTTCTTATGTCCAATCTGTAACATCTCCTGATCATATGCATCTTATCTTTCTTCATTTTCCTTTCCAGGTGCCTTACCTAAATCCAACTTAATTTCAAACAAGTAAGTATATATTAATTTACTATAGCTATCCTCCTCATGGAAAGCAAAGGGAACTTTTAAGAAAAGAAAACAGCTGTGATTACGCATGCAAGGAGTGAATCGCGCTGTACAAATACATTATTGAGGAAAACTTCTAGTGCTGGTGTTTTCTCATGTTTGAGTGCTTGCATTTGAAAGCCTTTAAATGTTCTTCTAATTTGCCAGTGCTTAATATTATAAATATTATTTTAGGCCATTACCCGTGCCATGGGAAGTGACAGCATGAATATTTCTGTTGAACTGAAACCTTAATCTTTCAGTTATTTTGCAAACACTTCTTAGTGGCAGTCCACCCAATCTCCTACAGTACTATCCAAGCATTACTTATCATGAGTCTATAGCCTCTGAAAAAAAAGGACTGAAAGCAGAGGTGTTACACTACTGAAGACTGCTATCAAAAATGAATACAAATCAAAAGAATAAAATGAGGAAGAAAAGCAACATTTCAAATTTCTTCAAAAACTCTAAAACGTAGATATATTTAAGCTCATGTGCTAAGTATTTGCTTACACTCTTCAGTATGACAAACTCAGCTGATCTTTGTTAGTAAGGACAGTTTTCTTGATCAGGATTAGAATATCCAAAGTAGACACGTTATACTTGCTAAGCAACATAAATGCCTCAGATGCATGTTGTTAATTTGTGAATTTCAGATACATTTAATGGTAAACAAATTGTGAGAGACTTTGAGGAGCTCTAAAAATAATGACAGCCAGCAGGATGAATGCTTCCCGGTCTTACACCTAATATCAGGAAGGCATGTGAAGATGTCCTGTGCACTCAATGGCCATTTATAAGTTGACTCAATTCCTCCAGCTCTGAAAAGTGTAACTAGATTTGGCTTTGGAATACTTGCTTTCTCTCACCATTAGCACACATTGTAGGTTTTTAAGCATTTTAAAACATCACAAAACAGAACCTTCCAAATTTCTAGTGGTATATTATAACATAACATACCTGCCACTCTGGAAATCTGAACCCCAAACCTGCTATTTGTCAGATTTAAGCACAACGGACAGGCTGTGCTACACCAGTGTTGTTAAATACTTCCACGCAAAGCATTGCAAGCCATTGCTAAAAGCCACTTTAACCAAGCTAACGGCTGCTGTGAGTTTAAGAATGAAGCAATCAGATATCACCTGATATCTGTGCTATCTGCTCACATACCTCTTTTACTGTGCAGGAAGGCAGACCTTCCACACACTGCACATGGGAACTCCTTCCGTAAACACAAACTCTCTTTAGCCCTGCACATGACAGAATAACCTTCACCTGCAATCTTAAGCTAGTAATAATAAAGTCTGTGACCTCGGATAACAACTCTTTTCTTGATAAGTCCTCAACAAGCCTCACAGAGCGGTGCAGTACCTGTGTGAACACTGCTGCAGGTGAGGAGGCCTCCAGCATCCACACACTGCCTGCAAAACCCTGGCCTTGCTGAGCAGAGGCGGATTCTGCTCTACCCTGTCCATCCCCAGCAACATAAGAACCCAGACCTGGTCTTCCTCAACAACCTCAATTGAAAACTAGCATGTAAGGTGAATTCCTGTAAGAATGCCCCAAAAAAAATAAAAAGGGAAAGACTGAAAAGACAACAGTGTAGGGAACCTGAACCGTATGTCCTTTGTTTTATCCATTTACTAGTGGCAATAATTACCTAATTGACATAGAACCTAAATCACCTCTCTCTACTTCAAAACTGCAGAAATTATGTTATAGTAGATGATCTCCCTGAAAGCAGAGTGTTTTTTTCCTTAAACTAAACCTTCTTAATCCAACCATCTTTACCATGTTACCTAAAAGCAAGCAAAACTCTTATTTATGGATGCACTTTTCCAAAGCATGCTCAATTTAACTACTGCTTTTTCACTCATCAATCCAATCAAAAACCTCCTTCTGGATTGCAACTGCCTGTACAGAATCCTTACTTCCTCTATACATCAAAACATGCCATGCAAGTTGAGCTAAGACAAAAAGCAAGTGTCCCACTGCTGTTGCACTGCGTCCAACCTTGGTTTCTTCCAATAGAAACATATCTCTCTCCTTCACAAGACCTAACACAGTACAGTGGCATTTACCTGGGCCATGAAAAGATTTTCCAGACATTAGATTCATGATAGAGGTACCAGCCTGAAAGGAGACAGGGTTGTCTCAAAATTAGTAACAATGATACATTCCTTTCTTCCTTAGAAATTAATTTTTAAAGGGAAATCTCAACTCTTTTGCAAAAAAAAAAAAAAAAAAGTTTTTTTTGATTGTTTGTTTTTACAACTAGGGAGCTTGGGATACATTCACCGCACTTACTACAGGTCAGCCTGCGGATCTACTCTCAGCTGGAGTGTAGTCCTCTAGCACCAATTCCTTCTATTGGGATAATCAATTTAAAATAATAGAAGGAAGTGTCTACATAAACATGCAGTATCACCTTAATATCACATGTAGCTAATCGAATTAGCTACAGAAACATTATGACCAATTCTTTCATGCAATATACTAAGTATACTGCATGTACACTTAGTATAGTACAAACTATATATACCTACTAAGTATATTTCTGATTTCATAGAAATAAGATGACATTGTTCCCCTGGATTAAAGCTGCACCTTGAAAGGAAAAACAGCCCCAAAATTAAGAGTGCCATACGCAGCATCCTTACTAAACTGCAGTTCAGTAATACCTTACAGCAAGGTCAGTGAGGCTGGTAAGAAAAATCCAGGAAATAAAAAAATTAGACAGTTAGACATTTTTCATCTCTGATCACACAGTCAAGATTAACTCCAATTTAACACAGTCCTCTTTTAATAATTTAGAAGGCAGAACCTGTAAAATATGTGAATAACAAAATTGATAAAAGTTTGCGCAACTCCAGAAGAAAGTGCCAACCAGACCAAGATAACAAAGAGTGATTATGTTAAAGATGACTGTTCCAGGAAAGCAAAAAGAACAAACATTCCCTGCTTGGAAAATAGATCCAGAAGGACACTACACCGAGATAAAAATACCACATTGTATATGTGAGACTGCAAAATCCTTCCACATTGCATACTTGTACAGTTTTACACATCCATGATGTTCTCAATTTCTGGGAAACTGGTGTATCTTAAGGAATAAACAAACAAATGTGACAGTGGATATGGACACATTGGGCCTGGTGGGAGCAAAGCCTACTCCATTTGCTTCAGTTACCCTGTGCCTGAAAGTAGACAGGGGCTGAATTTGATCTACTACCTACAATGCACAAAATATACATGCTATTTATTTCCTCAGATCTCACATCTGACATCAACATCTACCCATTTACATGCATGGCATTTATTAACCAGATACTTCTCTATTTTCCTTTTCTGATCTGATATTCATTTTAAAGGATTCCTTTTCAAGATCAAAAATTAACTGTGACTGTACATGGAAGAAAGAGAAAAAAATGCTTGAATTAATCCCACCTGAAAAAAGGTTTCAGAAAAGAATACATGGATTCCTGCTGTATTAGAGGCAGTACCACATTCAGCTGTAATTTGAATCTATATTATATTTAATAAAACCACAGTGTGTTCCCTTGTCCTATTAAAACTGCATTTTACCTTACTAGGTCTGAATAATTCGTATAAAATTGATTGCTACAGTTCTTAGTAAAAGCTCTAATTGCATTCCTGGTAGAACTTAAAACGATAACCTTATCTTAATTAGTAGCATGCTTCAGAAATGCTTTTGAAAGACACGGAGGATTAACCTGCATTTTTACACAGACGCCTCTGGGCTTTTTTTTTCTTTTTTTTTAAAATTTTGTCTAGAACGTATGAGCTACTGCTAATTTATCAAAAACAGCAAACGAAACCAATCGGACAGGCACAGAATAAACAACTCTGCTGCCACCATCCCCGGTCAGCGCAAGGGTCTGCCCAGGCGGAGATTTGCGCCCTCATGTACCGGGTACAAGCAACGCTCCCTGAGGGGTTCCTCCCCTGGCAGTGCAGAGGATGCGCTTAGGCACAACGCAGGTTTCTGGTACTTCCCCCAGCATGCGGCACGTTCGTCTCGACTCGCAAAGGATCAGGGGTTTGAGCCACCTATGAGGATGTGATCGGGTTGCGCAGGCAGACAGGCAGGAACCTCTGTGTCCTCAGAAGGGTGTGGGAAACATTCACTGTGGAGGTTTAGCCCAACTCCAGCAAAAGAGGTAGAAGGGAAGAACCTGCTGGATCACAGAGAACTAAAAACAGAACAACAACAACACCCTCATACCTCAAACCCTCATTTGTCAGAAATAGAAAATTCATTAGACACTACTAAAAAAATTGGTTAGCAAGTGACTTAAAGCTCTTCCTTTATGCAAATGCTGCTTTGCCTTGGGTTTTTTGGGTGTTCGTTTGGCTGGTTTTCATTAGTTGGTTTTCTTGCAATGTTTGAGAGTATCTTTACTGTTGCTCTATGAAAAGGTCACAGAGTTTCCTAGTTGAATGAGCAAATCTCAGCCAGGTTTATCCTCACAGCAACTGCTCCAGCAACCACCATGTAAAAACCTGCTTGCAGAAACCGGTGCTGGCACTAGCAGTTTCCAGTGGGATCCAAACTCTCCCAAATTCTGTGACATCTTTCACTAGCCGCTGAGTTACAGTTCTGTTTGAGAGTCACGAGTCCCATCTTAGTCTCACTGAAAAATACAGTAGCAATTTCCCCCTTGGACTTCACTGCTGTATATTGCACACCACAAGCATGCAATATAGCAAGCCATCAAGCAGTGAAGGGCAGCGTTTGGTTGCCAGTGAATCACTTTCTGCATGCACATCTTTTCCTTTTCTTCCTAACCCCTCCACACTAAGCATCGTGCCATAGGAGCAGCCCCAGCTTTTTAGCCAGGTTCACCGGTCACGCTGCAGGCTCTGTAGGGTGCAGACTGCGCCGACGGCACCCGTGAGTGCCTGCCTACACGCACACAGGATAATGGGATTCTCCATGCTCTGCTGGAGCTCCTCGGTGCCACTTGCAGAAATGGAAATAACAAAATGGCACGTCAGCATTGCTAGAAAATACGTCTTAAAAACACACACGTGTAAGCTGGAATACATCCATATTCAGCCTGCGGTTGTAGAAGGTCCCTATGTTGCAGGCCCACAAAATTCCATTTTCACATACATGTAAATGACTAAACCCTCCTAAGAATAGAGAGACTCCTCTCAGCTGTAGCACTTTCTTCTTGGTAGAAAGTCACTTCCGTGTGGACGCACATTCATCAGCCATTTGTTCCACTCGCAAGGAGAATGCCCACAAAGCAAGAATTTGCATTGCCTTTGGTTCAGCACGGCTGGAAAAACACCCACTGGAGATTTCTTGCCTCTTGCAAAACAGTCGGCTAGTGTGAACACTTTCACTGGGAGACTTCGATTTGCAGCATTTTCTTTAACCCTTCCTTATGGTTCAGAGAGGGACTGAATGAAACTCATCTATCTACCCAGGCCGCCTGCCTGATGCTTCTGCTTCTTGCTGCGCGCGAGCGGCACAATCGGCGCTGCCTCTGGTGTGATCCCAGCCGCTCTGTTAGCTAGTCCTTATAAATCCATCCATCACCCCTATGAAAGTCGCTGCCTTCTTTTTACCAAAGATAATGTATGTTATTGGGATTATACCGCTGCATGCGGAGTCATTAAAGAAAGATAGAGCACAATTTATGACCCAGGCTGTGGACAGCGAGGCATTATTTTAACCATAAAATCACAATCTGCAAGGAGACTGGCCAAACCAGAGGAGCCATTAAAGACTTATAATTAGCATCAATCAATGTGACACCACTGTTGACATCTTTATTACTTTAAATACACTAATCAAATACTTCTGCATTCAGATAGAAAGATTGATAGGCAGACAGACACAGAGAACATCCCTATAGAGAGCAATTTTAAATTATCTATTCAAAAGGTAACAAAAAAGAAGCACACCAGCATAATTGCATGGAAATGAAGTGCTCTGACTGAAACTGTTTTCAGACAGGGTGCTGGATTTGGGACGGTCAAAATTGCCTATATAGCAAACACCAAATCGGCCTGGAAGCAAATACTCACTTGCCCCACTGCAGGCCCCAGTCATGCAGTCTACTGACCCTCCTAGGCTGAATGAACAAACATCCCACATACAAACTTTGCTTTAGGGTATTTTCTGTTAGAAAAACAAATGGTTCAGTAATTCTTTACAGCACCATTCCATTTTCTCTCTCTGCTTCTCCATACACAGGAAGTTAGAGGGAAGAATATCATGGTATTATTTACATAATTACAATTGTGACTGTCAATGTTATCTAATTGCATCAACATCCAATTTCATAACATGCAGACACTAAAATAGGCTGTTACTATAGCTGTTCGTATGAACGATCCATAGAAATGAACAAGAAGCTGCTTCACATCTCCATGACCTCTGAGGCCCATATGGCGTTGTATCCTAATGAAAACACTTCTGAGGAGCAGCTTTCTCTATGGTACATCAGCGTTTGCATTCATGAAAGTTAGATTCTTGAATTAACCCTGGCATCAAATAAATAAATGCAAATTCTTTTCAGGATATATGTTTTGAAAGGAATTCAAATATGGTGTCACTCATATGAGAAGAGGTTATGAGAACCTTGGCTTATTTCCTTTTTAGTGATGGCCAATAACACTTTTAATAATACTCTTTTACAGCACAGAGACTTCATATTTCCTTTGTGCCTATTTGGTCATGCTTGATTGTTTACTGGAGTAAAGTTGTTGGTTTTGAAAGGACACGCACTGTTTCCTGTCCTCCTAAGCTGGAAAGTTTGCGTTGCAAAAGAATGAAAATATATGAAATAAAACCCAAAAAACAACGCAGTGCCTGTAAATCTGTGCAGGAAATCAGTGCGAGTGCACTGAGAAGCAGCAGCCCCCTTGAGCAGCAGCTAGAGCAGCTCCAGCCCCACCGCTGCGACTGAGCCTCCTCGAGCCTCGCACGGAGGCAGCCGAAAGCTCAGAGCCGACTCCAGTAAAGAGCTTCCCTCAGCCCTCCCCGCTCAGCCGCGGGGAGCTGCGCTCTCCACGAGGATGCGAAAGCCTTGCAGAACACACTAAGTAATGAGAAAAACATGGGAATCTGTCTATTGAAAATCCAATTAGTTTAAGCCAATATTTATCAGATCACTCCCCTTAAAACATTTTACTTCAATTTTAAGTGAGTTACACTAATTTGGATTGCACTACGCATCCCTAATGAAACCGTCAAACCTTTCAGGTGCTTTAATTCGTTTCTAAATACAGTGGAACCCCATAAAGCCAGCAGAAAGAGACTATTAAAATAAACTAATGCATTAAGCGATGACGCTCAACAAGAGCTTTTGGAGGAGGGGGAAGAATATTCAAACGGAGACCTGAACACAGGACCCCAAGCTACCTTCAAGAATTTCTCTTTTGTTTCCTGCTAGTCCTTGAAGCACCTGAGCACACGGCAGCAGCTTCGCTCACTTCCCTTCCTTCTTTCCTTGCCGCAACACACACCTACTGCCATCCCTCAATGCTCTCTCCAGACGCCACTCCGGGCCGCTCTCCTTCCCTGGCAACGATGCCTCCTCCAGGGAAAACCTGGATGAAATTCTGCGCCCATTCCATTCATCGTTCCTCAAGGACACCCGAGGGACTTTATCCATTAACATTAGATTTCTGATCGCCTCGCTTGTCTGTTTGAGGCTTTCGGACGCTTGCAAGCAAAAGGTGGCCTGGGAATGCAAGGTGTTCATGCGACATGCTTTCTAGTTAAACCCTCCTGATTGTTGACCTCCTGACAAGTGGGGAATACATGCAAAAAAAAAAAAAAAAAAAAGAAGGCATTTTGTGCATGACCTGCATGGATTTCCTTCCCTCCCTCCTGTGGTTCCACCCGCCCTTCCGCATTGTGCTGCCCATCACTGCTGCTGGAGCCGCATGGGGACGTACGCAGTGACAGCGCCGGCCTTTTACCACCATCTGAGCCGACGGTATTAATCTTCAGCTGGGATTTGGAAATCATAACCAGGAGACAGCAGTCATGACAGCTCTGCATCATAATGACAAAATATGCAGAGCAACGGGGAAAGAAAGAACGCTCTCGCTGTCTTCTAGTCTCTGTGCAATTGAGAAGCATGTTAATAAGCATGTTCATTTCAATGGTCTTTATTGTAACAATAATTTTCTTGCTCTACTGGATTTTTTTTTATTATATTCCTTGGAGTAATAATATTAATCAAGGCACTGCTACATGGTGCTGTCAAAGAAACTGCACATCTTGAATGAGCCTCCTGATAATGGAACCAGTAGTGAATGCCTCAAGACTTAATGTGGGCCAGGAGATCACATATATACCTACAAATGCGTGTGCATATGCACGCTTATTTTCACATTAACATCCAGATAATGCAGACATATTGGAGAATTGCAGCTCCCTTTTTTTCCTTAAAACTTTCTATCAGTATTTAATTCAATAGATTGAATAATAGCATTCTGAACAAGATAAGTGTTCTTTGAATAATACATGGGCTAGATTTTTTTTTCCAACTGAAAACGTATGTGCTCAGTTTTCATCACTTTGGCTAGCTGTATCCAAGGTAAATTTTCATCTGGACTTCATTTGAGCCTCTGTGTGTGTGCGTGTGTGTAGCGAGTATAAACTTGCATTTCAAATGCAGATATAAATCTTGCAGAAACTATATAGAAATGTCAGGTTTTGCATCTGCACGCACATGTGTGTTTACACACACACCCCAATCATTTGCTTAGGAAAATTTTGGTAGGCTTGCACTGGTTGCACAGTCTGTACATGCAGACATTTATTCAAATGTTTATAGTCCCCAAAGGTCAGTGACACACATGCCTAGGAGAAGCTGGCCTGTGCAAATGCAAGCCACAGTTCACTGGGCACAAGTGTGAACGATCAGTGGCTTCTTGAGCCAGCAGCCCAAAGGCCTGGCCTCAGCACAAGGCAGTAAATGTGCACTCTGAGCATGTGTACACAGAAGTAGAGACTTGAAGAACTTCTAAAATATGCCTGTGAAAGCTGTTTTCCAAGCAGAAATCTTTAGTGAATGCTTCGTCATGGAAATTCACACGGCGTGGTGAGCTGAGCTGCCTCCCCCAGCCCTTGGTGGCCTTCAGGGTGCTCTGCCGTGACGCTGGGCTTGCCTCAGCCTGAGCAGAGGCTGGAGTGACCCGGGAGAGTTCAGCACAGGGAACTGCTCTGGCAGCCTCCCACTGTCCTCACTTTACCCCTTGGGTTTGCCAGCGATGATGACAGCTTTGCTAGCTTTGAACTGTCTGACAGAGCACGAGGACCAATTTCAGCTGGCTCCCGCACAAGACAGAGCCCTTCCTGTACCACAAAAATCTACGGGAGTTGTGCTGTTGACTTCAAGGGCTGCAGCACTGAGTCCCTTGGAGTGACTCCTTGTATAACCAACTTAAAAACACTTTGTGGTTTCCTTTAAAAGCCATTAGAGAGTTTTACATAGTTTCATGTCTAGGACTTAAAATACTAGTATCTGAGACAAACCCAGAGCTTAATCACTGAACACGTTTGATATTTGTCCACAGTTAAAATTTGCTAAATTAAACTTTCTCAACAAATATTTCAGATATTATGCAGCACCATATTGCTCAACTAAGAAAACTTAGATGCCTTCAAGCACAGCAAAACAAACACAACTTATACGTGAAGTCTCCCAAGAGATGAGAATACCTTAATTCCACGCTGTTTTCCAGACAGTTGTTTCAATATGAGACCTTTTACGGATTGCTTCATACTTACTGGGTCACAGCACTACTCACCGATTAGAAGTGGGGAGCTCTGCATGTTCCAGCGTCCTTCCAGCTCTGCATATTCCAGCACAGTGCACTCGGCCCTGGGAGCTGTGTCAACAGTTTCTCATACCATGTGCAGCAGCAGTTCTTTCCTCCATTTCATACTATTAAAACAACCTTGAAAAAAGAAAATACATTTTACTGAATACCTCTAGCTACAAGACCTTTGCTGACAGATGAAAATGAGAAAAATAAACTCCCTGAACACTAGATGTCTTCATTTTAGCATCTGGAAAACATGTGCATTAGGAAGTTCTGATATATTCCAAAAACGATAGTCAAACACAGCCAAGTTTTTTCACTGGCTTACAGTAAAAGTCAGCAAAGTCAAAAAAGTCCTACTTATTATCCCAAACCATTACACATAACCCAGGTTTCACTGTTCAATTACAAGTAAAAGTATATCTCTATATCGATACATTTGCACAGTAACCAATCCTAGTAACCATCACTAATAAAATATTATTTGTCAAAATTACAGATATCAGTTACAAATATTATAGCTAGAAGTCGAAGGCTGAACTCCTCCCTGTGATATATATAAAATGGAGGACTAAATGTGCCCCAGCATAACAACGGTGGTTTGCTAAAATCTCTCTGCCATTCTACCATTTCCACTTGGAAAGAGACTTATGTGGAAATGAGAGCCTGAGCTGTGCCTAGAGAAGAGAGCCAGTGACAAGCTTGAGGATTTATCTTTCTCTTTCTAAATTACTATTTTGAAGTCTGATTTGTTTTTTCTTCTTCTAAGACCAGTTTATTTCAACTGTTTCTTTTTATCCATGACCAAAACAATAAAATTGCCATCGCTCCAAATTCGTCTCAAGCAACTGCAACAACTAACTAGAAAAACATCACTGTGAGATTTTGCTACTTCACTGCTAAAAACAGAAGTGGCTGTTCTTGGGGTGGGATTTTTTGGTTTCAGTACTGTTGTGTTAAAGGTAGAGAGGTGCAGGAAGAACTTACACAACGCCCTGTTAATCTAATTAGGTAAAACAGCTAGTGAGAGTTGGGGCATCCAGTTCACATACTGCTAGTGCAGATGGTAGCAGTGTTGTCAACAAAATTATGGTTCCTGATTGCTGGCTGTTTCATTTCTATGCATTTAACTACACAAACTATTTACTTTTTTTTTTTTTATAGGCCCATCACTATGATATTTAAGTGTTACATAAAAAAAAAAAAAAGGGGGGGAGAGCACTGCAAGCACACCAAAATGCCTGTGAGTCAGGGGCCAGGTTTCTTCCTCCCCTGGTCCCTTGCTAGCACTGAGCTAGCAGGTCAGCTTAGGGACTGTCATGTTCTCTTTAGGGAGTCCCCCTTTAGGGAATCCCCTATAGATGGTAGGGACAAAGAAACAGTTTTGGAGCTCCCCATGAATACTCCGTATTTTCCTCTGTTTTCCTCCACAGTCATCTTTGTTTCCAACATTGTCTCAAGTAGAGAGAGTAGCAGGAACGCGGGCGAAACTTCAATTTTGCAGCTTTCTCAAGCACCTCGCATATCTCGTGTCAACAAAGACACGCTGGTTATGCAGAGAAAACACGTGCCCCTCCAGTGTGAGGCGTGCTGCTGTGTCACCACCACGGCAGCTTTAAGGCAGAACAAAACACTGTCCAGGGGGAACTAAGCATTGGAACAAATCAATCCACGTATAAAGGCTACCTCTGTATGAGCTGGGTGCAGGTCAGGCCCTGCAGGTTGACCCTTTCAGCCCTCACTCATCTGTGGAGGGCAGCCGCACGACAGCTCTACCCTCGGAGCCCACCCATAGCCTTGGCAAGGCCACAGCCTCGCACATCTGCAGTTCTGGCCTGCCCGGACTTCAGTGCCTGCTTGTGTCCACAAGGATATAAAGAGTAGTCATCTTCCGCAACACCTTGCTTTGGAAGCAGCAAACACCCCCAAGTGTGAGTAGCAATAAGGGTCAGGAATATTGCTAGAGAAGGGTCAGAGGATTTGTTGAGGAAAAAACGGCTGCAGTTTTGGGATACATAACCAGAGATATTTTCACTTGGCCCCAAGTAGTGGTGATAAAATTTCCAAGCAGCCAGGGAACCTGGAGGCAATGCCCACCCGCAGCGGCTGCCGGGGCCATTGCATGGGGACAAACCATGCCTCGCTGCATGGCAGAAGACAAGCACCAGCCAACTGCCAGGTGGCAATGGGATGTTGAAAATTAAATCGGTTGCTTTGTTACAGAACGCAGGGATGGCTTTGTCTCACACCACTTACAGATTGCATTAATTTCCTGGGGACATTTCCTCTTGAAAGCAGTTATTGGATGGTAACAGTTTTGAGTGGTCTCAAGGCAATAGGGGCCTCTTTCACTAAGTGGCTGCAAGTAGAATTTTTTTATGATCGACTTCAGGAAAAAAAAAAGTCAAATTCTGCATACATAAAAGTTAGCCAGCCAAAGTTTTTTTTTTCTCCTCTCCATGAGTAACTATAGATCCCATCTAATAAAAATGGCATTCTCTCTTTTTTTTCTCCCACTAGAAAGCAACTTAAAGAAAAACAGAACTACAATATAACTCTGGACAGAAGCTTTCTGCCCCAACTTTAAAAATCTGCATTACAAACTCATACTTTGAGCAAAAATATCGTGCCCCACTTAGCAGGTAAACCTTGCTAACCAACTTCACAGCATTAAATCCTATTAGACTCCTACTCCTTGGGAGGATCATTTGACCCTTCAGTCACTTTGGAATTTCCTTACATGTGAGTACAGCAATATGATATCCCAAGAAGCATAAATACAAATCACGATATTGTGCAATAATATATTCAGAAATTATACTGGCTTTTAAGACCAATATATTGTTTCCTCAGTCCTCTCAATCAGTAACATATGAAGTACACAATAATTTAATATGTTCACAGAGATTCATTAGATGCAATTAATATTCTGCAGGCTAGAGAGATTATATAGAAAGATGTAAGATTTCAGCTGCATTTAACACTGTGAGCTGTAATTTCCAATCACATGCATGACTCTTCTCTCTACTCCCTCCAAATAAAAGCACTCCTTGAAATTATAAAACACAAGGTAAGGTCCAAAGTTCCATAAGCATACACAAAAAATATGATTTAAAAAAAAAGAAAAAAAATCTGTGGAAGACCCTTTGAGGAAGTGGTAAATTGCCTTGATTTGATGGTTGTTGTTTTTTGGTTTTTGTTTTCCATCAAAAAAAAAAAAAATCTTGTGGTGTCTCACTACAGACTGTGGAACTAAGCTTAATAAACCACCTTAATTCTCATTTCTTTTTGCAAGAGTTAATAACTTCAGAGTTGACTCTGAATAACACCATCCACCTCTTAATGCAGCACTTTTGATATATATTTATGCAGTTTTATAACTACAAGTCTTGGTTTAATTTAATGGTTTAATTATGCCCAGTTGGCTCTAATTTATATTTAACATTTGACAACTAACCCTTTTCAGACTGAAGTATTCTAACAGACTTTAGAGAGCAGAAGATCCTTTTTTTATTTGAAACTCCTAAATAAAGCAAAAGAGAAAATAACAGAGAATAGTAACACATGAAGACTTAAGTGTGAAACTGATGTAATAAGTTCACCTAAAGACTAGTAGCCTTCTAGCGCAAAGCACAGTTAGGAAAGTACTTCCTAAGCACCTTGCACGGCTCCCATTTTTGCAGGCCTCTTCCTGGGGAGAAGAGCTGAGACACTTTTCCAGGGTTACTTAAGGCAGATATTTATTATGAACAAGTTCTATCATGTATAAACACTTTGATATCACTAAACAGCTTGGGAGGTTAATCCAAGAAAAGGTCATATGGAACAGAGCTGCCTTGTTTCCTGTACCAAGAGAAGTTGCAAACAATCAAAGGGAAAATGGGAAAAAGCATGCTGGCCTGCACGCTGCCTCTTCCAAATTGCTGGGACTTCTTGTAGAGTTCATCACAAGTTTACCCTGAATTATTGCATTTCTTTTGTCATACTAGGCTTAACACTTACCACTTAGTGGCTTAGAACGTTAAAGTTTGTTTATAAATGCAAAGAGTTATGTTTATATGCATATTTGTATTTGTTTCTACATAAAACAAGTGGCTTTCTGCTTTCTGTCTTTGATCATGAAGTGTGTTTGCTGCACTTAGCCGAATGACTGCATTAGGATGTTGGAGACTGGGTGCTGCGGGTAACGGTCTGCTCCGGTGGAGGTTTGCTGCTTCACCTGATGACACAACAAAACGTTACTCCACACAAAGAATGACAGAATCCCACTCTGAAACCAAACCTCTGGGCTGCCAAACAAACTGTGAGCACAATGGCAAGAGTAATGGCAACAGGCTACTATACCATAATCCATTATTCTTTACACAGGGAGGAGGAGGTGTGTATGGAGGAAGTCTTCAATTTATCAGGCATAGATACAATAGCAAGAAACTGTGCTAAACACATTGAAACTGCAAGCAAAGCACAACTTCTTATCATATTGTGTAACTAACACATTACCAGAAAAGCCTATCTGCAATTTCCAGATCACTTTGGTTTATAAACCATGAACTGCTGCTTCAAATAAAAGCTATGAGATTTAGTACAGAAATTTTTTAGTTAAAGTCTAGGCTTTATGCAGAAAGCAGTCTTTTCCAATGTGATCTTTCTTTGCCTAAAAGAGAAAAAAAGAAAGAAAAAGAAAACAGGTGTAAGGCAACATGCAAAACTCCTTTCAAATCTGTATCCCTGATAAAAGGGCAGTAATGGGCCTCCTGATCAGGTGCTATGTCTTTAAATCTTTGGTACTGATGAAAAGTATGTGTTCACTGGTCTGATGTTTTTAATAATTGTCCGCACTTATATACATCTTAATGAAAAATTTCTAAAACAGGAACTCTGCTCCTGCTTCTTAATCTGCTGTATGTGCATCAAAGCCAGACCCTATATAAACAGGAAACTGGAATCAGTCCGATAATGTATTACCCACAGGATGGAGAACTTAAAGGAGTCTGGTTACACAAACAGAAGAACTACAGCCACTTTTGCCTTTTCACTTTTCAAACATAATCACCCTCTGGCAGATTATCCTACATGAAGCCATGAATTACAAACTTCTTCAGTGTAATCTGATGAAGTTAAATATCTCTACACAAAACCAAGTCTCAGTCATTCTCAGTTATACGGAATACCTGCAGTTTTCAGGCTTGTTAAAAGATTAAAGGTGAAACTCTCAAAAGCACTTAAATCCCATTGACTTAGGTTTTATCAACTTTAATTTTGATTCCTACAGTGCATGTCCTTTTGAAAATCTAATCTCTGGTCTTCTAACTGTACCATAAAGTCCTTCTAAAAGTGATTGTCTGAAAATGAGTGGGGAAGTGTGAGCAGAACAGGTTCTGTCTCAAAGTGTGAGCAAGAGAACAGTTCTGTCTCACTTTTTAAAATTTCCTAATGCGAACAGCTCCAGATTGTTTTTAGAAACAACAAACACTTCAGTTGTGGGTTGAAAAGAAAAAGCTTATGGGAAAACACTGTTCAAGACAAAGAACACAATGCTCTGAATTTCTAGGCTGTGTGTTAGCATGGCTATTGGACTGCCAGCCGAGTATAATGTGTACCTTGCACTAATAATTAAAGTAATCTTACAGAGCACTGAAGGAATTCACTTGAAGGTGCCAGCTGAGATACTGAGCTTTTATTGCTATAACAAATAGGCTAGATACTGCAAAGGACAGCAAATTCTGAAAACCTCATACTTCACACTTTTTAAAGGAGCAACAAAATGGGATGAAAGAAGAACATGCACTAGGTTCTGTAAAGAATAGGCGCTATTCTGAGCAGACAATTATTATGTTATTATGTCAAATATTATGTTGGGATTCCCCCCTACACACATACAGTACATAACAGTTAAGCTATAACTAGAATAAGACTCACATTGATTTTCGGGGTGAGTCTCCCTCCCCTTCTATGTGATAGAAGCTAACTGCAGAGTTACAGCACAGTCAGTGATGGAGTCTGCAACAAAGACAGGGCTGGATTTCAAGCCTTCCTTGTCTGCCTTACAAATTATTGTGCCGTGCCTTCTAAAGATATGAGCATCAAAAAAAAAAAGACAGAGCATAAGCATTTTCCATATACAATAAAAAGTTTAAAATGTAAGTAACATTAGAGAGCATTGACAATAGGGCTGTGCAGTTATCAGTGTGTGAATTTCTAACGATTACAGTCAGCTGCTGTTGTGACCGAGATTAACTAAGCATACAATTGGATGGGAATATCTTTCACAAACTGATGAAAAGTTGCAATGTTGGAGCAAAAAAACAGCCATAGAGATGACCTTTGGGGAATACAAACCTTTCTTTAAGTAGCACTGAACTCTGTGAATAGGGTTTGTAAATTGTAAAGAAGAAGGATTTTCTTTGCTTTACATCACAGCGAGATCTTAAGCCTGTGTTAAAATCCATCTGTATTCAGGAAACATTCAGAGCATCATAGGATGGCTGAGGCTGGCAGGGATGTCTGAACATCACACTGTCCAACTCCAGCTCACATCAGGTTCACCTACCACAGGTTGCTGAGGACCATGACCAGAGGAGTTTTGAATATCAGCTAGAACGGAGACTCCACAACCTCTCTGGACAGCTGGCTCCACTCTTTGACCACCTTCACAATAAAAAAAGTTTGACTACCAGGATGAGTGCTGCTACTTGCATACTTGTTTTAATCATCCTTGTTTTAATGCTTTTATAACATAGATTAAAAAAAAAGAAAAAAAGAGAGAAATCTATTGCTGAATCATGACAATGAAATAATAAAACTGAATAAATAAACCAAACGCTGCTCCTGGCTCAACGTCAACTTCTTGTCCACCAGGTCCTTCTCCACAGAGCTGCTTTCCCGCAGGTCAACCCCCAGCCTGTACTGGTGCACCCCAAGCAGCAGGACCCTGCGCCTGCCTTTGTTGAACTTCATGAAGTTCCTCTCTGCCTATCTCTCCAGCTTGGCGAGGTCCCTCTGAATAGCAGCCCATGTATTAGGTGTTGGTTTTCTCAAATCACTGATCTGTCACTTAAAACTGTACTGTTATTACGTATTACTTGAAAGGATCAAGTTAAATTTAAAAGCTTGAATTACTGTTATATCCTCTCGGGTCAGGATGGTATCTCAGACATATGGGTAACCATATGGTTTATCACTGACTCATATATCCTTTGGTTTTGTTCCTCCAAGATTTTAAATAATTGTTCTATTGAGAACATTTAAGTGCTACTACTCCACTACTTCTCTAATATCCTCCAGTCACAGCAGACTGCAAGTAAGTCTTCTACATATTTACTTACTATTACATATTTATATCTATTTCTTTTCTCTCCTCCTAATATTAACTGATTAGTTCAGCATGATGGAAGAAGCCAGAGGGAATGAGCTGACCAAAATTTCTTAATCACCCAGCTCAACAGGCTATTTGTGTTTAAATTAATATTCCCCTCAGATGCAGAAATCTGAACTGTGCTGTTGTCATATATCACCAAGGGGTCTCTTACCAGAACTAGTTCTTTCTTCTAGAACCACAGCAAGACGCAATGTTGACTGTTAATAAAAATCATGTAAATAATGTTCTTTAAGAAGCAAGTGTATTCAAGTCATGTGCTTTGAAAAAAAACAGGCAGAAATGTTTGTTCAGTTGCTCTTGGTCTTATTTGGTTGGTATTAATGCTATTCAAAAACATTGCCTTTTCACAAATATTGATCAAAATATCCCTATTTTCAGTTCTTAATGTATGTTGTATTTTGATCTGTAAAGGCCATGAGCATCACATATATTTTGCTAAGCAGTATTCTTTCTTCTCAGTGTATGAAATATAAATCAACACTGGTTACAAAAATCCCCTTGGGGCTTAAAGTATTTTACTGCCAAGATCTTAGCTCTCCAATGCATAATTAGCCCTTGGTATGAACCAGTGTCATCTTCTGCTTGATTTTCTCTTTTAATGTCTGTTTTGTATCCCCACATAATTATAGAGTCCTTTAAGTAGCATTCAAAGGAACGAGAGGGGATGAAAAATCCCCTGTAAAAAATGAACCTTAGTTTAAGTATTAGCACTTATGCATCAGTGTAAAATCAGCACAAAACATTGAACAATATATTATCATCAAATATTTTTTGAGAATACAAAACCCGCATGTAATACACATAATAGTGCATTGTTTCTCAGTAAATACAATTCACACACTGTGCATATGTGATTAAAGAAACAGCCTGTACATAATGAATATCATAGTTACCAAGACACCGTAAGCCATTTTCCAGGAAAATTTTGTAATGGTACCCTTTGCAGATATCATTTTCTCAGTTCAGCCTGGATCAGTACGGTTACATCTCAAATAACACGCATGCACTAAAAAATTGCCACTTACTTTCTTAAACTCTGGTGTGGGCACAAAAAAGCCTCGATGCTACACATTCCTGCAACCAATGTAACCACTTGTGTGTATGCAAAGTGACTATGAATCCTTTAGTTTCATGATTATGAGTTAGGAATAAGCCCACCCAACTACCTACAAACAGCACCTTCCTCTATGGCAAAGGACTTTCAGCCACGGCATCTCATGCTACCACACCAGATGCATCTTTACTACTTTTCACTTGGCAACACAGCAGAATGAACATAGGCCTTAAAGAACAGGCTCGATTCCTCTTGTATTTTACAGATCGTGAACAAATGCTTATGAAGACGATCAACTGGAGTCCTCACATTTGTTTATACTCAAGTAAAAACAATCAGGGATCATCCCATGCTTTGTTAACCTGAGCTACAGTACTGTTATACTCTCTAGAGTAACCCTATTGAGAAAGAATCATAGGAAAAAACTCTTCAGTCAAAGTACATCTGTCGTCAAAGAATGATACACCAAGAAAAACAACAAGAATGGTCTTTCCAGTTCGCTAATCCTTTTAAACATTAATATCATTTTGAGTTTGAGAGGCTTTGTGTTTCTAATGTTTTTATTACTGTTATTTCTTCTATGTAGTAAGAATGAAGTAAGTTCTTTGGCTCAGAAATGTGAACGATATTCTTTGCAGCCAAAGGAAAGATTGAAAAATACTAAAAGGTAACTAACTATTTCTCTTTCCTGCATTAAAATCACAACAATTATTTTATTTGGATGATATTGGCCTGTGCTCTATAAATCTATCTCATAATGGTACAAGAATTAATACTACTTTCATGGCAGTTAAGCAGTAATGAACAAACTAATGTGATGCACACATACGAATGTAGAACAGAGCTACATCCAAGTATGATGTTAGAGTCATTTGACAAATAATGGCTTCGTTTTGATTACCACTGATTTTTGTAGAGAATTAGCAGGCAGTTTTCTAATCAAAAAGAATATTCAGTTGTTTTCTGTAACAGACACATATGCAGGCATGCATAAGAAAACACAAGAATGCACAAGAAAACTTTTATCAGCAGCCAGTTCAACATGTCTTCAAATTACTGTTGGATTTTCACCCCATTTATTTATGCAGTTGTGATTATTTATTCAGAGACTACAGGTATAGACCTGTATAAATAAGCTATCAGTTGTATTGCTAGTATATATCCTTGGAGCTAAACATTTATTTATATTAACTCAGGCAGTAGCAGGCCAATTAAAAAGTGGAAGAATTCTATCAAGGAAAGAGCTTTTTGGTGGTTGAGAAACACTAATATGCTTCAGTTCTGACACAGTAAACAAGTAAGCATAAATAAATCTTCACGTCTAGAAGCAAAGGAAAGGAAAAAAAAGTAAAAAATGTGCCCAGAGTATAACATTATTTCAATATGGGATTGATTCTGATAAGGAACTGCCAAGAGGAGGAAAATCAAGCCTCTAGCGTGCAATCAGGCTGACTGATGTGAAGCAAGGAGAGAAAGATGAAAGACACACAGACAAAACCTGTATTTTTTTTTAATATCGTAATATCCTGTTATTCAAGTTGAACTCACTGAAATTAAGTAGCTAACTAGAGGATGTCATCCTCTAGATTAGGATGAGAAAATAAGTAGCAAATCAAATTCCTTTCTGAAAATAACTTAAAACTCATTCATCTTTTATAGCAGACCTCAAGTCAGTGCAAGTTTACTAGCAGGATGAATTAAAGCAAAGCAAAATACATGGTTTCCTATCCACTGCCCGTACCTTTACTCTATCTCTGTAAATAACAAGATAATGGAAATTCATAAGGTTTATGAGATTTCCCTTGTAAGTTTCCAAAACATTTAAAGTGGCATTTCTCACTGGCTTATAGTAAGTATATACACATATATTTTTGGTCAGGCGTGCGTAGGGTCAACAAATACTATGCTTCTTCCAGGGGAACATCAATGCAATGTGTCTCCTTGTGAGTTACTGCTGTGTTCCTTGGAAGACTCACAACATGGGAAAAAAAATGTCAAGGGGGAACCTTTGCCCAAACCTAAGTCGGACAGTAAAATTCCCCAGGGAAAAATCATATTTACTAAGTTAGGACTCTTGTTCAGTAAAGGTTAGCAAGCATTTCAACAAATTTCCTCTTGGGTCAAATAAAGCAGAAAGGGGAGTGGACGTGATACCACCTGACAGGCCTTGATTTTTAGCTGGAAGCTACAGTACTATCTTGGACTGTTTCAGGTTCTAGATCCCGATTTGCAGTAATAAACCAAAATCTTAGGGCTTATTTTCTTAAAGAAACCAAGAAGAATTATTTTATTTCCACAATACTGATGAAGACTTTTTTATTTAACAGCATCACTTGTGAAACTAACAGGGACTATCAGTAACAACTGCTAAAATTGATGGCCACAGATGAATTGCACTGCAGAAATTTGTTTCTACCAAAACTACCACTTTTTGTTTTTTTCCAGCCTTAGAAAAGTAAATACCTTTAAGAAATGTGCTGTGTTGCTCTTAGGGAAATTAAATTCCCTGTATTTAGAGACAGTTACATCAATTAAGACAATTTTATCCCATATTGTCCTGGCATGCCAGCTCTCACAAATATTTTTTTCAGTATTCTGCTCTTCAGATCTCATCAGAACCCTCAAGTAGGTAATCTGAAAAGACACTATGATGATATCAATAAGTAGATCAACTTCTCTCTTTCTGAAATAGCCATTTAGAGCCTAGGGGAAAAAAAATAGAAAGAAAAAAAAGTTTGGCTGGCCCAGGAAAGAAAAGCAGACGAGTTTAAGTCTCTACCAGCAGCTGGTTTCCTCAACTGCAGCTCCAACAGCTGCCTGACAGGTTTTGCACCACAAACACCCCTTGCTAGCAGACAGGGCCACAGATTTGCCCCTTGTTGGCTAAGGGCCGAGATTAGGATTGCTCTGGCGCACCAGCTATCTTTGCAGCCTAAGAAAAGGCAACCTCCTCATCAAGGTTGAGGTAATTTATGTGATGGCTGTTCTTAAGATGTACTAGCTGACATTTGGTAAAATGGTACAATAAGCAAGGCACTCAGTAAATACTTTGCCAAGAAGCAAGGAGCCACGTCAACCTGAGAGCTCCTATTAAAACTCCAGGTTACCTCATGCTAGTTACTGTGTGTTAGCTAAGATATAGCAGAAAAGATGCACTAATTGTTTATTGAAGACTAGGCAGTCAAGTAGTTGAAGTTAGGATAAGACAAATTCACTACAACATTGGCCATAGTTAATTGACTTTATGGGGAGCCAACCTAATATTTCAAGGGAAATCAACTCGACATTAATGACCAATTTCTTACTGCTCTGTAAAAATACAACTTCCTAACAACTAGTACTTCAGAAAAAAATACAAGTTTTGATATTGTTTTGATATCTTGCTGTTCCTCTTCTTCTGCAGAAAGCATGCCATTTATCAGCATTTTTGTATCAATACTCCCTTGAAAATATTCCATGCTGTGCTCTTCTTTTGTATCACAGAGTGATTAGTCTTAGTAATCACTACTATACATATACAGCCAGACGCTGAATGACTCTCGCATTTTAAAATACATTCTTACTTATCAGGGAACTTTCACAGAAGCTGGGACGGACCAACAGAAAAAGTACAAGTAGTACAGGCAGAAGTAAAATTAACAATAAAATATCAAGGACTATAGAAGAAAATTGCCAGACATGAAAATAAAAGAGTACCAGGCATTGCTAGGATCGACAACACAATTTCTAAATTCAGATTCTAATACATGGTACTAGAATGAAAAATTAACTCATCTGAATTCTCTGGTCTCTGCCTGTCGTAAATAGTTGCAAAAGGACAAACCATTTTCTTTACACCTATAACTTCTGCTGAGTTCAGTAGTTCAGAAAGTCTTATTATTGCAGCAGATAAGGCAGAAGTACGACTCTGGGTTTGACATAGTGGAGTGCCTCATTACACACTGTCACAGACATCACAGGATGCACCAGAGATTTCTTCGTCAAGGAGAAATAATGAGCTGTCCCGGGTTCATAGTGTCTTTTATAGCCTCCCAGATGTGTGCCATTATTTATTTATTTTTTTAAGTTCAAAAATAAAAAAAGCAAGGAAAACAAAAGAAGAAGAAGCCCAATCTCAACTAAGTAATGAAAAACAGAACAGCATAAACCTGATAAAGATCAAAATGCCAGGATTGCTGACAGGGCATAGTAATGGAAATAATCTGTTTATTCAGCATTCTGTTTTGATAACAGGGGATGCACTCGGATTCTGCCTTCCACAATTCTCTCCTCATTAACATCCTGTCCAGTTTGCTGCAGGCCATGACGTAGTTGCTGATAATAGTTTTGGCATATGTTTCCTAAGGAAAGGCCTGGCCACCCTTCTGTTGAGCGGATGTCGATTGTGTTAATGCTGAAGATACGTACGCACTGCCTCCCGCTGGGTCAAAGCCTTCACGTCCACGTGACCTGTCACTATTACTTAATGGCAACCACCCCAAAATCCTACACAAATACTACAGCCCTTCCCTACAAATGGGCCACGGATGCAGCAGGCACGCGCTTAAAGCACATTGCAGAAACGTGCTGTATCTTATGGAGAAAAGATTTCACTATCATGCCCAAAATCTTTAAGACAGGGCAAGAAATAGCTCAGGGGAAAGGTAAGTCCATTCACTTCTATCGTCTCAGGACCTTGGACACAGTGGCCAGCATTACAGTATTGCTGAAGGCTTCTTTGATTTTTCAAGAGATGCAACAGTAACTTGGGTATCATTTTAATGCAAAGCTGAAATAAAGTCTTTGGCATTGTTAAGACAAAAAGAGATCCCAAACTCACAAAATGCTCCAGCTGGAAGGGCTGATCTTCAATAAATTTGATAGAGGGGCACAAACTACCAGACAGCCCTCTCTAGCCCCTTCTATATCAATAAATAAAGAGGGGCAGGAAACAATCCTAGGCAATAAAATGTAATTATCTCTACATTTAAATCATTACAACAGTCTTTGACATGGGCTAGTCAGCGCTCTCCTTAGCACCACAGGGCTGAAACACAGGCTGTGGATCAATCCCGCAAGATTGCGTGGATGTGGACACCTGGAGCAGAGGAGTTGTATGAATTGGACACGGGCCCTTCTGTGGCAAAGAACAAACCCAGCCACATTTAACTCTCTCGTATAGACGCAGCCTCTCTGTTCACTGTCAAAACCAAACCTCTTTCTGATGCATACTTAAGCAGGGAATAGCACCACAATCACTATTATTTCTGATTAAATCCTCACAACTTTCTCTACCAGCTACAGTAAACTGTATCTGAGGTTCTTCATAACAACTCTCATAGAAACATCCTTCCGGTGCAGTATTTAGAAAGGCAGCTATCCCACCATATCCAATGTATTTCCTCACAAGATGAAGTATTAACAGGGTATAAGGCTATAATTTATAAGGCTATAATGGCCTTATAAATAACATGTAGAGGAAGAGAAAGGGGCCCAAAATAAAATACCGAGTCTTTATACTTCTCATTTAAGAATATCTATGGATAGATAGGCCCATCCCCATGCAGGCAAATTAAATGCCTTAACACTCACAACATTAGAAAAATTTCTGACCTGTTTGCTGTTCATGCTTATGAAGAAACAGTGATATATTGGTGATATATAGATCAAGAGAATCAAGAATTTTAGTGAGCTATTACTTTGTTCTGTGCTTTACCTAACAAGAGAACTTAGTCAGGATTTTGCATTGTACAGTTAAGCTAAAGAAGTCACGAGTGGACAGTGGAGTATATATCAAGATTTCTTGTTTTTCCAAGTGGAAAAAAAAAAAAAAACCAAACAGTAAAATTTCTTACAAAAATCAAACTCTAACTGCTCAGGGCCTGTGTGCTTTCAAATCTGTAAACCTGACCATTGATCTCCAATACAGACACAGATATATGCTTGGACAGACAAAAAAAAAAGGACTTGACATGACCTCCTCCTCAGATGCATTCAAGAGAGTTGCATATCTTCGCATCCTCACACTGAAGTAATTAACTAATTCAGTTTAGTGACAGTCAGGAGTAAAGATGCCAATACTGACAGTGCCTGTCCATCTGCAATGCTAACCTGTGGTTACAGTGATTTCAAGTGGTATCAATACTAAACACAGCTTAAGTACAAATTTTTTCTCTGTTGTCCCTTAATATACTTGTCTTCCTTTTGTCACCTTGCCCTTCAAATGAAAGGTGAATTTGCATTGTAAACCCTGTTTTAACAGAGGCAGGGCAAGAGCTGGGCCCTGGAACAGAACCTCCTTAGAAAAACACTCAGATGGGAGACTCCCCTGGCAGTATCCACCTTAAGATCGCAGGATATTTTGCTTTGTTTTTCTAAAGCCACACTTCACTTAATCTGAGTTTTGGCAACATCCTTGTGAACTTCTGACCTTATTTGAAATGGCCATCGATTATCCTCAGCGAAAATGGTTGTCTCTTCATATCTACAACTTAGAAAGGAAATAAGAGAATACAGACAGGAAGGAAAGTTAGGGGAGATGCAGAAGCAAAAAATGAGAAAAAAAAGTGGAGAGGCTAGGTATAAATTCTAGACCAAGGCAAAATGGTTATTTCAAAATGTTCCATTTTAATTACTTATGAAACTACATATATTTTAAGGACAATATACACCTACTCTTTGCAGTACTAGACTGTAAAGCATAATAAATGTGAAATATATTTTAGATACAATGTAATATATGCAGAAAATGAAACACAGTGAAATACTGCAGCTAGGAGTGAGATGCAAATCATGCCAAGGACAGCCAGCTCTTTTTCTCTGGCTCTTTGCCCCTTCGTGCATGTAGCGACTTGCGGAAGTTGTAACATCTGCAAGGTGCTACAGAAAGCCCAAACCTGAAATCCAGAGAAGTGTCACTCCTCCATGTCTGCCGTGGTCACATTTCCCATCACCAAGCAGACAGGAAGCGTTCTCAGGCTCACAAAGCAGCAACCAGAAGCCAGAGCTAAAATAGACTCTTTTCTCTGCATGCTATTACTCTGAAAGAACGGAAGCCATATGGGGATCGGGTTATTATTCAGCCAGTTACTGCCTTCAGGTGGCTCCAAATTAAAAAGAAAGATAGTCAGCAGATGTACCATCTACTCTGCCTCTTTGTTATACGGCACATTACAACATTATTACAGCTATGGCCAAAGGTATGACAGCATTTCATTATCCAACTCTCTCTCCCTGTTTCTTTGTTTGTTTTGTTTTTAATGTATTTATTTTTCCAGCAAGAACTCACAGGTCAATAACTTGGTTAAAATAAATCCCTCTGGGCTTAATCATCGCCTTGTCCTTTTTTTAAGGACTGACCTAAAGGAGTTTCAGATTATTATTTTTTAAGCTGTTCTATCTAGAATAGATCAGCTATGGCATAGCTATCTCCTTCAGGGCTTTCTCATGCAGAACATCACCCATCTGTGCTTTAACCACTGCAGTACCATGTTTGCCCTTTCTCGTCTCCAGAATCACCAAATGCATTTTCACTTCCGTATATCTTAATACTCCAGTAAATTTAAAGTAATTTTCACAGGTTGCAAAGATTAAAATGAACAATTATTCCAGATCTTAAAGTTTAATTAAATCTAGCACAGTACTTTTTTTCCATGCTTAAGAATGAGTGGAACTGCTCCTCCTGGAACAGGTTGTAACCAACAGCAAATTGGCAATGCGAACAAATAGATGCAGGATAAATATACTGCACATATATAGCAATGAGTGCTACATCTACTCTATCGATCACAACAAAAAGTATGGATATAACGTTTTGACTTATGAACTCAGTGGCATAATTCAACATACATAATCCTGGGCAGATTTGCGACAACACTGTGATTTGCAAGAGTAGTAAAGTAAATGAAAAAATGGAAAAGTGGCAAAATACATCCATGATGCCAAGTTTTGGACCTCTAAGTAGTACACTTAACTATTCTGTCATACAGACATGTAGAGATTTATGACAAATAGTACTAAGAATACAACTGAAATTTAAGATTCATTTTTTCCTGGTGTACATCTGAATTTTCTAAGGTTTTCTTGATACAAATCATGACAAATTATTATCTACAGAGTTACCTTCTATTTTTTTCCTAAATTGATCTTATTGAAAACAATCTCCTTTGCTTGGAATTCTTCAGAATATTTTATTTCTTTCTCAAGTAACAAAGAAATCCCTTTCTTTGCAAAGAAAAGAAGTCAATATCATGTCAGATATTGTTGCTTAAACAAGACATTCAGAACTCTGTTAGTAGAAAGTGGAGTTTAAGGCTAAAATTGGAAACAGCAATGTAGTAGGAGGACTTCTCAGCTGAGATATTGAAGTGTTTTCCTTTCGATTACTATTGTTCTGTTACTTTTGCAGCTACTCATGAGCTTTCCACAACGTGCAGCTGAATACAAACAAGAATAGATTTCAGAAGTACCAAGATACTACTTTTATCTACAAGAAGAAAACTTCAATAAAACATTCATGATGATATTATTTACAAGATGGACCAGTTGTTATCCCTTCAAATTAAATTTGAAACATTCTCCGCTAAGTTCCATTACGAGTGCCAATCACTGAAGCATCCTTAAACCATTCAGTGCAATTTAACAAGGCCTACATTTTACAAAAGCAGCAGAAGGACCCTGACTCTAATAAGGGCTCTAAACTGATTCCGAATGTGCTACCCAAGTCGACATGCACTTTACAGTGACGCAGGCTTGGCTTCACGATTGTGTTACATGAAATTAGACCAAGGCCCAGCAATGCACGTTTGTACTCAGGTTTCCTTCCCTGCACATTTTAATGTATTCACACCTCTCTATACAGAAGTTCTCCCCTAGAGAATTTTAACAATTTATTCAAAGGGCTTGTTGAGATTTTCTATTTTCCTATACAAGTTTATCTCTCTGGTGTTTATAATCATGTCTCAAGTCCACAGTATCTGTACACCTGCCTGTAGCATTGCTAAATCAAACTCACAGACTGCAAGCTTTTTATCCTAACATGCAGAAGGAGGGTAACAGGCAACTAGATTTTTGTGTCTGAGTTGAAAGTTTTTGAAAAAGTCAAACTGAAATAGAAAAGTCCATATGCTTCAATTTGGTTTTATGTCAGTATTTACTAATTAATATAATGCTTCCTCTGAATGCAAATATCATTTTTCCCTACAACTTGATGCAGTCATTTTCCAGTTTAACTAAGAAGCACTACTAGAGAATAAACCAAGCACTTCTACACAAAGATAAAGACCATCTGGGTTTTGTGAAACCACACCACATGAAACACCCTTATTAACAACAGAAACATCTTAACTTCAGCAGACCATCTGTCCTGGCTCTTGGCAAGGTAAGCTCTAGCATCCTGAAACTCTTGTTGAAAGCATTCTGGGCCTGCCCTGGTGAATAAATGAATGAATGCATCTTAGAAGAGGCACTAGGTACAAGTGCAGCAATGTCTGTACTGACGAGCAAGAGGACGGATCTTCCTTTTGCATTTCAGAACCTACAAAATCCTGCCGTACAAATAAAGATGTTAGAGAAACTCTTTTTTTCCTGTTCCTAAAGACTACCTGCTAATGCTTTTGCTAATGCCAGTGCCCACCATTTTAATGGTCCTGAGTTGACCCTTGCATAGCCCTAGGACACTGAAAAAAACCCCTGCTGGGATTAGAGGACCTTCTTAAATTTCCTGTGCTTCACTAGGGCAGGAGAAAAGGTTTGGGAGGGCTCAGCTGTGGTCTGTGCAAGGCGGAGAGCACAGTTATCGTCTAAATCAACTGTTTCCTCTGGCCGACAACATATAATATCCCTATAAAGCTGAAAGACCAATCCAGATGCTTCAAAGGTCTTCTAGAAGACAAGACTGTCACCAAACGAACTAAAATCTACATGCAACTCCTAGGCTGAGCTGAGCAAGGCAAGGCTGAGCTACCAAGGTAATAGCAGAGGCATGTTTCTCACAGAAAGGAAGCAACCAGAAATCGGATGTTAAGCAACAACAATTTGCTTACAGAACAGAGAACCAAGAACTATACATCTTGGGAAAAATAGCATCTCCCTGCTTCTAAGAAATTGAACTATAATCACAGCTGACAAACTACTGACGTTTGAAGCATTATTTTAGCATAAAGGATCATTTTACTGTCAACACTGCTTCTTTGCTGCATCTGCCTGACTTTCCTGCTGCCCTGGCTGGCTGCTTAGAGAAGCCTGGAGAGATCACGTTCAAGAGGGGCTAGAACTGTAGAGGTTCCTGTGGCAAAACCCATGCAAAGTATGGGCCTGCGTTCGTCATGCCCTGCAGAACTAACAATTAATTACTGAGCTGCTCATGGCCTTTGAACCTCATGGGTTGTGATCTGAAGAATACACTCTGTCACTGAAGTTCACTGAAAAGCAGATGCTGAAACTATAAGGCTGATTCCCTTCCTTAAAGGGAATCAAAACACCCTGATGGCACCTGGTGAACATTAAAGGCAGCTTTGGTTTCAAAGTCAGAAACCCTTGGGAAAAACAGAGGTCACGTTTGTCAGATCACTCTTTGCTTTCCATAGATTGCTTTCCTTCTTTCTTTCTTTACGTTTTCATTAACAAGCCTGACAAATATTTTCTTTCTATTTGTTTCCTCCTCTTCAGTTCTCCTGTCATCTGTACCAGTGTGTTCCACCATCACTGTGTGAAGAAAATGACTAGCAGAAGTAGCTCATTTGTATGGTAAAGCAGTGAAACAAACCTCGTAAAGCCAACATGCTACAATCCCTACATGATCACTGTATTGTTACTCTCCCGCGCTTCAGTCTGCAGATCAACATCCGTGTAACTATTCACAACTGGTCGTGAGTTCATCACCTAAAGCACAAAAAATTCTATTCCTTCCACAAAACCTGCACAAACAGAAAGTTACTTAATGGTATTAAGGACACCCTCATTATCTATGTAAACTAATGCTTCAATTATATCCTTGCTAAGTAATTGCCTTCAATTAAAAAAAAAAAAAAACAAAAACAAAAATAAAAAAAAANAAAAACAAAAATAAAAAAAAAAAGACAAAACAAAATGGATGCTCCTCTCTACTAAGAGATATAATTACTATTAAAGCATCCCCCTCTAATAATATGATTTTAAAAATGGAAGGGTTTCAAAGCTGGAAATGCCTTGTGGGAGTCAGAACTATAGTATCTAAAGCCTATGAACAGAAGAGCTAAAGCCACCTCATTCCTGGGTCTAGGCACCTATCTCTATCTACAAGTAAAACAGAGCAGCATGAACACAGTTGACATGGCAATAGGGGGAATTTGTTCCCAGCAGGCTTTTATCTCACAGTTTTTACATGTCTGAATATATCAATTCAGGAAGGCTTGTATATTTTAAGCGATGAGAAAATGTTTTTTCTTTGAGAAAGGATTTATATAAGGATTAATATCACAATTGCTTTCTGAATTTATTTGCATAGTTCCTTTGCTTCTACCGGCAAAGCTGGGGCATTACCAACGGCAACCCACCGAAACAATAGTGATACACATCTAGTCACAAGGAAGGTCAGGAACAGAGCTTTTCTCAGCCTGTAGCAGAACTGGTCCAAGCAGATAGGACATAGGAAAAAACCAATATCTTTTTCACTTGGGGAAGCACCAAATATTTTCACCTCATAAACTTAATTTATTTAGAGCTTGGCATTATACATCATAAATTCCAAGACGCACAGAAGAGATGAAGTTCAGCAGGGGGACTGCGTGTTTACCCTAGGCTTATCTTTCACAGAAATAAAGTGGGGTCAGTATTGGTGCTTAAAAAAGCAAGGTTAAATATAAACTAAAGCAGCAGTTCATATTAATATAAAATCAACGTGAAACTTATGCCTTGCAAACTGTGTCTGCCCACAGAGAACCTGAAGAATTAAATTCAAAAGCCTCTCAGAAACAGAGCTCATTTTCTGCCATCACTGATATGTGTTTTTTAAGAACTTTTCCCCACAGCACTGTATATTTTTGTGCTTCTAGGACTCTAATGACTAATTTAGACAGCTTTTCTTTAGGCTAGATAAAGCTATTGGTTATTACCTTCTCCTTCTCTAGAATTGGTGGATGATTTGAAAACGACAGCACTAGGTAGGCAGTTTTGCATGGCAGTTCTACAGCAACTTACTACAATAACATGCTGCTTACTCTTTCTTCTTTCCTTTCTCTTTGCTCTACAGCACAGCACTAGAAAGAGGAAATGACGGATACCAGTGGCTTGAGTGTTTGAACTGTATGTTTTGCATCAAAGATGATTATTTATTATGGCAGGTAGACCTGTTGCACATAGATAACGTAAGAGACACCAGCGGCTGCCCCGGCAATACAACAGTCGCACGATGACACCACGAAGTCACACACCTGCTCCAACGGTGCCCAGGGCTGAGGGTTTTCCCCGATTGATGTGTGTAACTGCTTCACAGAGCTGCGTGGGAGAAGGATGTGGGTTGGCCTCTGCGGCGCTGAGCTCCAAACTTCCACCTGACAGCACACAAGGAGAAGACAGAGACTCATACGTGGCCACCCACACAGGCAAACACGCAGATATAAAAATACATGACCTTAAAAACCGGGAAATGAACGAAGAGAAGGAAACAGTTCTCATTTTTTCTTTCCTCTCTCATCCGTCCTGCAAATAAATCATATAGGAAAACACCATCACCAGCATAACAACAACAAAGGGCTGGTTTTAGCCCTGGGGGAGCTCTGCAGTCTCAAATGAACTTGCACACAAGCTCAACTGGCCCAGTGTCCTCGCCGTGTTGGTGCCCATGCTCATTACCACGCTCCAAGGACTTCACTCAAATGAAGAGATTCAGAGAGCCCGACTCTCTGCTCATCTATTTAACTCATCTATTTAACTCAAAAAAAAAGGAAAAAAAAAAAGATAGGTGCAATTCTGTATGTATGAAAAGTAAAAGTCTGGGTTAAGAAAACATCTGGAAAGTACAGAAGGACAAATTTCTCATGTCTACAGAAACAACCACTTCTACCACATATGCTCAACTATCTCCTGAGAGGAAATTCTCTGGTCAGAAACCTGACAATCTGTATGCTCTAATTAAGGAAAAAGGAAATAGCTTTCACAATCTCTTGTGCAAGAGCCAATGATCGTAAGCCAAACACTGACCTAAAACCATAAACACACCTTGAAAAGAAGTAAAACAAACGTTCTACGGATTTCCCAGATGTATATAAAGGCTAATGGGAAGGAAAGAAGAAAAGGAAAATTTAGTGATGCTGGAGGAAGTGACACCATTTTTATTCTGTTTGGACCCATTTTAGGCATTTATGACTGAAGGCCTCACTCAGAGGAACTGCAGCACCACCACCATAGTGATGCACAGTGGGAGCATTTTGAAAAGCTACCTTACAATGAATACCACAGTTCTCTGGTCACAATTTTACATTTTATGTTCTCAGGGTAATGTGTAATTCCACCTGCTTCTAAGCAGTTTGATGACCAAGTGATATATCCAGCAAGTGATTATTCATCACAAGCTATATCCCAGTTTCACCCAGCTTCCTATCTATCTGTCTGAGTCTGGTTGCTTTGAGCTCAGTTACAATGCGAAAGAAAGCACGTGAGCCCAGCAAGCAGTTGTGAGCCAATCAGGGGCTGTTCATTAAACAAGGGACCAGGTTCTTCCACATCTAAAAACTACCAATAGCAGACTTAAGTTTGCATTTATTTATTATTTTAGCCAGAAAAACTGCAAAAAAGACAGCTGAAGGTGAGAGAAAGAGGTCTCAACGTACGTTACTGATCTAAAGGTGACCTGAACACGGAACTCTTGGTCCAAAGATGCACAAAAACAGACCCAAAGGCAAGCCCATATATTCTAATATCCTTTCTGCACTAGCAAGAGCTACAACACCAACATCAATCTAGATGCAATAGTAAGAATAAGAGGCAGTTCTTTCCATCTTTTTTTTTTTGCATTGACTTCTGTTAAGATGTGAAGATCTTTAGATGTGAATATTACACAAGATCTAGCCCCTTCTGTCCTGTATGCAAGTATGAAAGAATTTCAAAAATAGAAAGTAAATGCTAGTTTTCTTTAGAAATCATGTCTTTTATTTGTTCATCATTTACTGGAAAAGTGTTGCAGAATTTCTGCTACAATGCATTGATCTCTAACGATTTTACCTCTACAGAATACGTTAAATGCCAGAACAAAACAAAAAAATACTACATCATTATGTTCTGCCTCCAAGCGATATCTTCAAAGGTCCTATAACAGAGGTACTGTATTTATGCATCTGACACTGCCCATAGAAAAAACTATTTTTTACATCATACAAAACTACTTGAGAATGAATCAATGATCTTATCACTAACGATTGTAAAATTCAATCCATTTATAGTAGTACCTTTTCTCTCTAGATCTCAATTCACTTGCCCTTATTTCACAAATATAAGATCTTAAAAATTCTGAAATGCAATTAATTATCTTAGGCCATACAAACACTGAATTCACAAATCCTAGAATACAGCTTGATTTCTACACTCCTATCATACCACAGGCTACAAAACTAGATACATTCTTTTTTCTTTTAATTTCTACCTATCTCTCCATGTATTTTGATCCACTTAATTCATCAGTTAGCATAGTCCTGCTTTAAACCCTAGCTTTCCACATAACCAGTGTGTTTTCCTTTGGAACTGCCTTACTTCCTGTGACGTTAAGTAATAACATGTCTGAAACACTTCAAAAACACAAAAACACTATTTATGTCAGAAAAGTTAATCCCTATCCCCTTCCTTCCCATGAACATTGCAGGACGTATTTGGGTAAAAAATTATGAAAAAATATTTTAAAACATTGAAAAATAGCTTTTTTTTTTAACCTGACACAGTAGCCCTATGACAACAAAAATTTTACTTGTTACAGCAGCTATGCCCCTTTCTCAAAGGGAATTGGCAGTGCTTTGAGTATCAGCACCTCTAATAACGCCATAACCTCAGCCACAAAAGCAGCATTTTTCTGAATTATTTGTACTTGTTGTGTATTCATTCTGCCTTTTAGAAACAAGTACATTCACTTCTCACCCACCTGCTCTCCAAAACATTGTCTCAGATTCTGTCCCCTACCGCAAGTGGCAGAATAGGCCACAGAGGCCAAAAAGAAACACTAATTGGATAAAGCTAAACATTCAGGTGGGAAAAAAAGTCTAATCACTTGGTGAGAGATAATATCAGGGTCATCTTAATTTTCTCCTTCTCTGTTTCATTTTCATTATGTGGCACCACCAGAATGCTGTTTAACACAGCAGAGATCCTCCCATCCAGGCTCCACTTTTGAAGACCCAGCCAATCTGTTCAACACAGCTGGAGAGATGATAACACAAGGTTGCAACCTGGAAGGTTATAATGTTGTGAAACAAGCACCTTCGCTACCAGCTCCACCTCCGTTCACTCCAGAGGAACATATGCTTGAGGAAGAAGTTGCATCTCCCTGTTCCAGTCAAGACTCCTGCAATCAAGCTGAAGTGCAGACAACTACCTCCCATCAGCACAGTACAGCTACTCATATGCAGCATCTTTGTAAGTCTGGTGTTTTATTCACATGAAAATACAATGCTGGAGTGCAGCAGACTTGCAGTAGGATGCTTTACTTTACATGTAGTCCGATGATCATACTTTACTTAGTATGGTCCTACTTTACAGCAGGATTATCTGTAGTGAAGAATTCAAGCAAAAAGGGCCTGGAAAGGGAAGAATTTGTAAAGCTCCTCTGCCTGCAGGTTCTATGGAACTTACATTTCTGAGATGAAATGAGAAGCCAAATATCTTGGTTTATTCATGAAGAACAAAACAAAAAACCAAAAACTTACTTTAAACCTGAAATGAGTACTGCAAGATAGAAGTCCTATGCAGTATCAATAACCTCCAAGTTTTGAGCTACAGTTCCAAGGTTTCTGTTGTGTATTTTTTGACAATTTCAGTTATTGGTTTATTCAGACTCAGAAATAGAAATCAATTATTCAGACACTGAGCTACAATTACCAGCGTAATGACAATACAAACCTCAATCTTGTCTTACTAAGCAAAACCCAAATTGAACAGATAAAAAAATTATCTTAAACGAACATTTAATCAGATCCCATTCTACCTTTCTATCTTATTCAGTCCTTCTCAACATTCTACACAAGAATCTGCTTCAGCCTCTGAAAAAGTACCAGGAAAGACACGTAGAAGAACTAAATTAATAAAGCAGAAACACCACAGAGCTGACATGTAAAACATGGTGATGAAATCTTAAATTTCGAAGTGTTTCCTTTTTAACCGGATTGAATTAAATTCACCTAAAAAAAATCTGAGTAAAAAATATCTTTAATTACATGCAGATATTTGCTCAGCGAAATCTCTGCAATGCTTTCACTGCCCATTTCTAATTTGGCTTAAACATATTTATTAGTTATATTTAAAGCAATTACAGAAACTTGGTAAGAGTGAGTGCACCAGTATTGAATGGAGTAGTGGGACGCTAGTCATGAATAGGTTATTTACAAAAAACACATGCATTTTGAAGAAAAGAAATCTCTTCTGTCTTTGGCTGAATGCAATATTGTGGGAAGAGAGAGAGAGAGCTATAGACAAACTTATTTTTGCAAAGACCTTGCAATTAACCTCTTGCATCCTCCATGTTTATCAATTTTCTATCACTAAGACACTTATTACAAAAATCTGCCCTGTGAGGCTTCATGATGCAGGAAAACTCAGGTATATCATAAAATCATAGAATGCTTAAGGTTGGAATGGATCTCTAGAGGTCATCTAGTCCAACCCCCCTGCACACGCAGGGTCTCCTAGAGCATGTGGCACAGGGTGGTGTCCAAGTGGGTTTTGAAGATCTGTATGAATAACAACAAGGACAGTTATTTGTCTTTTTTTTTTTTTTTTTGCAATGTTTCCACCCTCTGGCTGCTTATCTGCACCTTCCTCTCCTTTCCACATTAAGCTGCTTGTTCTTCTGTTCAGCATCAAGAAAAGGAAGAGCCCTCATACACTCGTGTTTACAGTCCTCCGAGCCACTCCTAGGAGCTGGGCTTTGACTCAACAAATTTCAGGAAAGCTGGTGCTGAGAAGAAACGTGCAACTTCCCAGCCATAGTGCTCTGGAAGGAAATGAGCAGCGCTCTTTAGGGAAAGGGAAATTGCTTTGGAAGTCTAGACCGAACCCTTCCTTTTCCATCCCTCCTCCTGTTTCCTCCTTGAATATATTTTAAGGCAGAAAACAAAAGGAAGGTGGAGAAGGGAAAGGAACCACTGGGCAGAGTTGCCAACTCTGTGTAATGAAAACAAAACTGGATGTGGATTTAAACAGGACTTTAACAGCCCCCACACTGGCAAAATATCAGCTAGAGGAAAGGGAGGAGAAACACAGAATGACAGAAGTGCATAAGAGACAAGGATGTTGGCAGCATCTGCTGTAATAAAACGCGAATCAGAAATGAGGTGAAAGACAACATATTGCAGGCAGCCAGTCTGATCATCCTATTGGAGTGGATTTGTCTTTAAAATATGAGAAAAAAAAGCCACACTGGATCTGACTGCCTAGAACTATGCCAGTCAAAGGGGGAACTCTGCAGGGTGTTTCGTACATTTACTCTGTTTGGAAGGGAACATTAGTGATTACCCTAAGACCAAAGACACAGTATGAAGAGCAGCTGTGAGATAGGATCAGAACAGCAGGGAGACTTGAAACAATCAATCAAATGAACTCAGATGAATTTTAAAAGAAGCCCACAGAGACTATAAATTAAGATGGAGGAGAGACAGAGGTCATAGAGAAAGTCACCAAAATTGTTTAAATTTGGCAGGGAAGCCCAGAGAGAGAGAACGCCCACACCTCAATAAAGAAAGTCAGGAAATCCCCACGTAGATGATAGTACTAAGTACAATGGGGAACCAGAAAACACAACAGCACACTAAGAGATATTGCAATGCAAGGAGCAAAGGAGACACCAAGGAAATGAATGAAGAAGTTGGCAAGTAGTAAAAAAGAATGGCCAAGGGAAAAAAATCACAGTATAAATTTAGAGCTGTTAAAGATGATGTCAAAGGAATCTGTAAATCATAATCAGGAAAAGAAGCACAAAGGGAAGCACTCTTAAGAGAGAGAAAGCAAGAAAATATTTGCATAAGCATGCATCTAAACTCTATTGCAACCCCAGACAGGCACTGAGTCTCCCAAAATCTTGTTTTACTTCCTGCATAAGTAAAAATATATTTGAGTTTTTTTCTTGGTTATTCGTGTGTGTGTGTGTGTGTGTGTGTGTGTGTGTGTGCGTGTTTTTAATAAGGAGCTATGAAGAGGAAAGGAACATGAAACCAGTCCATCGTGAGCTAATTCCTTGTGCCCGCCTTAAGACTATTCAGAACGTGAAAATTTCTCAATTCCTACTGCAGAGGGAGAGACATTGCAGCTGCTATCACAGCTTTTTTCTTTTTCTTTTTTTTTCCCTCATATGGGAAAATAAAACCAGAGTTACATCCAAAGTGTGCCAGGGCTGTAAGATCTGAGCTTTCTATTACATGGTTAGAGGTCAAGAAGTGCCCTTGCTCTAGGAAATATATTTAATATATGTATTATTAGTATTCTAATACACGTGGCAGGACTCTCTCCCTTCTGTCCTACTTCTTAATGAAAAATAAAAAAGAGAAGACTTTGAACTACCTTTTAGCCCATGCTTGTAGCTGTGGGCCTTTATCTACGTATTGAGCAGGAGGAGGAAAGGGGAGGAACGGTCCATCAACATATCTGTAAAGAGCTCACAGGGTGGAGTGCTGCAAACGCCTGCTAATGTGAGAGAGGCAAATGCCTCTCTCATCCTGAGCTTGTAACGGACATTAGTGTGTGCCAGGGATTAATGCTAGGTTCAACAGGTTCAGATTTTTTCCTTCCTTCCTCCCTTCCTTCCCTCCTCCCTTCCTTCCTTCCCTCTTTTCTTCCCTCCTTCTCTCCTTTCTTCCTTTCCTCCCTCCCTTCCTAGAGGGGAAAAGGTGGGGTAGAAGGGGTGTATGATTTTGACCAAGTGCAGGAATAAAGTTTCATTCCTTAAAGGATATTCTCAGGAGTGAAAATGTATGTTAAGATTGTGTGTGTGAATCATCCTGATTTAATTCCCTGAATCCCATGTCATGTGGGGTTCAAAAAATGCTTTCGCCTATAAGTTTTTTGGGGTTTTTTTTAAGTGGTCTTGAGTTCATCCCTCTCTAAATCACAGCTGGACCAAGAAAGACCATTTCTGTTTTTAAACAACGTGAGCAAATTGCCCTTAAACTGGTCAATTCCAGTAATCAGCATCAGCGTAATGACAGTCACTCAGTCAGCTTCCCCTTTGCCAGACCAAAAGTAACCATTCAGCTAAATTCTTCTCAAGGAATGTTTATTTCAGCAAAAGTAAGGGCCTTTAGGTTGCAGACACATCCTTCTTAAAGTTGGAAAACGTACACCTATACACACAGTATTCTTTAAACATTCCCATTTTTCTATGTTCAGAGACACCTCTAAACACATTACAGTTCTTATGAAAAGGCATCTTCAAGGTAACTGAAAGCATTTCCTACCTTTCCTGTTGGACACAGTGGAAAGATAATGATTTTTATCAGATGCTATCCATGAAATTCAATCCTCATACTGCTCACAGCATACGTATGATGTATTACAGGAAAAATATTGATTTCTCCAAAAATCATGGAAAACTCTGCCAATTATAGGGGCTAATAAATCAAAGTACCTTTCATGCTTACTTTATCCAGATACAAAGCTTCATTCACCTAAAAGGTATCAAATCATATCAAAACTGCTACTGTAAATTTTCCAGATGCTCGTAAATCAAAATATATCTGCTTAAAGATCTTAGAAATGCCAGATAGTACTTACAGAGCAGAAAACCTAAAATATAGGTGCAGGGTGAAGCTTGTCCCATCCAGTCCTCTGAAGGCACCAGGATACTTGAGAACGACGACTATATATAGCATAATTTGCCATGACAGGAGGTGAAGTGATGTGTCTGCATCTCAGAGCACCATAGAGAGGCTACCTGCAACAAGGTAGAGCAATAATCGTTTAGCACGGATAAAAATTGCATATTTCACAGTGATAATTCCACATGTCCCTTTCCAAACCTTCAGGTCTTGGGCAACAGGAGAACCACAAATACCTCAATTTCATTCTAACTAGCATAAACTGGCCTTTCTCTCACCGATAGGAAAGGCCACTATGCCAAATTTGGGGGCAGAGGGTTAACATGAAATTCACAGCTCTAAAATAAGTATTTCAAAGCTGATGAAATATTTTTTCTGAGAGCATCTATTGGAACAAGAACCTTAAGTAAAAGGAGCAGAGGAAAACCATCTTCCTGTCCCATGGTCAGTCAGCATGAGATACTGGAAGAAGGAAATGACCATGAGTCATCTCAGCATGGAACAGGGCAAAATTTGAAGCAGTACAGGACACAAAACTCAGGAGATTGAAGCTAGAGCAAACTACCGATGAATCCTGATATTGTAACCAACACAAATACAATTTTTAATCCTCTTGTCTCCAAAATATGACACATTTTTTGAATTACACAGTTTCATGTTAGCTGTAAAAACACTGTAGGAGGCTAAACAATTCCATTCATCACCTAAAACTGGAAAACTGAGCTCAGCAATAATATAAATATAATAATAATATAAATTAGCCAAAATTACTGATCTTGCTGCACTTCTGTAATTGCATCTGTGTAGTGTGTGTGTACACACATAGTGTACACCAATTCGCTGTATTTACATGCAAATTTTGTAAGGTTTATTTCAGACCAAAAAAACTGCTTGTGCTCCCAAAAGACATATATTTTCTCTACTACATTCATTCATCTAATAAAATACATTTCCTCCAGTCCTCAGAATGCTACAGCAACACCAGTGATATCTACATATGTAGAACATACACATACACAATTTTTTCCCAATTCACTTTATTTTGTGTGATCTGTATCAGGCAACTGAAAACAGTTACACACCACCATTCAGACATGCATGCACCCATACTTTAAAAAAAAAAAAAAAAAAAAAAAGGTTTTTGAGTTAGGTGTTCAAACTAAGCTTTCTGCTTCCTAAACTGCATTTTTTTATTTATCCTAAAAAACAAAAGGGTACTATTTATGTTTTGTACATAAGCAAAAGATAAAACCTTCACACTGCAAGCTTTTACAGCCCCATCATTTACACTCTGGTGTCATAAAACAGCAATAAAATATTTTAGAGATAGCCATAAAACCGTGATCCAAGTTCAGTCTTTTCAAAAGCTCTGTTTCAGCGCAGCTGTAAGGGGCTGAGTAGGATTATTTATATTTGATGAGTGGCAGAGTTCACATGTGGTCCAAATTTTCCCAAAGTTCACGGATGTGGCTGCCCAGCCCAGGCTCGCCCATATTTGGGAAGGGCTGGACGTTTTGCTGAGAACGCCTTCACTTGCTTCATTGAACCCAAAAGGCTTCCGCCGAAATATATGGACATTTGGGGCAAAGCACAGAAAGGCTGGGCTCTCCCTGAGCTTGTGCGTGTCTCCGGCCAGCTGCGAGGGTGGGGACTGCAGAATCTGCTTCCAGAATCTGCTCTTCTGGGGCTTTTAAGCATTACCCTGAGCAAAACTGAAATTTTCCAGAGAGCTCCACAATGTGGGAACCTGCAAAGCAGCACAGCCTTAGCGGATCGGGGGAACCAGAGCGTGGAAATAGGAGACAAGTGGCGAGATGTCCAACTCCAGAGGCATCCTGGCCAGTTTGCAGGGAGCAGCTGTGCCCACGCTGCAGCCCGTGACCCGCAGTCCAAGGCCAGGCAGTTTCAGGCAGCTTCTCCACCTGGCAGGTAGCGCTTTCCCAGTTATAACGTGCTCCTCCCATTGCTCCAAAGCTGTTTTGGCTCTCTGGTTTTAAATTTCCGTTCAGAATAAACTAAAATATCTCTTCAACCCAATTCCAACTGCAACCAAATTTGATAATAAAGTATTAAATAAGGTGCCTCCCATAGGAGAAAACTTACATCATCTTGCTCTCTCTAACAGAGTAAGTAAATAAATAACAGCAAGAATGAACCAGTCCACACTTACAGAATGCTTCCTCACAAGAAGCATTAATCACAAGAAATTCTATTTAAAAATTGAGGTTTGAGTCTATACTCCGAATAATCAGCTGCAGCTTTGTACTGTCTTCAGTGGGAATAAGAGAACTTCAATCTATCATTAGAGAAGATGAAGTAACGAGCTATGACAATTTTATACTGTCACAAAAAGAAAGTCATGTTTAGACCTCACGGCAAGATGTTTAGGCCCACTCCACAAGCAACATCATGGATGTGTGTGAAAACTACCCCCAGTAAATGAAAGGACAGCTTTGATTCGGCATTTAACTTGCTGAACTGGAGCAAAATTATTTTTCTAACATCATAGTAGTTTTTGAGTAGCATATCATACATTAGGAAATAAGTGGGGGGAAAATGGCACACATTAAATAAAATCCCTAAGTATAAACTTTGCTTTTGGTGCTCCCAACATCCATTTCTTCACTTAGTTAAAAGAAGACCACCATCTGCTGCTCTGAGGAATATTATAAATCAGGAAGTATATAACAACTCAGTTACTATTCTTTCTTCTACTTCTCCATCTCCAAAATGCGAATTAATTGTTATCAAACATGATTCCTTTCTACTCAGGTTCCTGAAAAACAGGCTTACATAATTGTGTTTTGTTGTTGTTTTAAGGTTACCAAAACATAAACAGTCTGCTAGAATTTCTTTGAGTAGACAAGCATCAGTGATGACTGGAAAAAGGATTTCAGAATACTTTCCATAACACTTCATGGTAACATGACTTGAGTTTTTGTGTTTGTTTGTTTTTATAATTCTAGGTTATACTTAGCTTGGAAAGTTGCAAACTCAGTATTTCAGGATATTCAAGATTCCTGGAAACCTTTGAGAGCTGTAACATGCAAGGCCGTGATTTGGGAACACGCTTGCCCGTTAAACCTCAATCACAGACCTCACGTCTTTCTTAAACAAAACTTCAAACAAGTATTTAACTTTGAACACACGTTGAATGTGTGCTTAGGTGAATCAGGATCTTGAAGGATCTGCATCCTTTTAAAGAACAAGATCTGTAATTGACTGCAAAGATGCTACATCCTGCAACAGGGTTCAGATAAGCAGGCAGCAGCCTGCTGCTCTTCTGCGCCCTGCTGCAGACAGGGGCACGTTGCTCACAGGGTGCAAACACACTGCAAATAGGGCAATACTGCTTGCTTTCAAAATACTGACTTATGAAAATCCCTAACCATACGCAAAATAAGTTAAAGGAAAAAAAAACCTCTTCACTATAGAGTCATCTATTAACTAATACTAAAGTGATTTACTTAAGCGATAAGCTTTATGGTTGAATATATACGGCAATAAAATGTCTTTCACAGCTGGTTAAACACTGAAAAAATAAGAAGCTGAAGCATTTCATAATTGCAATAGGGCTTGCTTGTGAAGACAGTCTAACACTGAGAACATTATTAGAAAAAATAAAAAAAATAAAAAATAAATTCAGACATTCTGAATGATCTCCTTAGAGTTTTGGATTTGTACCGAATTGCAACCATCATTTCCCTCACACATTCTGCAGAAGCTGATACAGCAGATTTGTGGCTTCAATACCAACTGAACAAAGAAAGATTTTAAACTTATAGACCTGTTTGAGCGCATAAACATTCCATGTTTAAGTGAGTAACTCATCAGAGTCACTTTAGTGGAAAAGAAGTGTTACAATTAGGAACCACATTTCCACAACAGTCACCTTAGTATCTTCAGCAACATAATATAATTTTGAAAAGCAAAGAGATCACGTTCAGCCACGATGCAGGCATGTGCAAATCATTTGACATCAAAGTAGTCATACCCACTACAGCAGCTCTGAATAGGTCCCAAGTATTCAATTACACACTTTGTGCATATAAATATTACACTGTTCAACACTACGCATATTATACTGAGAAACTCAAGTGTCTGTTTACGAAAAGAATGCTTCACTGTGTCGGTAAAGAGTTCAGTGTTGTTTGTCAAGGGAACATTTGATATTTCTAGGCTGTGATTGAGTGAAATTCTTCTCTTGTGATAGGCCACTGGATTATAGGGCTTTAGATAAAGCAAAAGAATCTGGAACTACTGCAACTACTCTGAGTCACTTCAGCTTAAAATCAACCTCCCCACATCCACCTCCTTGAAAGGAAAGAAAAATCATCTAAATTTAAAAGCAAATCTCCAAATTATTTTTATAGCAGCAAAATCAATTCCATGCAATTACTCTTACTCCCTCCTCCTCAAATTTTTCATATGAGTTTGTCAAGTCAGATACCTTACTTAGTACATGCTCTGTGCTCTCTTCTTACATTGCACTTTGCTTTTGTACAATATCAAACACTGTGGGCCCCCTCTTTCAGCTGGAACTTCTATATTGCTTTGTCATACAAATTAATGGAAATATTTTAGGACTCCAAGCTGGTTGTTGTTTTCTCTGTTCCAGTTAAGTCATTCAAAGAAAGCAGAAAATAACCCATCTATAACCTCTGGTTACAAATTCTTATGTTAGATAAAATCCAACATACAGCTTAAAAATCTGGGCATGCACTGTGTGAAACTACCTTTTCAGACTGTTTTGAAAATTATGGGTCAAAATCCAAACTCCTATCACTAACATTTTTTAACATATACAAGGTTAGCTTCAACACTTTCAGCTGTAGACTTTAGCACAAACTGAACAATTTTGATATGCTTTGTGTTGAATGATAAAGTCAACATTGCTTGGAACAACTTATTCTATGAAAAATACCTGAAGGAATTCACATTTAGCTGGATACATAAGGTTAACATATTTGACTTTATTTTCATTTACCCTTTTTGAGGATGGTATCGCTACGTGGTACATGGTCAGAAACTTGCAGATAAGATTGCTCCAGCACTATGATGATTAAGTGACAAGCATTTTAGGTGCCACCTTTTAGAGCGTCACCCTACTCAAACCTAAATCATGTTGCCTGTTTGGCTTGATGATTTTTATGCAGAAATGACTTTACAGAAGATTTGCGTGGCTTTCTGGTTCTTCGACCATTTTGCAATGTCCTGCAAATGACATTCTGAGAACGCACAGAGTGTCGGCTGATCGATCACCACAATATTTAGACTTCTATGTGCACATTCAAATAAATTTTGGGAGACCGAATTTAAACCGCCTGAGCACTTGTGGTTTTCTTAGCCCAGAGCCAACTTCCCAGACCTTAAGTTTACCAGAGTCATTGGAAAATCAACAACAACCCTGCTCCCCTGAACCGCAGATACTCCTTTCCTATTTACTTAGCTTCCTGTAAACACAGTTTTGGTTCAGCACAAAGCAACTACATCCTACACACCTCATCAGCACAACCACAGTACTTTAAACCCACCTTTAATAAAAACTGTACTGTCCAAATTACTCCTACATGCCACTATTCAAAGTGTTTAACTGCAGGTCTTTGCCTTTTTAAGGAGGAAGACCTTCATTTTTCATCCTTTAACTTTTTTTTAACATTAGTAATAATTTATTTCTATAAACTTAACCAAAGATACCAGAAACTTAGAAACAATGGAAACAAATGAGGTGAAATGTGAGCATGCACATATGTGTGTGTGTGCAAAATGACACACAGACATTAGTGCACAGGAGGTTTGGGGGGTTTCTTTTTTGTCTTGTTTTTTTCTTTATGGTGGACCTTGCAAAATAACTGCTCCCTTCCTCCCTTACCCAGGCGGTTCCTGTGCTATTCCCTCTCTCAAACTCAAGATTAGCTCAAGCCTCCTGTCTGGAAGACGTATTTCCCAAAGAGAAATGCTCAAGAGAGAATGTCATGATGAGTTCACCATGAACGTTATCATTATTTGTACTTAGGCTGCATTATTCCTGCCCACCATGGATTACATCGTTATGCAAAGGCATGACCTAAGAATATAAGGAGAAACAGGCAAAAGGTTGTTTTTAAGAAGCGTGCCAAATTTCACTGACTCATTTTACACACAAAGCATTTATATCAAAATAACCTTTATACATGACAAGCATTTTATGCTAAAAAGAGCCTACATGCTTATAAATAAGCTTCATTGCACAACTTGCTCCCCCGACTTACATTTTCAGAGAAAGAGGGCTAGATCTAATAACAAAACAACGCCATGGAAATGGAGATGTGCCTCTGTTTTCTTTCCATAGCTTCATTCACCCCTGTGGTCATTTCTCTTGGCAGTGAAATTTTGCAAGTTGCAAGGAATTAGCAGAAAGTACCACAGCTTTGCCTTTCAGAAGAGTACATTTTTCAAAAACCCAAACATGTCCAGCTTCATGTCTACAGAGTGAGCACACGGATCTTTACCCATCTGCTTCTTTACTTCTAAGACCTGTAGAGCAAAGGCAGGACGTTATAACCGGGGACAAATCATACTAACGAAACAAGCGAAGAAAAACCCCCTTGGGGGAAGAATGATCTTCAGTCCTTTCGGAGGACGAGAGAGAAGAGGGTTAGAAACTCGCGGGGGCCCAGCTCGCAGCTGAGCACGGACGTGACAGGGAGCCACGGGCGGCCGCGAGGCGCTGACTTCACGGCAGTGACCTCAGCGCGTGCACCGGGAGCGCGCGGCGGGGACGACCGCGGTCGGCAGGGACGGCTCTGGCAGAGCCACCGCTCCCGGCGCGCTCCCGGCTGCGGGCAGGCCGCGGAGGGAGCCCCGCGGCACCGCGAGCCGCAGGGAGGCCGTGCCTGAGCGCCCGGCCGCACCGCGCGCGTGCGAGCGGCGGCAGCGGGGGACAGCCAGGTAAATGGCGACCTGCACCCGATGGCTCACAGGGGCTCAGAATGGAGCCCTATGGAGTTAGCTCCCCACGTCGCGTGGCAAAACACTCCCTCGCACGTCCCAAGCACGGCGGGCCCCGCGCACACCAAGGGGCCGTGCGTGAAAGGAGCCGCTCTGTGCGGCCTTGCCCCGCTCATCGCTCATCCCATCCTCCTTCTACCCCTCCCTACTCGCTGCAACGCGCGAGGGAATCCTGCCACACAACATCCCTGCGAGGAGGGGCAGGACGGAAACAGGGCAATCCCGTTTACAGCAAACGCTGGGCTTGGTTTTAGTTCGTTTGCTTTATTATTTTCCCCACCCCCGCCCCCTCATGGCTCTAGCCGTTTTCCCCCTCCTTTCAGGAAAGCCCGTGGGAACCGTGTGCAGGCCGATTCCTGTGTCAGAGCCGCAATAGACAAAACGGCCACATCTGGGAGCGGGGGAGGACAAACGCTGCATCGCTGCTCGTTTCCTTCCCGGTCGCCGGCCACCTCGCCGCCCGTGCAGGCCACTTCCCCTGGCCCGCCTGCCTGCCTCCCTTGCGCCCTCCATCTTAGGAGGCTCTGCGCGAGACGACGGGGCCGCGCGGGGCCCGCCGGGTTGGTGGCCTGCCGGTTTCCATGGAAATGCAGCCTTGCTAAATGGAGGCCTCGCCTCAGGATCCCTTTCCGCAGAGGTGCGGGAGCAACAGGGACCCGGAGCGACCGCCACCGAGCTGCGCCCCCCTTGGCGCGTCGCCACGACCGTGCCCGCGCGGAACGCAGATGCGCGCGCGGGCAGGAGAGGCCCCGCGAGCCGGGCACACTCGAGCGCCGTTCCCGCTGACCCCTCTTTACCTTCTTACGGCTGAGGGAATTTCTTAAGGGCTTTCCTCGGAACCACAAAGCCGGGGCTTTAATTCCTGACCTATTTCCAAAAGCTCAGGGAAAGCCAGCACAGATGTACGCTCAGCACGGAAACATCCTATGATTTTGTAGAGCAATCAAAAAAAATAAAATTCTAACTTGCAAGGGTAACCACTGCGGAAGCCCATAGATATTAAAAAAAAAAAAAAAAGTCATTAGGAAAAAAATTAGTTACTCTTGTTTCTTTTTGTTTTGTTTTTAAGAAAATGATGGAATTGCTTAACAACAATATCTTGTGTTTCCAGCTTGCGACATGGGTGTAACATCCGATGGCCGAGGCCTTCTTCAGCACATGAAAGAGCAGACAACCCACTTTCCACAGGATATCCTTCTGTCCGGCCATTTCTCTGAGTCACTCACTCCATGACCTAACAGAAATCCTCAGATGGGCAGGAAGGCCCAGCTCCTCTCAGAAGGATTTGAGACCTCCCCTGGAGATGAGAACAAGCAGGAATGTCAAAATTCAGAGCAAGCAATATTTTATGCAGAGGTTTGATGTTCTGCAGGCTGCACCACAAGTTACCATTCTGCAAATCCACTTGGAGAGGGCAATTGCTGGCCCCCCAGAACCATGAGAAGAGTTGACACATCTTTTGATCCACAATCTGGCCAAAAACTGCCAACATTGGACCATAGAGAGTCTTTGCCACAGTGGAATATCATACCTTACCCTGCAACTAACAAGCATAGAGTAGTATGAATCTCCAAAAAGTATAATTGTCTTCGATAAATGCCAGACATCAAAGACTAATGTTGCCTGACGAGCCATAATTGACACAGTGACAATCAAATAGCTCGTATGATCGGGTAATCTTCTTTTAAATAGCACGGCAACCTTTCAGCTATCCATACTTACTTTAAACATTTCACTCTAAACGCAATGAAATTAACTTTAAAATTGGCAGTTTAGTATAACGAAGCATTTGCAAGACTTAGAATGTCTTTTTGCTCATATCCGTTCTAATCAGCACCCATCAATAATTCGTACAATTCAGATTATCTACATACTACTATTATAAAAGAGAGAAAAACAGTGCACAAAAACTAATGCATAAAATAACACCTGGGATGAGAAAATGGACTCAAATGTGTGGAAAGTTTACAAAAAACCCTCTCTCATCTTTGCACACACTGTTTAGAAGAATGTGCTAAACCCCAAAGAAACATTCCTGCTTTGGGAGAGAAAAGAGTACTAATAAACCACATGTTTTCCCTAAATAGTGCTCTGCTCCCTTAAACGAGCCCCTGTGCACTCAGCCCCTGCAAATGTTACAGCTGAAGCACTCGCTAACCTTGCACTGTGTTCTCAGGAGAGCAAAGAGCAACCCAGAGACAGGCACCTGCCTCCAGACAGGCTGAACAGGGGTGTGCTTTAAAGTTGGCTTTTAATGTGAATAAGTGAGGGCATCCTGTTAGGAGTGGCTGCTGTGTCCAAGGTCACCCAGGAGGGCTGGGCTCCCAGATCCCTGGATTTGTCCGCAGCAGAGAAACTGCCTAGCTCTGGTGCGCCTGGAATGAGGCGGGCTTACACCTGCACGTGAGAAAGGAGGATAACGGCACAAGAGAAACAGGCCTACTGCGTTTCCAAATGAGAAACCATCTGAGCAAACCACTGTCTGAGGAAAAGGAGGGAGTTTCTTTGAGCAGATGATGCTATTTAATTAATTAGGGCACATGCTAGAAGCTGTGTGAGTGCAAAGACGTGATTCCCCTAGACCACTGCCTGCTCCAGGGATCTTCACCAGAACCTCCATCTTGATGCATTCCAAAAAAACAAGTGTCATGAAAGGCCACATTTAAAAAAATTCTCTTCATGTACACACTGTTAAACTCAGGAATGGAAATCCTGCAGTCAGCTAATCAACAGCTCTGCTCTATTGCCTGCTGCAAAAAGAGGGTAAATCCACACTTCCATTAATGGATAGGTCATGTCTGAGCCCACAGAAAGTGTCCCTTCTGCCCAGCGACATTCCTGAACATTCCTTCAAGCAGCTGGGCTGTGAGCAACACTGCAGGCTGCCTTCTAAAACACGGGCAAGAGAAGACTGAGAGCAAGAGGGCAACTGCGCTGAGCTTCCCCATTCCCTGTATGGGTTCTTCAGGCATCGTAGGGAAACAATGCAGAACTAGAGATACTTAGATGAGCAGCAAAAAGCCAAAAAAGGAAAAAAACTCAGAATGAATACATTAATATACTGGAAATTGCTATCTTCAGAAAGTGTTGGTATGCAATCTAATTTTGTTGTCTTATTTGCTTTGGTTTAGAGAAGGGCTCGACCATACCATGCATGTGTCATGCCTCCATTTTCTTCTGCAGAAAGCAAGGCCAGAAAGTTATTACCATTAAAAAAAAAAAAAAAAAAAAAAAAAAAGAAAGAAGAATCATAGATGGTCATATTACAACAGCAACGTAGCTCAAAATAAAACACAGAAGAAAATTTCCCTGCAAATACAGCTGGCAAAATATCATTTGCAAGTTGGCCATCCTGGAGTAACTTGGGGGAGGGTGAAAATATTCATTAGAATGAGAAAATAGTCCAGTTTAAGCACTTCAGATGGACGTTGGAAAGATGGGCAGAGACAGAGACAACATCCTTTTCAATCAGAGAAGTTCCAAATCCACATGAATTGTGCTGTGCCACTCAGAGAACAGGCAAGGCCTTCTGAAAGCTGTTTTTGCATGACAGTATTGATTTCAAATGTGCCTTTGGACATGTCTAAAGGCAGAAAATGATTTTTATTCTAAAAGTATCTGCACATGTGCACAAGTCTTACAAGAACTATATTAGCCTAACAGCAACAGAAAGGAGCACTCAAAGTGTAGAGGCAGCTAGCTCAGCCTGCAGAAATAGAACGGCTCTGAACACACCTGGTGAACTGACATCTTCCCAGACAGTCTCAGGTATCCCAGATCCAACAGCTTGTTTGCGTTTCAACCCAATTTGTCTTCACAGGTGATACAGAACAACAACAGTTTTCACTTTTCTCTGGTAATGTTTCAAGAAATGTCACAGGCAATATCATTGCCCTGTACCGTCTTCACTAAGGCGCTAAAAAAGGGGGGGAAAAGGAAATTTAAAACATCACCTAATAAAGTAGTTATTCAGAGACTAGGAATGTGTTGACTTTGCTAAAGCAGTCTGTGATCTGAGCTCATTCTTTGCATTTCCAGCCAGCATTCTAGCCTGGTCCCTTCCACAGCACCACAGATCTTGCCCAAAGAAAAAGGGATTTCTGGCTCCTTCATTCAAAGGCTCCAACCGCTGCTTGTGAAATGACCTGATCTCCCTTTAAAATCAACTCTCCGTGGGCTCCCGATGCACGCTGCTCACACAGACCCAACAATACAGCCAGAAGGGCACACTGCAAGTCAAACTCTTCATACATTTTAATTGTGGTTTACACAAAATGAAAGCCAGGTTAATAAGCTCAGTTCATAAAAAAATAATAAGAAGTGGCATTTTTGTGCTGAAGATCCGGGGACGCAACCTTCAGAGAGCTGATGAGAAAAATATATTACATGCAAAAGTCACCTATAGTCCTCAGCTGGGAAAGAGAGGAAAAGAGGCAGGGGACAGAGAAAGGAACAAGGGATTTTCATTAATAATAACAGTGTTTCTCATTAAGCTGGTCTCTCAATAGCAGCACTGGAGATTTGAAAGGTTTTACCTCATGTGTTGTTTCAAGGCCATTAACTAAATGCATGCAACCCAGCAGAAACAGGAAGCAGAAGCAAACTCCTTCAAAGAGCGAGGCTGCCAAGGCAGACAATAGCTGCCACCTCCAGACAGCGAGAAAACCGCCTTCCCCCGGGATCTGCGGCCACCCCTACGCGATGCAGATAAGTGGGAACATGCTCCGTGCTGGCCGCCGAGAGCCCCGCTCCTCCAGCTGCTCCCGCAGAAGCGCTGGGTGGCCCTTCATTTCAGCGGCCCAAAACGCTTCTAAATGGGAAACACGACTGCGGAGCTCTGGGTGGCGATCGGAAAGCACCCGGGAGGCTGATGAGGAGGGGGAGGCTGAGCTGCCCTCTGCCACGCGCCAAGTTGCAACCCAGTGCCAGGGAATCCCGTGCCGAGCTCGTGCCTGCCTCCCCAGAGCACCTTGTGCCGGCCAGCGCCACGCGTGCAATGGGGAGCAAGCCAAAGAAAAGTCACCTGAAGGTACCTGAGCGCACCGGGGGCTTTGGCGGCGGCGGCCAGGCGCACAGCACTGTGCCACGGCTGTTCAGAGCGCTCCGTCTCGCTCCTCGTCCTTCTCCACCTGTCACTCGGAGGCAGAGAGGCCTCTAGTTCCTGGCATTAAATTTTCTTCCGAGTATGGCAGAGGGTGCAGGGATATTAACATATGATTTTATTTGTTATTAAAAGGAGATTTTTTTTTTCACAAGGGGCAAAGGGGAAATTATGAAGTTACTTCCAGAACAATATTGTTTGCAAGATAACCGTTCAGTTAAAAAAAAAGAGAAAAACCCTCCAAGGTTCTAATTTATTAATGAATAGCTGCTGTCTTTGTAATTTTGCTGTACTTATTCCATTACTGTCTGACACTTCCTATTGTCACTGCTTGAATTTTTAAACACTTCCGCATGACTAGTGCTAATCTCCGCACTTCATGGAGGGCTGGTAATAAGAGGAGAGAGAGATGCATGGGTGTGTAAAAGTGATTATAGCTAAACATCAGCTCTAAAGCCCGCTCGGTATCTAACATTTCTCCCTTCCTCCTAACTCCTCGCCTTGAAAGGAGAACAACACATCTAAAGCGTGGGTTTTTTCCTTCATTCTGGACTTACAGATTTATTCCTAAGAGAGACAGTTCTCTCTCCAAGCATAAGGACTCCAAGCACAGGGTGCAGAGATGCAGGGCTCTTGTGTGAAGTAGAAACATTGGCAGTAAGCAGAAAGCTCCATATCTTGATTCTTTCAGAAAATCTTGTAGAACTGCTACAACAAGTTATTGCAAACCTCACAATAAACAGTATCTGACTTGACACACAGGGGCTACATAGTCTCTGCAGTCCTGTTCTTATTTACTCGCAAGTATTTCCACGCTTCTTTTACCCTCATTCTGTGTTACACAGATTTTCAACAGATGCATGCAGAGCACTTACACTTCTGAAAGCCCTGCTTAGAGACCTTTCCAATTCATCCTAAAATCTTACCGGTCTGCATCTTGACAGAATAGCCAAAAGAGCACTTCACTACATTAACGTTTCACTGCCATCAAAGCTAAGCATACGGACTGCTCACACAAGCTTCGTCCTTCCACTCCACAGGGGAAGCATCCATCAGGCTTCTTCCACCCTGAGCAAGTCTCCCTGTAGGCTTTTCAGGGAGTGTGCGAGGATATGTGGCCCACACAGTGCTCGCTTACTGGTTTCATGCTCAGCTCAATTTGTTTGTTGTGGCTACTTCTGGGAGCTTTGTGGCTGGAAGCTCTACCAAGATGCACTGTATTGCTGCTGGGAGCAAGGGAAGCCCTGAATAATCTTGGAGATTATCTCAGAAACCATTTCCAAGAGTGGGATGCAACACTTCCGTGGTTAAAAATGGTCAAGTGTCTATCACTAGAAACTGCAAACTCCCTCCAGGATGCTTATCTGCAAAATTTCAGGGTTTCTGATCGTGCCTCAATAATTTTAATGTAGTTTTAACACACAATGCAGTCCCTTAGAGGGGCTCCCATGCTGGCACTGTGATGTACAGCAGCTTCACCGTGCCAGTACGCACTGGCACCTGCCTTAGTGCTCAGTATCAGACTTTTGCTCCCATGCTACCTGTTGCCTAGATGCCCTGTCCTAACAATGCCTGCATTTCCATCTGAATCTGTCATTTCTTCCCTTCCCAGCCAAAAATGCAGTAAAATCAGCACAGCTCATTCCACAGGGCTCCAGCAGAGAGAGTGGGGACGCAGCCAGCTCAGCCAGGCTCCTTGCTACATAACCACAGTATACAAGCTGAGCTCAGTCATTTGTAGCTAGCAGTGATCAAATGAAGTTGAAGTCTCTACCTCATCAGCCATGGCTGCTCACCAGAGGTTCCTTAATACCCACAAGAACTGATCTGGGAAGCCCTTGGTGGGGAAACATCCCGCTTTCATTGTGGTCCTCCATGTTCAGGTAAACTGGGGTTGGGTCACTCCACTGCATCTGAGGTTGTGTTTTTCAATCTTAGTAGATTTCTTAAAGAGGACCTGTGTTGTAATAGTTCCCCTTAAATAATAAATTGTCTTCTTTAAACACAACGAAAGGAATCGGTAGCAAACATCGTTCCTAGTGAGGAACAGGCACACAAGGAGAGCTCGCTGCTGCCTGAACGTGCTGGCAGACCTGCGTGGCACACCTGCTTCAGAGAGAATGGCTAATACAGCTCGCTGAGAGACACTGCACAGTTGTTCGTGTGATATTTTAAGCACAACCCTGAGAACAAAACAATTCATAAGAAATAGATGTGTTCCATATATTGCTTCTGCAGCCTCCTCTCACCAAAGAAGTCTGAAATATATTAGTAAATTAGTCTATTCACCGGGCATCTAGCCCTGTTGCCACAATGAGTAAGAAACATTTCTAAGTGTTGCTCGTACAACTGAAAGTGCTGCACACCACCTAGAACTGCCCAACGTAAGTGCACCTGGAGTGTATACTGGCAACTCAACAGGAGCCCTAAAGCTATGCCTGGTTTGCATACACACACCTATTTACACGCATTGTTATAAAGAGAAATTCAAACCACCATAAGAGACGATTGTTCTTGTGATTTCCCTACAACATTAATCAAAAGCCTGTGAGCAAACAATGTTCTCTTCACCTTGAAATGACAAGGAAAGTGAAAACCCGAGCCAGGCTTTGAGGACTATACACCCCTTTCAAAGTTCAATCTGGGCCTCCTAAAGCAAAGTTTCTAAACTCAGATGCCCTCACATCTCATCTAAAATGAACTTGCAAATATAGGACAAGGTCTAAAATCAACTATTCCTCTCACTACAAAACAAAAAACAATGAAACAAAAAACCACCGAATCCTCCAAGCAATGCTTTGAAAATGTATCCCTTTGTACCTTTGTATTTAAATAATGGCGTTTCTCAAACACTTAAAATGATTGTGTTTAAAACCTTGTTATTTGCTTAAGGTAGCACTATCAATGATATTTTAGTGCTGCTTAGGAATTCCCTAGCTAAACTGTTAGGAAGGGCATTATCTACCTGCGCAGGGTGGAAATGAGAGGCCTTTTGAGCATGATCCTCTTGCAGCTCCAACTACCAGTGTGCACCACATTTCTGAATGCAGGGACTGATCATTAAACCGTATTTACTTGTAGCGGTACAACTTCAGGGAATAACTTGAAATATAAAATGCTTACTTTTTAAGACCCTTTCTCCTTGCTTTATTCCTGTCCTCTCCTCACAGAAATAGCTAGAGATAAAAATCGTCCAGAAAAAATATCTTATTACCTACAGAGGCCTCAGATCAAGCAGTTATTTGCATACCTTACTTTACATCAGCAAAGTTACTTTTGGGTACAAAATAAGAGTTAGACCAAAGCCAGCCTAAGCAGTTTTTGATAGCCATGTACCCAACCAACCCTATTGTCTATTTGACGCTTGAAGTTCATTGTTGATTCATGATTTTAACGAAATGAAATAAAAGGGTGCGTTCATGACAGAACTCTGCCTCTCTCTGATTAAACACATCATTTGAAACCTAGCTGCTTATTCACGTCACGCGGTCCATGATACTATCTGCAAGCACGCACGCCAGGTAGAACAGTATTTCCAGTGGGTGTGTGCAGGCCGTCAGGGACTCTCGAGTATTGCCTAGGTGCACGCATCTGGCACACAGCAGCTGCTTGACTGATCAGCTCCCTCCCACCACTTCACATTAACCACGGGTCAAATGCATGTGCAGAGGCAGCAACCAGTGCTATGAATTAAGAAGGACTCACCCCACAGTAATCAGTTTGCAGACCCACAGCCAAGGTGATGGTTCCCAGAGCTCCCGTCCGTGTTGTTTTTATATTCATGTGTTCTACCTCTTTATATTTGTCCCATGGAATGAAAACGTTTTGCACAGCTATAAGGAGACTTTGCCACATTCGCCTTTTAAAATTTTGGAAATGCTTTGGCAGAGAATAGTAATGCATAGCAAATATAACTCTTGTACTATCCACAGAGATTTGCTAGCAGCCTTATCTTCACGCGTGGATGTAATGAGAGACAGTAAAAGCTGTCTAGTTTATGGTGCTGTTCTCTAAAATTTAAGTCAACAATAAACCCAGAGCACTGCTAACTTGGCTTGCTATACAAACTTTGTAAAGAGTGGCATTTAAACACAAATAAATGATAGCAACTTCTAGGAACTGTATTTCTTAACCTTAAAGCACTCGCATGAGCTCAAAGATTAGTACTTATCATACGTTCCTATCTTCCTTTGATTCAATTTTTGAAAATATCAGAGTTTATAACATTAGATATTAATCTACATATAAATATCAGGAAAACTTTATTCTCACACCAAAAGATAGAGGTTCTGCCACCTAAAGCATATTTCACCATAACTTTTGAACTTGATTTTTGCCTGTCCTATTACTTTTTTCATGTCCCCCTTGCATAATTCCTCCTTACTTGCTATTTTGCCTCCACTTGCTGCTTTATTTTCCCAGCAGTATTTTCCATCTTTCCTTTTTCCAGCAGCTCGTGCTCTGTTCCTCTCACCCACGTCTGTATTTAAGTGTCTCCCTTAACAGTCCTGGAGGAGTCAAAATGGAATACAGACTTAGAACTAACATCGTCCAAATGGGTTTCAGATGGCACAAAACACTTTTTTTCCCATCACGAAGAGCAACACTGACTAGAACATACAAGCAATGGGGGAATTTTGACAATAAAGTCAACAAGTAAAGCTAATTTTCTCTATGCAAAAGCCAACTTTGCATTAGATTACACTTTTAAAAGTGATTATTGAGATGTTAAATATACTGCAGTTTTAAGGGGGCTTTATCTAAAGCTAGCTGTTCTTGTTCACATGTGTCATTTTGTTTACCCATGAAATAGTTAAAATTTTTCCCCCTTGCTTTCCTGAACAAGGTATGGTGTTACATTCTCTTAAACCTGTTTGCACTTGCATGTAATTTAGGATGCAAGATTGCATTTCATTTTTTGGTCTGATGCCAGCAACACTTCTTCCTTGGGACGCTAAACCGAGATGATAGATCTCTGGGGAGTTCCTTGTGAAATATCATTATTTAGAAAAATATGTAATTCTTTTGACAAATAAAGGGCATTGAGCAAGCGTGGATCTAAAACTGAAAACTACATTTATCAAAGTATGACTTCATGCATGAATAGCAAACTGATTAATAACCACTTCTGGATTCTCAGCAACTTATCCATCAAAAACATATGGAAAACTAAATACATGGATTTCATCTGCAAATTTGGACATAAAATACTAGAGTATTTTAAATAAGCTTTCAAATGTGAAGAAGGTTGTTTCCTTCGGGGAAGCTCTTCTGAATTTTTGGACGAGTTTGACATTGTCATCCTTCATTCAGGGGAGAATTATATGAAATTTGTGATAAAGGCGACCATGGTCAGCGGATCTAGTCTTACAGGACTGTCAAATGTAGTTCTGGAGCCCTGAGGAACCTTCTAGTTCCTGCATGGGTTTCATGTTGTCATAATATAGCAAGTTATTATTAGGCTACACAGTTTGATGCACCAGAGGAATACAGATCTAAGGTAGATTTTTAGATCTAAATCTGGACCATATACACATACTTTTTAAATCTATCTGACCAAGGATTAAACAGTTTGGATGAAAGCCTGAAGACTAACTTTACAAAGACAGTGAAACCAAATATATTTTTTTTACAGTCCAACTATTTTTAGAGCAATAAACCTGCATTTGGAATTGTTCTTCACTTTGGTTTTTTTTAATTTAAAGGAGAATAAAATGCTGTCTGCAAAACTTTGCTCAAATGCATCTGTCCACTTCCATTGAATTTCCCTTGTATCTCTCTTACATACACAAAGCTTATATAATCCCCTCTTCTCAAAACAGAAATTCAGCATTATCCATCAAACACTGCATTGCTCTTAGAGGCGAGAGCAGGGTGAAACGAGACTTTTAATTGGAAAAAGATCCAAATCAGAAAAATTTAAAGTCAGAGTCATCAGTAAATAAGATTTGCTTCAGGAAAAGGGAGTCTTTTTACACTTATCTAAATAGCAATCTATCCCAGATATATATACATTCAAGGAGTTGCCTTTTAGTACTCTGCAACTGCTTTCTGTGGGATTCATTGCTAAGTATGTTTACCATTTATTTTGGGGTTGTTTTAACACCAGATAAACTTATGACACCAATCTTTCTCCACAGACCTAGGCTTTTCAGTTTGGACTTCTGTATGACAGCTACATGTCTAAAGTTGCCAATACGAACATCTCCTTACTGTGCTTTGTGCTCTAGAAACCACCAGAAAACAAAGGAGCAGTATCTGGGAAGACAGACCTACCACATACTTCAAAGAACTGTCTTATAGGGGCAAAAGTTTATACACAGTATTTATTGTTGAGCAACAAGCAAAACAGGATTATATATTAGAAGCATAACAGGTTATTAAGTTGCAAAAAAAAAAAAAAATCACCTAAAACAGGCGTACTTCCAAGGAGGTTTCTACTATACAAGATAGGTATTGCTGATTCCTGCTGCTGTGTTATTTCTAAATGTTCCTCTCCCAAAGGTAACAGAAAGCTCTAATCAAGACAGTGGCTGACAGAGGTTTGCAATATCAGCTGTGCTTTCATCACCTTTTCTCCTATTCAGCTAGTTTGCACCTAAAGTCAAATTGGTTCTGGCCTAGAAAGCATGCTCTATAAAGCCTTTTCCACACATGCACTCTCTCTCTCTCTCTCTCTCTCTGCATACATATATTATATTTTATATAGTATATATTATAATATATAAAATATATTATATATATAGAATGAGATATATATCACTCCATAAGCATGAGCCAAATCAGAAGCCAAAAGCATGTCACAATCCCAAATCACATTAGTGCTCCTGAACTAATGCCAGGGTTGTGACATATTTCAGAAAACATGCATAAAATTCCTTCGATTTTTTTTTTTTAAAGTGTCACGCTGAAAGCAACAGGTATTTTATTTTTTCTCATGTTACTACTTGTCTATATCATTGTCACTTCATTGTGTCATTTTGATTCGTGAGAAGTGTAATATGTTTAAATGAAGAGTTTAGTTTCTTGCCAACAAGGCAATGACTTTCTTTGAGAGAATTTCTTCCAGGAAAGATGCTTTGATGTTGACTTCAGCTCTGCAATTTCCAATCTGTCTCTTCCATCCTGCCTCCCTTGGAGGGAGCGAGCGAACAGGGCTATGCAGAAAGGAGAAGAAAAAGAGCCTCTCTGAAGAACTAGGTGAGCATGTGGGACAAAATTACCGAGAGAAATAAGTATATCTGGAGTAAAACAGATACAAAGAAAATGTAAAAAGTGTTACTGAAAGTGAGCAGCAGGAAGCTGTAGGAACTCAGCAGCTGAAGTGAGCTAACAATTAATATTGGAGTCATGGTTACCGTGGAAAGCACAGCTCTCCTAACAAATTTAGTTTTGCACTGAATGTTCTTTCATGCTTACTAGCTCGAAAACTTAAGCATCTGTATAGGTGAATATATACACACATCTAAGCAGATAGAGCACCCAGGAGCACTGAAGGATTCTTTGAAAATACTCTATGTTCAGCATGGCCACACATTAATTATCACACTGTCATTACACACATTTTTACCTTCTTGTGGTTTTACAAGGTAAAAATGTTTTAAAAGCTAGCACTTCACATCCCTTTTTATACATCCAGCTTCTTGAAAGCCCTCTGTAATTTGTGCTCTCTAAATGCCTGATTTCAGACTCCAAATCTCTCACAGAGCAGCACATACTTCCATCTGTCTGCAAGGAGATCCTGAAATCCATGAGCAACCCAAAGCTCTCTCCACATGGAAGTTAAGCAAACCACTCAGGCTTGTTCAGACCAAGCTTAGAGCAGAAACCACGTCTTTTGCCTGGCTGCACCACACGTTACTGAAAGGTTATGTTGACCTTTGCAAAACATTACTGATAATATTTATTTTGATTAGTATTTTTAGATTGGGCTTTGCTTTTGGTTTTGGCCTGCTCTTTCTTTAAATGGTTTTTAGGTACTCATGCTCTGGTATGCAGTAGTGTGCGTTCACACTGGTGAGTAAGGAAGAGTTACTGTCCTACATCTTGGTGGAGATACAAATGTCAAGAGTTCTCCTAGCCTGAAAAAAGAATGGAACAGACAGGCAGAGCTACTGCTACACTTCCTGGATGTTTTATAAAATAACCTGCAGAAGTCCGGAAAAGCATTACAGCTTGAATCAATGAAACTAGTTCATTTGTGTGTGCATGTGATTGCTTCTTTCCTAAGGATTTCCCATGAACAGCTTGGGGAATCTGCACTTCAGGGAGCTGAAGCAGGCACATGCTGACGAGGAATGCTTGAAAGGAATGAAGTTATGCTAATCATAAGGCTATGAAATATGTACTGCGCTGCAGGAAGCAGTGATCAGAGCACTGCTGGTACTGATTTGAGTAGAGCAGAGACCAAAAAACTAGGCATGATTCTGAAAATTCCTTGAACGTTTCACATTGTGCAGTCTTATGAAGAAATTACATTCACTATAGCTGTTATAATTTTAAAATGTCCTCATTTAAATTACTCAAATAGTATCCTAGGGCTCTACTGCTAATTACAGAAACCCTTTAGCATTTTTCAAAGGCCACTTTAAAGGATTTTACATTTCCTTCTATTGTTGTCCTTTGCAGAGTCATCCTATAGCCAAGGTTTTGACCTGCACATCATTGCAACTTTGCATTCAAATAAATCTGCATCAAAGGCTTTGTCTACAAGAGTATAAAAATTAAAAAGAATGCTTAAAAAGAAAGCTTCCTTCAGCACTGCAAACATACCCAGGTTTTCCAAAAGCTGCACTATGTCAAGTCATTAACTACCTGCCAGAATCATAAACACGTGTCCTTAGAAGTTCATGCTACATATGTAATTTCTTGATATTAGCTTTTAATAAGGATATTAGGGAGAGCTTCCTGAGCTGAAGTAACTAATCTAGCTTTGAAAAGTTGCAATGTTGCAGTGGAAGCTGCTTGAATTCTTAGTACCAGGATGTTGGATGAGTTCTAATCTCGCCATCAATTATAAAAGATTCTTATGACAACTGTGATTTTACAAAATTGGGTTATCTTGCAGCCTGTGGACATTTTCCTACTGCATTCTGGGTTAATCCACGTGCATGGCTCACTTCTGTCAGAATGACAAAAGATAATTGATTTCGTTTCATGGTGTATTCTTTTCAACACTCTCCTCCGCTCTTTGCCAGTCCTTGACTGATAGGGTGTTACAGGAAAGGTCCATTAATTGATTTGTAAATAATTACAGCTAAGTCTTCACTTTTGACTATCTATCAATAAAGGCCTATCCTTTTTTCACTGGTGAATGCTTTCAAATCAGCTTCAGTGTCCAACTCTCAGCCACAAAATTCATTAAAATCATTACATACTTTTAGAGCAGCACCCACTGGTGATGGCAGAGGTAAAAGTCTGTCAGCATTTCTGTTACAGCACTTATGAGGATGGATTAGAGGGAGGAAGAAGAGAGGGGGGCGGAAAATATGCTTGGAAAGAACCCAAAGGCAAATCAATCATTTCTTAAAGTAGGATTTAATTTTCAGATCTTGTGAAATTTCATCAGGAATGCAGAGAAAGGAGCACATACATTAGTCAGTGTACTATTCCTAAAGGAATATGTGAGCATCCCATACAGGCACAAGTGTGTCTGGGTGTGCACAAGTGTCTAACTGCCTAGGTGCAGAGCGGCTCCAAGTGATTCCTCAAATGGTTAGCTAATTTCAGACAAGCTTGACAGAGGAGTACGGGTCTCAAAATAATAAATTCCTATAGATTTTGTGAAAATACGCAGCTGGGTAAGCGCAAGGGAGACTTATTTTGTGCTCTGGTGAAGCAGAAGGTTTTAGAATGAACTGGCCGTTATTAGACACTGGAAAATTACATATACAGAGAGAGGGAGACTGAAAGGAGTGGGTTGGTAAGGCAGCACGCATGGAGGTCCCCAACAGATACACCAAGCAGAACCCATGTGTCAACTGGCAGACGGCCTCATTGGATTTAATGGTTCTGGAGTTAATGTTCCTATCTGCTCCTTAGTATCCTGTGCAGAATTCCAAACCTAGCATAGAAATTGGAGTCTCCAAGAGAAAAATACTAACTCATGTCTGAAAAGCAGCTCTAATGCCTAGACAACCATTTCATAGACTTCTAATGGAAGCAAAACCATACTGGAAACATATTGCAGTTGTCACACACTTAGACCACATCTACCATTAATCTAGGCAACTGCACTGTATTTTGAGGGTGCATTTTAAATAGCCAATGCAAGACAAATTATATTTAATTTCTTGTGCATAATGCCAACAAGAAAAGGTAAGGAGTGGTATCAGGAAGTGCCTGTTCAGCATTACAAAACGATCGACCAGAACCCTGCTTTATTGCTGCTTTCCAGTGAGAGCCAAATGTGTCACATTCACATAAGCTCTCCACCTACTCCCAAGAGTGCAAGAGACATATTCTACATGAGCTGTGCAACAACTTATGACCTGAGTACTATTTCTGCATAATTACTATCTGTGCCATTTGTCAGTTCATACTTTGCGCCTGACAAATATCCATAAGCCAACGGATGGTTTCCTCCTGCCTTCACTACCACCTCTCTGGAGAGGGTTCAAGCTGCAGCACACCTGCCTTTAAAAGGTGCTCAGTAGCAGCCCAGCAGCTCTGTCCACAAAACACGCACACAGCAAGGGGCTGGGAGCTCTGCTGTCTCTCCACTGGCATTTCCCATGAAATGCTCAGCCAATGCACAATAAGCACTCACATGCTGAGTTATATCTCCTGTGGATCAAAAAGAAAATGTACAAGTCACAGTGACATTCACTGTGTGTTTGCCATATGCCTTTTATATTGGACTTAGCTGGGGAGAGAAGCAGAAGTTCTTTCATGCTGGAAAGAACTGGCAAGTCCAGTATTGTGGATCCAGGCAGTGCTGCTGATGGGGCAGCAAAATTATGGCTTTAGGCAGAAGAGACTTGTGTAAGTCTCTCTTAGGTGACCATCTCTCTACACCTGGCCTGCCCTCGTTCAGTTGCAGTGATACCCATCCACATCAGTCACCTGCTCCGAGAAGAGGTTAGAAGAGACAGCGAGCAAGCCAAACAAGGAGGCAGCCACACAGCCTCAGCCTGGACATGTTGTGCATCCCTCAACACCCTCGCTCCAAGCAGAGGGATGTCTGCTATTGCAGCACCGCATGCTTTCTGCCCTTGGGATGGCAAAAATCTGGGTTTGTCCCAAAACAAGAAACTGCAGTAGCTAGAGCCATCTCCACACTGGTCTTAGAGCCTGCTTCTGGCCAGGTTTCCCCTTTAGCAAAGGTTAGAACTCTTCCAGGAATGCTGCAGAAAAGATCTGGGAATGGGTTCGTGTCTTCAGTGGCTCTATTCCTTCTGAATCATAAATAATCTCTTGGTCTGTCCCATCTGACACATCAGCCCTACACACCAAGGTTTCTGAGGGAAATTTTATCAATGAGCAGCAGTATCATCTTCTGCTTATGAAGCAGCTGATCTTCATATGGAAAAGGTATTTAAACCTCAGCTCAACCACAGCAAGATTCTTGGATATTCTTACGGATTTCATGGGAAACCAAGATACAACCCTAAAAAACACTTTGTAAGGAAATAAAAATGTTTCAATTTAAACATCTCCAGCCTAAGAACCTGTCTTTAACTCAAACAAGCCCTTAAAATCTGATAATCAATAATAATTCATGGTTACTACTCAACGTGAACCTCAGCTACAGCTTTTGTAAGTTGTGGTGCCATTCTTGTTCCATATGGCAGCAAAATAATTTATAAATGACAAAGTTCAGCAGGTTTATAGCAGCTGTTCAATTCCTGCATCCACTTCAGCATAACAGAGCGCTTTCAATCAACTCCTGCCTCTCGCGGGGCCTTCAAATGGCACCAGAACATGTGCTCAGTATGTTCTCAGAAAGCAGCCAGCCAAACAGGCAGGATTAGCAATCCAAGCAACACTGTGGTGCACCCAGTCGGCTGGTCCGCTGTCCCTGCCCCTCCTCCTCCATTTTTTTTTCACATGAATCTATGTGAGAACAAGCAGAAAGATACTTGATATTGCAAAGCTTGAGAGCAAGTTTGATTAAAAAAAAAATACAGTTCCTATAAAAAAAAAGTTTTAGCTCAAATGCTCAATATAATCTTCCTTGCAACAGACATACTGCAAATGCACACATAACATCTCTCAAGTTCAGAAAGGCTCTTTTTAGTGTGATACCTCAATGTGTAATCAAGCCTTAGAAGAACTGAGTGTGCCAAAAAAAGGCCTTCTCTGTATCCAATGCATTCCCTCTGATCTTTCTCTTGCCTTCCTGGTCCTTACTTTGACTCCACAATTTTTGTGTCCCTTCAGAGCCTTCCCATCCTGTCGTGGTCTTTGGGGCACAGAGGGAAAAGGAAGAGGTGCTGCTGCATGGTCTCTTTAAAGGCCATGCTGTCTATCTGGACACAGTCCCTTTAAACTCCTCCAGTTATGAGCATGTCCACAAAGAATTCTGGAAAATGCTTGACCACATTAAAGTGGCTTTAAGTCCACTAAAATATACCCTCCCTTTCAACACAGCTGATTAGCCTGGCCTCTGTGCTCTATGAGCCACAGACATGGTTTCCAGGAGTCTCAGCATAAGCAAAGCAGTATGGAGACAAACCCGAAGGACTGAGTGTGTCTGGAGCCTGTGTCAAGGTGTCAAGACATCGACACATTCATTCAACTCAGGGCAGCAGCTCCTGGTGCACAGGTTTTGGGTGGTCGGGAGGAGATTACCTGTTTCCTAAGGGGCCAGGCCCAGTCTGGTGTGTCTGGTTCTTGCCATTTAGGGTAGACTCGAGCTTGTTTGCCAGCCTTTGCTCATCAGGTGTGACAAGCAGCCGGCACGTGTGTTTGTCCCCTTCATCCAACACACCCGTCCGCTCGGCCTGATTGCCACCAAGGCAGCACTCACAAAAATAAGGCACTTAGGCATGGAGGAAACCAGCCCAGGGCAAGTGCGCAAATGAAGAAAGAGTTGCTTTAAACACATTCTGCTACCCATGTTTCCTGAAGATATGAATCCAAAATGACCTCAAGGTTTCCATACAGTCTTAACAACCCATGCTCAGTTAATTCTCTTTTTTCCGAGACATCCACGTACTCCCACAAACTGTTATGCACAGCAAATACAAATTTGCTGAAACAAACAAAACACATAGAAGAGTTTTGCCTTATGCTGTTGTGTAAACATAATTTGTATTGAGCTATTGTATAAACATTGGTTGAGAACTAATTTGGGGCTTTTAATGAGTTTATGTCCTGCTTGGAATTGCCAGGAAATATTGGTATACTGAGGGGAAAAGGATTGCCTTGGTTTTGACGCAAAGCTTGTTTCTAAATACAGCAGAAAACTGCAGCTGTCTATGTTTGGTTAGGAGAGATGATTATAATTGACAACCAGAGGTAAGAGACGAGGAAAGAATTTTTATGCTACAAATTAAACTCCAAATTAAAATTAATGCATTCTTTCCTGTTTTTAATAGCAGCCTACTCTGACTGAAGAAAATACTTTCTACACGTTACTGCTGCTCTGAAGAGGATTAGAGTCAGGCAAGTAGATAAATGTAGAAATACTTCACAATTTCCAGAATGGTTTATACTGGAATCCCATATATGCTTTCTTAAACAAGAAGATTCCTCCAAGAGAAAAGCCATTCTAGTATTTGCAAGGAGATTTTTCACTATGAGAACTGTCTAGTGGCTGTCCTGCAGTGCCCGGGAGTCACAGTGCAATGCAGGCAGCATGTTGCAAGATGTGTGCCCATAGCCCACCAGAATAAATACGTGCTTTGGAGGCTTGAGGGTAATACAACAAGATCCCAGTCCCCAGAGGGATCCCATCCTGCTGAAGCAGCTCTCACAGCCTGCAGAAATAGCCCAGAGGTGGCTGTGACCTCTCTTTTTCCTGTTGCAGGCTCACAAGGAGAGGAAGCGGCCAGGCCTTTCCTACACCACATCAATACCTGCTGCAGGTTAAGGCAATGGAGGCAACTTGAGGCCAGCCAGGCTAAAGAGGCCAAAGGCTCCTGGGCCGTATAGTGGTTGCACATAACAGCCTCCGGATCCAGGAAGTAACAACAAAAGGATGAAGATAAAAGTAGCCCACACATATAATACAAAGCAAAAACAGGGAGGATGGGCAGGGGGAAAGAAGAGCAGAAGTAATGGTTATGCAAACAAACAGCTCTCTGGAGCTCGCTGAGCTCTGGAAAGGCTTCCTAATAGGACAATGAGAGCGATGGAATATGTCACTGTCAGGCACTTGGGGAGTTTGCTTCTATTGCTGCTTGACAGGCATTGCATTACAGTCCTCTTGTCAGGTGCAAACTGTTTTCACACTTTCCCCTGGAAGGTTGCATCCCTTTCTATTCAGCATGTAATTAAACCACAATATGCAAATTTATCCATAACACAAAAAGCTGCCAGGTTTAAAAATCGGCCAAAGAGTGAGAAATGTAATTGTTGGTTCAGCTTCTTTTATACTAAGATCAAAACAATTTTGGCATTATCTAAATGGCAATAACATCCATGGGACAATAACAGTCAGAATTTTAAAGCAAAATTGCCACTCTAATTACAAGCCTTATCTTATGCTAGAAAATGACCATTGACCACCACGTTTTCAGCCCAACATCTAAATTATACAGAAACACAGTTTTGTTGTTGCATTTTTGGTAGTTTTTTTCCTTTTTGCCTTTGTTCAGCACTACTGTTTAGGCAGAGGTAGAATTTTTTGAAGGGTAGGAAAAGAAAGGGATGGAGGAGGAGAATGGCAAAGTAAATATAGTCCTGTAGCAACTTCTGCTGTCTTCTTCTACTACCTCCCTCTGGGAGATGTGAGATACAACAGCAGAGACCTAACAAATACAACATCCAGCCACCACAGTTTGCTTTAGTGCCATGGACAAAGCGCTGGTTGACCAACATCCCCTACAGTGGCACTGTATGCGTGCCGTATCTCACGTGCCATGGATTAAACACTTCTTAGTCTCTTGTAAACAAACAAAAAGAAAAGCACAAAAGACAGAGAAGGAGATCTATGCCTTGGGTTCAACATACGGCAGGCAGCTTGCAACCACAAAAGTAGCTCAGATATCCAGTAAATCAATACTTTTGTGTGTTATTATTCTCACATGCATTACATTTGCTGATCCAACATTTGTTCCCGCAGACACAAGATCAGAAAGGCCGCTGACAACCAGCGGCTGAGCACGGCCTGCTTCCCGGTGGAAGGCTGCCCTTGGCTGAGGGCCAGACTATGGATATCTCACCTTCAACAGGTAGGCAGGCATCTACAACATTTTTTTCCCCTGAAAGTTAATAGCTAGTGCTGTTGTGTCCAAGAAAGGAGTAATAAAATTTTCCTCCAGTACTTCTCCTCAGCAAAATACTAGATCTCGTTCCCCAGCATGCAGCAGTCCCATCCTAGAATATGGTCGGGACAAGATTTCCCTTCTCTTACAGTACAGCCAGGAACTGAAAAGAAACAGTAAATTGATAGCGTTTCCTCATAGTATTTAAAAAAAATAATAAAAAAGCTGTCTCAGTGCAGCAAAACAAGACATCGTTTTAGTACTTCCTTCAGTACCTTGTGCTAATTCAGCTAGAACTGGAGATACTAGAGATGGTGTACATCCGAGGATGCAGAAGGAGCTGCTCAGTATCATAATAAGGCTATTTTCTATTGTTCTTCAAAAATTGTGGGGATCAGAAGAGATTCCCTGGACCTAAAAGCAGAAAAATGTGTCACATCTTCAGAAATGGTCAAAAAAGGTGATCCAGGGAACTGGGTACTATCTAGCCTCACTTCACTCCCTGGAAAAACCATGGAGCAAGTCCTGTTAAAACACATCTCTGGGCACGTGAAGGAGAGTGCAATTGGGAATAGCCAGTATGGGCTGGGACCTGAGGGATGAGGAACAGCTCTGCAGAATATGCCCTGGGAGATCCTGATGGGCAGTTGGCTGAGTGTGAGCCAGCAGTGTGTCCTGATAGTGAAAATGGCCACAGCCTCCTGGGCTGCAAGAACATGAGTGAAGCCAGTAGACCAAGAGAAGAATTTATTCATTGCCACTCTACATGTGTTGAATCCACATAATGTACCCAATTTTTGTGCCTCTGGTGCAATAGATACTGACAAACTGGAGTTCGGCATAGGGCCACTCTGATGGTTAGGGCTGGGACATTTGCTCTGTGAGAGGAGGCTGAGGAAATTGTGCCTGTTCAGCCTGGAGGAGAGATGGCTTCAGGGGGCCTAACAGCAACACCCCAACACCTACAGGAAGGTTATCCACAAGACAGAGCCAGACTCTTTACAGCAGTGCACATCTGGAGAAGATAATGGGCATAATTTGAAATGAGAGGTTTGGGCAGGCCATTAAGAGGGACCATGAGGACAACAAGCAGTGGAGCAGATATCCAGACACTGAGCAGCCTCCATCCATGAAGGTTTTCAAGCCCCAGTTGAATAAACCTCGAATAAACCTTGAAGGACTCTTTCAACTTGGTTTATCCTGGTGATGCTATGTTAGTTAAATTTCCAAGGTTACAAAGCCCAAGCTTTGTCATCCCACTGGACACTCAGTCTTCTAGCCTGGTAGTGACAATTGACCCTTAATTGATTCCCTTCCAGTGGAACACGCCTTTAAGAGCACCTGCGTTAGAGATAGCCAGGTCTAGATGCTATCTTGAGATGTAAAAATACACTTCTGTACCGTTCACATTTCTGCCAGGATTAGCACTTAAATAACAAGTAGGACGTTAACTTTAGCTTGACTGCAGCCAAACAGGTGGCATGCGCAGAGAAGACTTGGCAGAGCACGCTTCCTTGAGGACGGACAGCAAGTTCCTGGAAACCTTCAAGCACAGGTTACCAGCAGCACCAAAGCCACGCTGATGCATCTTTACTGCCTTGTGAACTCACTGCTAAACAGAAAACACTGTAGAAGCTCACAATTCCACCCACGCTCCCAACAACACAGTCAAAAATAAATAAATAAAGCTTCACACACTCAAAATCTCAAAATGTGCACACAATGAAATTCGCACAGTGGTTCAAGGTGATCAGTTTGGACTCCAGTCCGTTAGGAAGGTTAACATTAGGATCGTCAGATTAGATCTCACTCGGGAATCTTCTATGGAATGCATACATGGATGACCAATCTCCAAAAGATTTTTTCATTCGTACAGACAATTCCTGATGTAGGCAGAAACAGATCAGCCTTCTTATCTCATCCACCAAATGGACACTATTAAAGGCACAAATTTCTGTCAGCAGGCTACACAAAGAGAAATACATAAAGTTAACTAATAGTAATTTCTTTGATCTTCCAATGAAAACAAAATGTGAAAGGCATGCTATGTTGGTCCAAGAGCTTAGAGTTAAAAAGCATAGGAACTCATTAGGGATGTTGAACCTTAAATTGTTCAGCTGATATCATCAAAAAATGATTTAGACTTGTAATTATTCCCTTATGAGTTCTGCTATCTGTCTGAGAAAGAAGAGTATTCATTTCTGTTCTCAAAACTGATTTGTTTGGGTGAAAAAATTGAAGGGTTGGAGACAACATAAACTTAGTTTTAACTGTGCAGGTGATGGAAGAAAATAAGTTTCAATAATAACTTCCCTGGCAGTCAACAGGGGTTGTACCTTCTATTTGCCTTCAGTGACACTGTCCTTGTGATAGTCAAGATAAATCCTGTCTGTCTTCCCAATTCCTGCTTGCTACAGGCTGCTCAGCACAGTAACACTCCATTAACATGTAAATACTTTACAGTTATTTGCTTTATCTGCATATTTATAAACAATCATTCTAAACCACTTTCCCATTAAAGGAAAATGTTTAATGATACTGAATCAAAACACCAACGTGTATCAACCAAAAAATATGTTACAGCCAGTCTCACTTTGCTTTCATTTTTGTGCTAGTTCTTAAAATAATATTTACACAGGTAGCTCCAAAAAATTCTCAGTTATTTTGGATTTATGATACAGATTTCATTTTCCTTTGCTAGAAACACCAATTCTGCAATGCTCAAAGTTCATTTCTATTAATTCTTTAATGTGACAGCCTAGAAAGTACATACCAAATACTGCATAGCTCCTTCTAGTGACTTCTAGCCACATTTACTGCCCAAAGCATCCATGTAGAATTTATAGACTGGAATATCAATGACTTGGCCATGAATTTGAATCTCAACAGAGCATTCATATAAAACAAAGAAATAAAAAAATCAGGAAATACACTTTTAATGGATGTAAAAATGCTAAAAGCAAAAGAGTCAAACAGTTGTTAATGAATACAGAACATGGTGTTGTTATGTTGAACTTGTTTTTCTGCTGCTGTAAGGCCTGCATTTTAAGAGCAAATTAGTGTAGAAAAGGATGGAAACAGCTGAATCAACTTAAGGGGCCCTTAAGAGGATGGGACTTAATCATCCTAGATAAGCAGAGTCATTTCTGATTCCTAGGAAGCTGCATATCCTTTCTCATCTTCCATTTACAATATACTAACTTCTTTCGGGGATCAGAGGGAAAGATATCGGTTACCAATTCATATAGAAAATTAACAATTTTCTTTCAAATTGTGGTTCTTTATTCATCTGAAAAGCTATTTATAAGTCATACATATTAACAAACGCACAAGCAAAATATAAAATATGTGATCTCAAAGTAGGGAAAGTGCTTAGTCAGTAACCTTCAGCATAGTATGATTTAGCTTTCTACCATTGCATTTTTTTTCCAAGGATAGCCTATTTTGGAAAAAAAAAATCTAAATTTGTCTACATCTGAATTTAAATTACTTTGCACTAATAAAACAACAAAAACACAAAAGAACAGTATTTTCATCTCAAAATTCCCAGCGCACACAAGCTCAAAGAACAAGAGCATCTGGCTTCAGCCCCAGGGCAAAGCTGCCTCTACAGACCGCAGTAAGTTCTTCCAGTATAAAGTTTCTCCTACAGAGTATGGAGAAACTCTGACCTCAATGGTGCTGAAAAATGAACTCTTCAACTCAGCTCCATCTTGCTATGAGACCGTGCAGAACCGTGTTCAGTAAAACATTTATTTTGCCCTCACACAGACAAGTGCCAACACTTAACTACAGACTTCTTTGCCTAATTCTATCAATTTGGGTACCAATCTTGCGCAGAAGCTGCACCTATCCAACCATGAAGCATCAAGAGACCTACAGGGACAGTTTGCACACATGAACTGTAAAACCTGACTTCAAATAAATGCAGTAGAGTGAATTGAATATTTCATTACGGACAAAAGATGAGCTGCACTCACACTTTTAAAGAAGCCACTGGGCTGAAAGCCAAGAAATTTTTTGTTTAGAAAGGAATCCAGAAAGATTCCTTCTGTAAGGTTTACATACAAAGGTTCAGTATGTCTCCTACTCACTGACCACTGCTTACAGAAACAATTCCATGGATAGCAGTGACAAGGAAAAACTGATATATCTGAAATGTTAGCACAACATCCTTAAGCATTGTGTACATACCACAGTAAAAGACAGCAGCACAATTGCTGCCAGTTTCATTTTGGTCATACTTGGCCTTTTATATCATTATATGAGAGTCAAGTATGTTCTTGCCTTTCTTCAATAAGACACATCAAAGGAAAGAGCAGCAGAAGTCCGGGAACAGTGAAAATAAGTCATAACAACAGCTGTAACGTACAAGAAATTACCTTACTAGAATAGAAACAGAACCATTTGAGAAACAACAGCTTAGAATTTATGGTGTTCTTTAGATTAAAAATGGTCAATAAAACCAAAAATGGCAGGTACAGTCAAAAATTTTCATGTACATGAGTTTGGGTTGCCAAGATATTTCAAGATATTTCCCATTCTAAGTGCAGAAACTACTGAGGTAAAAATAACTACTAGAGCCAGGCAGACACACACATTTTTAACTACACATGTGATGCTGAAACCATAACTGTATGATAATTCAGCATATAATTTACATTACATACTGTGATAATTCTGAAGATAAAAGGAAAAGTAAGAGACTCTTTTATGTAATGATTTTTACATTGTTTTTGTGTATTTATACAAGCTTCATACTTTCCCCAGGCTTACAATTCATGTTTCCTAGCCTCTAACTGAATTAAATGTACTCATTTACGTAACTCAGGACTACATTCCTTTGATCTCATTGCCTAAAGTCTGGGCCTATTACAGCACATAAAGACTGAAAGTAACATTTCCAAAGTCCTCAAGACATTTCATCTTTTAAGACCCTCCCTTCAGAACCAAGTTAAATGTTCAAAAACATTTGTCTCATGAGAGTGAGGTAGAGTCTTCTCTGTTTAAACATTGTATTTAAAAAAAAAAAGTCCTTAAATTCCTTAATCTATTTGGCATTTTTGAAAATGTTACTCCAAACTGACAAGTTTTTATTCTGGCTTATTCTCCTGCAAAAGCAACCAAAAAGATTGCTTTGTTGGAATGAATACATTCATTGAATACCCAACAAAAGAAAAGTTGTGTGCCTAATTGTCTCTTTTTAGATGATTCTGCTTGGTCATTTTTCATTTGTTTGTCTGTGCAAATAAACAGATTTCTTTTGTATGGCTTGAGCTGCCGTGTGCACCAATTTGGGACCATTTTTTAGGCATTATCTTCCTATCGATGGTTTAGCTGATCACCTGTTGACTCTCTTGCAGGCAGCAGACCAATGTCAACTCGTCACCAGGGCAGTTCAACCTTGTGACTATTTGGTGCCGAGAGAAAGAGAAGAGGTTCTTGCTGAGCTCCTGTACGACACTTGGCTTTCCAGCTCAGCCGTTCAGCGAGTGAAATGTGGCCTACAGGAGATTTAGTGGCATCATGGGAAATCACAGCTTCCCATGAACAGTTAATTTCATGTATCAAAATGAAATCAGCAAAAGGGTTTGGCAGGTACAATATCACATCAGTGAACTAGTGTTTCTGCTCCTGTCTCTTTGCTTGTACTTGCACTGAATTCTCTGCTCCATTATATTTCTTAAGTTGCCAGTGAATTGCAAAAGCTGCTCTCCTGCCTACAAGGGGAGCCTCCTGCCACCTCTCCATCATGTAACGACATGTGGTTCACCAGGAGGAAGAGAAAGGAGCTGGAACAAGTGGATTTTGGAAGTGCACTATGGTTAAGGCAACTTTTATTAAAAGAGTATCTGTCAGGTGGGAGGATGTTTGTAAGCAGCCCTGTGCTATCTGCTCTCTTTTGAGACTCTTTTGAAACTTAATGAATTGGCTTAGGGTTAATACCAAGGCTTGCTGCTGCAAGCAGGAGAGAGAGAAAGAGCTCACGAAGGTGCAATATCATCTCCAAAATGTGCTACTGCATTTTTTCCTTTTGATCTCAAATTCAATGTCTTTGCAACACGGTCTGAAAAATCTACAAATCCCTGTTGACAAGATGAGCTTTGAAGAATACTGAGTAAATAATTTCATTTTAAAAATGAATTCTCATGTTGCTTTAGAGTAATTGTATTTGTTTTCCACTACGACATGCCAAAAAAATAGAGCGAGTGTGGTGATATAAAACACAGCTTGAATTACAAAAGGTAGACCAGAACTGAAGTGTGTTCTTAAATCATTCTGCCATGATGGAGAGCTCAGCACCTGGCATAGCCAAAACCAGGTTTCACAGGACAACCTCATTTCCTTCTCCTATTTTACCCTGTCATTGCTGACGGTTGTAGCCAGGGCACTCTTACCAGATCAGCACGGCTGCAGATTATCTTCCACAATGCTAGAAGACATACCATTTTGAAGAACATGGGATTTTTAATACAATTTCTCAGCCTGGTATAAAACTGGTGCTTCTGGGTAAGTTAAACAGCATAAGCTAAACATTTCCTAAGTTTGTCAGATATTTCTGGTTATGAAGGTTCAGTTTACAGCTGCTTGTAATTTTTGCAAAAAAAAAAATCTGTTGGGGCTGAAATTCTCCTTCCATACAAACATAAACATCAGTTTTTACAAACAAGCACATTGGAAAATGCACACTGTAATGTTTTGATGGCTTTTGCTTTGGAAAGCTTTAGATCACTTGCACTTTCAAGTTGGAACGTGCAGGGTGCCAAAGAAAAGGGCCTTCTGTTCTGAATCTGCCCATTTGGTTTACTCAGAATATTCCTAGATCTGTTTAGCTGGTGAAAAATACAAATCTGCACGCTCTTTGTAAAAAATGACCTAAATTTGAACACCTAAGCTCTCTAAATTTATGCTGTCCAGGGCTACTCATGGCAAGATGCAAACATATAATTGAAATCTGTATCATAAGGCAAACATACAAGGTACCAACTGGAAATACAGGCACGATAGCGATTCTAGCATCTCCTAACTTCCCCATGGTATATTTTGCAGTTTAAAAATAGTCTTTTAGCATGTGCTTTTCATGTGCAATGCATAATATAGCATGATGGGACCAAGACTATTTTTAAAAAAGATGAATCTTTTCCAAAGATAAAACGGAAAAACTTCTCCAAAATCTGATCTCAGTTGTACAGTGTGATCCAGCAGGTGATCATCTGAACCCACAGAGTTGCCTACAAGCTTGTATAGAACCAGAAGCCAACAACCAGAAGGTTGTCGGTCGGTATGGGATGGTATACGCCAGCTATATGGAGAGGTGTTAACGCCTGGGATCTCGCTTTTAGGTTCAAACTTTCTCACTTTAACATTACAAGATCAAGAAAGTATTTACTTCTGTATTCACAGAGATAAAATAAGAGAAATGATCTCCAGCTATCATGAAAATTAACTCTTCCCTGGGTATTTTTACGTATGTTTTACTGATAAAAATCATTTTGGCTTGGTAAGAAAGATGTTCCTTCAGAGGAAAAAAAAAGAGAAAGAAGCTGTCTAAATTAAATCAAAAAAATTCCAACACTTGTCTTTTCTCCCAAGCTATAGATGATCACAAGGTCTAAGGCCACAATGTCTAAGAAGCATTAGCAGGGCTTAGCCTTCTCTTTTTCTGTTTTTTAAGGCTCTGGCTGTCTCATGTGCCAGGCAGGCCTGTGCCTTATGCACATCCAGCGGGGGACAAAGATCAGAAATTTAAAGAAGCTGTTTGTGATTTTGGATGGGATGTGGCACACAGATGAAAGAGCAAACATTTTTCCCCTTGGTTTAATGCTAGCACTAGATTCCCAAATTAAGCCCAGCAGGAAATAAATATCCACCACAGATTTCAAAAGATATCTCACATCTTTGTATTAAAACGTGTTATTTTAAGAGTCCCAAATGCTGCATCTCTGACTTTTATTAAGGCCAGACAGAGCCAGCACAGAAAGTGCAATCTGATTTATTTTAAAAAAATGCCACAAATATTAGTGGACAATTGGATGTAAATTGCAGGAAGCCAAAAGAAAATTGAGGAGTAGGATATAATGGGCCTGATGCTATTACCTATAAGAATACTAAGGCCACCAGGCTTCTAGAATTACTTTGATGACCTTGAGTGCTAGCTCAGACGAGGGAATTCAGGTTAGTGGTGTTTCCTGAGGGGGCAGAAATAGGACAGCAAGAGTTTTTCCAAATGGACTGGGGAGAGGTTTTTGATATGCACATTGGTTTGCACCTTCTATGACAAATAGCTGTACACTGTATTCCTATGAGCAGCAAAATCAGACCGACAACAACCACCTGCACATTCCTCACATATTTTGTGTGTGATTCTTGGTAGAAAGAATAAAAATTCTAAATCTAGACATGAATGCAGTTAAGTCCAATGTGAGTATATATATATATTCCCCTAATAATCCGTTTTTCTTTACACTAAAAATTAAAACTACAGGGATGTTATTTTGCCTGGCTCAATCATGTTACACCGAGCTTTTATTTTGGAAATTGCAGATTTTTTTCCTCTTTCCCACTGACTTTGATGATGTTTTGGGATTAAAACAAGAAGCAGGCAGTTCCCATGAGATGAAAGACATAACTGCAAAGGACACTTACTTAGAAGATTAAAAAAAGATCTCTTGGAGTTTGAGATGCTGCTATATATTTATTTAAAGAAACACTGCCTTGAAAGAGCCTAGACTTCAATATGGTAAATAAATTTCTACTTTTATCGGCTGTGGTCAGACATAAAATATACTTTCTTAATCACTGAGCTGATGAAAATTGTAACAGCACATTTCAAAGTTCACTAATCCTATTATTACAGGCAGAAAGAATAGAGAGAAGTTGTTCCATAGGCATTAACAATAATAGAAAATAAGTTCCCTTCTGATTTATGGCCAGCAATAATTCCTGGACATCCTCATCCCCGTGTTTGCCCAGCGACACCATCTCCAAACATCCCCACATCCATCCGCCCTTGGTTAGCTCCCAGCTGGGCGAAGTACCCCCCCTCCTCAGTGAGTTGTGAGCTGTGCTTGAGATGTCCAAGCTGTCAGGCCTAGTAGAGGAGAGAGTTGGTAAGTTCACACTTCTCTCAGAAGGGCCTAACTCATCTTCCTCCTCTAGCCAGTCCCTTACTTCATACACATAGATTTTTCTTTTTAGTACTTCCACTTCCAGCCCTTCTCGACTTTCCTATAATTCACCAAGACATTGAAATGTTACGAAGAGCGGGAAAAGGGACAAGTCTCGTTTTCTTTAAAAAACAGGCTACAGACATAGCCCAGGAGCACTTTCAACAGCTGGCACAGTTCTGCTACAGCGAATAAGCTTTCTTACACTCCTGGGTCAGCAGGACAAGACTGCAAAGGAGACCTTTGGTTTCTGCTCCTGACACTCATTTTGCAGGCTATATAAGCCAAGCTGATTTATGTTTCTCTTCATGCAGGTCTAAAATAAGCACATAGTAGCTTACATACATCTTCCAAATTGCTGCCGAGATTAATTCATTGGTTGTAAATATGCTTTTAGATTCTCGGGTAAAAATACAAAGAATTAAGACCCTGCAGTTTCTAATTTGGGCCCTGATTTACGTCACAGGAGAATGGTGCATACACTACATTGGGGTTCTTCAGTCCACTACATTCAGTCTCTCAATTTGGAATTTCATAGGTTGTTCCCAGCACCCTCCAACTTTTTCTTCCAACTTTGAAATCCAGAATTGGATTTCAAGGCCTTGAAAGCTTTGGTTATGAAATGGATCACATCTTGGATGTGCTAGAAATAGAGAAAAAAAAATCCTAGAAGAATGCTAAGAAAGAGGCAGAAGTACATTGCTTCTAACTAATATCCTACACACATCTCTTGCAAAAGGCTGCTTTGAACTACAGTAACAATGCCTACAAGTATTAACATTGAGTTCTAACAATTCGATGTATATTCAAGGAAGATGGATTTATATCATTTTCCATATTTCTCTTCAGTAAGGAACAGACAGGATTGCCTACTCTGATGCAAGAACCTTAAAAGCTGTGTTTACTGGCCTTTCCCCAATTTGAAATGTCGGAGAGAAAGTCATCCTCTCTCATTAAAATTCTCAACTTGCAACTGTACTTATGTGTTAGATTTCTCCACAGGCCTAAAAGGCAGATTTATCCTTTTATATTGAATCCTGAATTTGCTTCCAGTCACTCAACTATTCTGCAGGGCTTTTCATTAGGAATTTGTCCTCATGTTCATGGTATGAAGCACCAGCAGTCTGTTGAATTGTTCCAGAGTGCCAAATGCAGAATTCTCTGCTTTTCAAACATGAACTGATCACGCACCATGACTGCTATTCTTTGTACTTACTGATATGTGGTTATGCTGTCATATCACCATGAGCTGTGCCTGTTGGTCTTTTGGACGTATTTGTGATCAGTGCTCTTGTACTTAGACTGTGAAGTCAAGAGTGGGGAGCGAGGAAACAGTGTATGCATAGGGGGAAGATAATTGAATTTGTGCATGTTTAGTGAAGTCTTGTATAGCAGTGAATCCTGATGCACGAATTCAGCACGAATGCTCAACAACCTTAAAGTTTATCTATGACTGAGTACATGGCCGTTCCACATTCTGTTAAATAAACATACAGCTTGCATTAATAATAGAAAGCTTAATTCTAAAGAGAAAAAAGAAACAAATCATATATACACAGAAGCTTCAGTAGGAATGATAATAATTTCATTGAGTAGCAGTCATGAGGAAAAGTGAAACTCAATCTGTCCCCAAAGCTGACTATTATACTTGTTTGGACTTAAGGTCTAGTCTTCCAGGAATACAGAAGAGGTGTCTTCCCAATTAAGCAATAATCCTTAAGTATCTTCACTGCAGTCATGAGCTCTAGGTGGCCAGCTTTATGAAAGCGCCCAAAGGATGTCAGTGACCACTCAATCACATGACACTCAAGTATGAATTATCAAACTACAAATATGTCTTCAAAAACACTTACGAGGTTTAGAAAGCAGCCAATGGAAATCAGAAAAATGTATGTTAGTGTTTCTTTAATGCTGCACTGTCAATAGACTTTTTTGTCACTAGAAGCAAGGAAACGCAAGAACTGCAGTATAATTACCACAGTGTATTCAGTATTTTAAATTGATTGAGTTATGTGAATTGATTTCTAAAGATAAATCTTAGGAAAGTATGGAGGGGATGTCTGGGAAGAAAACAGCAGTCCCATCTGCAGAGTGGAATTGATTACATGTTATGGATGGCTTATGCTGTAGGACTATAAAAAATTGCAGGGGACTTTGCTTACAAGAAGAGCTATCAGTCAGCCTGACTTATTGACATATTTTTGTGTTGTGTAGCTTCAAATGCCTTTCTCAGCTTTCTTTTTTCATCCTCAATATCTAAACATTCAGAGCTATCATCCAAATGGGGATCATAAGGTTGAATAAAGGAACAAGCTATACCAGGATACCTGACTCCATTAAAAACAACCTCCAACCTCTTTGCTTGCAGCTGGTATGCTGGGGAAAGAGGTTCAACTCTCCTCTTCCATTAGCTTCTCTTAAAATCATTTTATATCAAGAGATAAAACCATTCTACAGACTATATCCAAAGACAGTTCTGCAGCAGTCAGAAGGGTTTTATATTCTTCTTCATTCGACATGCTTTAGCACTAGCTACTTAGAGAATTCATGGGGTGACACAGAACTCTATCAAAATAGAATTAAAAATTCAGACTTTTCACATGCTATCACATCATTTTGAAGAGCTACCTATAGATTAAAATCATGCAATTTAGAAAATCTAACACACTTCCCCTCTTTTCATAAATAGTATAATTATTATTACTAAAGGCAGCTTTGGAGTAGGAACAGCTGTTTTGTCCTCACTATACTTGTTGAATCGTGCATACTAATATATGTCATACCCTCATGACATGACCATGCTCTTTCTACAAGATCCTCCTCTCTTTCAGTACTCTGAATGGACAATGATAATTGAACATGTGATTATTTATTATTTTGCCATACTCCTGCTATTCAGTGTGAAATCCCGTGTCTTATTTACTGTGCTCTATTCAGATCCTAGTTTGAACAACGAATTATTCATTTACTTGTGGGTTTTCCTACAGAGCTCATCACAACATCTGAATGCATTATAAACATTAAGTGATTCATTTTCACCACATCTTTGTGAGAAGAAATGAATGTTGTTATTGTATGCACATTGCAGAAGGGGAGCCATGACAGACATATTAAAGCATCCACTATTATTGTACGTGCGCAAATGGAGATTTGTCAGGCCAAGTTTCTTCAAAACACTTACATTTGTCATACTATTCAAGGCAACCTCAGTAGCATAAGTGGGTTATATCCCAGGGTCTCAAAGCAAGCACCTAGAAAATGAGTAACACAGTCATGATCTTCTGGACACCTGAAAAGTTTTTAGTTTTGAACTATATCCCATGTGATGAGTTAATGGTGTTGACAGTGGAAGGAAAGAAAGAATTTTTCAGACAGAACAGCCAGTTAAACTGCAGAGGAGGAAAAGGAGGTTAGCAACAAAAATTCAAATGCAGAAAAGAAAGTACTAAAGCACAATAAAGATTCATGCTGCATCAACTTTATAGACTCCTACGTTTGAACTCTTCCCCATTAGCACAGTTATTACTTCTGCATTTATGTTTCTCTCTGTCTTCCCAGGCTTGATAAATTGGTGTGGTGAGGAGAAGAAGAAATATCACCCCATCCTTGCTTTGGACTTTGGTCTGAACAGGAACATTTGCAGAGGGCCAGAAGGGGCAGAGGGCAAAAAGACAGTGACTGAGAGAGAACATGTTCCAGGGACCTGCCCTACTGCAGGGCCCCCAGTGTACTGGAGTTGGACAACAAGGTCTGAAAACGTTTAGGGACTGACACATGGTTTCAAGAAATGGGAACTAACTTTATGCTCTCCTTGTTAGATTTAATTCACTCAATTACCTCGAAAAAGAAAAAAACATACTGAATGTCTATATACTTTTGATTGTGACAACTTTTTGCACAGCTTGATCCCTTTTGCCAATTTGCCCTCTTACTGAGTCCTCCATTAAGTGGTTTTCTGCGAAGAATTTCAACTGCCTTTACTATAAATAAGAGCAGTTTCCTAAGTATCAGATGGGGAGACAGAGCAACCTTAGAGGAAAAGCTGTTTCAGAATTACTGCACTACAAAAATAAATACATAAAAATTAAAAAAGAAGCCTGAATATATGCAGGTCGGCATATATTTTGTGCTCAGCAGCTGTAATAGAAAAGGCTGCATTTTATAGTCCAATACTGAACTATTTGTCGAAAGAGACCCAGAATCAACTTGCTGTTCTGCAAAAGGCTTCTTGGAGACTGTGAGTGTCTCCTTGGAAGATATTTTCCTCAGTGCCTTCAAAAATATGACTCAGTGAGTACACGCCGATTAGAATATGGGAAAGACCATCAGATCATTCCTGTGCACAGTCTCAGAGCCCCTTGCTCCTTGACTCTATTTTCCTCCTACTTCCCCCAAAGGATGCAGGAAGCTCCCTCAGCACTCCTTGCAAACCCTGAGGCTCCTTGCAACCCTTGCAGAGATCCCCACATGCATCCCTAGGAAACAAAGTTACTCACAGCAGGAGGACAGAGAAGCTCAGTCTTCCTTTCTCAGCTCTGTCCCCCCTTCACAGGGTGCTACTATACGAGGCAACAGACTGCTGCCGTTAATGCATTTCCCTGCTCAATTCCTTACAATCTCTTCTCCCAGGGATTCTGACTCCCCTCTTGGGGAAAATACCCCCTTTCAGAGTCAGCCTTACCCACCTCTGCCATTGGCTAGGAGACAAGTACTGCAGACTGCTTTGAGATCCCTTAGCCATCCGCGGGAAGAGTCTCCCAACCTCTATTTGCTTTCCATTGATGCCTCCCCTCCCAACAGCTGCTTGTTTTGAAGAGACTGGGTTAAACTGGTGACCACTGTTGAGTTTGTTAGGGCTGCAGTCAAATGGTGCCGATACGGAGCCTGCTGGAGGGCAGGCTGCGTGGGAAGGAAATGCTTGCGTGCTCCGGCGCTAATGCCTGTGTCTCAATAATTCATATCACTCATAGTAGATGAGCTTTCATGTGTAATTTTCTGTCCTGTCACTCCTCTTATATATTACATGAAAAAGGCATTTTGGCTTTACTTGCCATATATGAAATATATATACACACATACCTGAGGAAATAAACACATCTCAAAACCTTAAATCAGCCCGATTTTAACATAAAACATGAATCTGACTGCTTTGGACTCATAAGATACACAGATACTTCCGAGGCGCTCTCTGTGTTACATTCCATAGGTTCAGGAGCAGAGCCAAACCCAGACAGTACCAGTGAAAAAGACACGTGGAGAAAAGCAAAGCTGGGGACCCCTTCCCCTCCAGCACTGTGAAAACTCAAACTACCAAGATGAGACAGAGAGTTGCAATGAGAATAAAATGCCAAAGACCGAAGCCTACTATGCTTTTCCTTAGGAGAGGGAATAAAGATGAAGCAGTTGTAGATTTGGGGTGCAAGCTGGCTGCCAACAGGTAGCTTTAACTAAAATAAATCAGGGCACAGATAAAAGGTGTATCAGCAAATTCTACTGTAACTGCACATGAAGCACCAACTGTTTAGCACATTTAGACATAAAATTTCCAGGTATCATTCAGGGAAAAAAAAATCTTGTATATTTGTGCTAAAATCTTCATTTTTTGCTCTTATTTTATGCTTACTACAATGCGACTGCTCATAAAAGACAACTACCTAAAAGAAGTCAAATGTGTGGCATACAATGATAACTCACAATTCTGTAAATACTGAAGATAGTTCATTCTTCTACTGTGCAGTAGTATCCATCATTAATAAAAAAGTCAGTTATCCAACACATTCTCACCCTGACAATAGATTTTTTTTGCCATTAAAAACATATATGCATATGTTTTTACATATACATATATTCCCTTCCATACAAGCTTTATATATGCATGTTGTATAGTCTATAGTTTAATGAAATTCTGTGATATAATAGAATTCAACATGTGCCGAGTAGAATAATTACCAACTATGGGCCGAAGAAAAAAGTATTTGATTTGTGTTCACTCCAATTAAATACATGTTTGTAAAATATATACGAAAATATTTATTTTCTACTTGCTTAACATTTTGAGTAATCTGTTGGAAAAAACTCTATACTAGGCTATTAACAGAAAAGGTGTTTTAGTTAAAAATATTCTTACGTTTCATGATTTTCAGTAAACCATTTGCAAAGCTTATGTGGAGAAATATATTTATATATATTATATATATATATATTCTTTTTTACTAAGTTTGAGTGTGATGATTCTTCAATTCCCTTTTCATATGGTCAGGTCCCATGGCTACTAGAGATTTAGTGCTAAGGAAACTTTACTCTTCCCTTTCCCCTTTCTGGCTGTTCAAGCATCTTAACAGCTCCCTGGGCTGGGTTCTGGGGCAGCATCAACGCACCTGTAGGAACGGTTGCAAAATTTGATACCCTCTTTTGTAGCCTCCTTCTCTCGGGCCACACTGTAGAGCTTTTGCATGAATGGAGGGGAAGAAGGAATAAAGGGAAGACCTTTAGAACTATATCTGCTTTGTACACAAGGAAGAAAAGAAGTGCCCATTGCCCATGGCACAAGGCAACATATCCCCATCCTGTGCAAAGCCCCGCAGCAAGCACCACGAGGCCATTAGGAGTGTGCACCATCCACCAGTGCTCAAGCCAGGCCCACAAAGCAGTAGCTGGGATTGGTCTGAGATTCCCCCCCTCTAATCTTCTTACTCTTGCAGTTTCCCAGCAAAACTCAATCTGATGGGCAGCCTTTTTTTTCTAAAACTAGCAGTGCTCAAAAGAAACTTTCCTTTGCTAAAAAGGAGCAGGGAGGTTTCACACAGGTTTCATTCTCCAGGAGTGAGTATCACAGGCAGGCACAGTGCTCTGTAGCCAGCCTCAAGAAGTCTCAGCTGGAGACTGAAAACATATTAGGGTCTTCTGCAAAATGATTGCTTTGTATTTTAATAACAACAACAACAACAACAACAAAATAAATAGCTAGCTAGTGACCAAAGAGAAAAAAGTAGGAAATGTGCCCAATGTACTATTTGAAATACCTTAAAACAATCTGCATTATCGTCTATGTTTGGAAACTATTAAAATACTGCAAAACTAAAACCATATACACGTAAACTGTCCATTCAGACTTCACTATTTTCAAAGACAACAAATACAGCTAAACTACGAGGATAACATACGGCTCGGATGTGAATCTGGTTTACATCTGTTACTGCTTAATTAGTTCAAATTTTACCCCCACTGAAGTTTTGAAGATGCAGAGATATAAGTTAAATAAATGAGCCATAATATACAATACTGAACAGAGCCAGAGACCTAAAATCCAACCAATGGGTCTTACAGCTTTTCAGAAGTGCCTTTTTTTTTAAAAGCACTTCTCAGAGAATTAGGCATAAACAACACTCTTCAATGAACTGGGTCTCACCCCCCAACTTTGTCATTATTTCAATTAAATCAGCCAGATGTACCAAGCAGCAGCTCTATCAGCCCTGAAATCCTGCTGATGGCACATATACTTATTCAGGTGGTCATTAAATAGCACATAAGATCAGAATTCCTTGAAATGGCCTCTATTCAACCCCATCCCACAGTTTAATTAACACACCCTTCCAGATTAGCAAACAATTTTTCTAAGGTATATTCTCTCTCCTTTTCAAAGTTTAATGTGAAATTAAAAAAAAAAAAAAGACTACACCTGTTTATCAGCATTAGGAGAGTAAAAACAGTAAAATCATATTCAAGCACCATTTCAAAATGACTACTTGGCCTAACTTTGGCCACCTGTCTTTATCCTACCTAAAGAGTTCAATCATTAATACACTCTCAGCAAAGGTACTTTGCCACTGGCTTACCTTGCGTTAATGATTGCTTCTGATTGTGTTGTAACATTGCATCTGCAGGCCCTAAACTTCCATTTTCAGCATGTATAAAACAGTAGTAACAGAGACTTCAAAATAGGGTCACCATGATCATATATGATGAAGGAATCTCTGTAAATCTCTCACACATGCCTCTATTAGAAAAAAAAAATCTTCCATCAGCTATGTCATCATTACCATTTGCTGCTGCAAAAAACAACTGGAAAAACATGAATTCGCAGCACTGCTAACTGCATTCTGGAGAGCTGATATTACATTTTAGTAGTCTCCTTTTGTAACAGTATTAGATATACTGTTTTAAAGGTAAATTATTGAGTAGTGGCGGAGACTTTCAAAAAAAAAAAAGTCAGTCAAGACTGATTTATTTCCTACTTTTTCTATAGCACCAGTATATGAATTTTAGAGATGTATTTAGGCCCCTTTTACTTCAGTCATTCCATACCACTCTCTATTCAGTAGTCTAAACTAATACTAGTTTAGATCTTTCAAATAAAAAAAAATACTGTATTAGATTAGATATAACCCTAATCCTCAATAACACTGATATTTGTTTCTAATGAGAAACAATTCTTATCGACATCACCATTCTCCCCTTTTATAGGGGTTACTTTCCTCCCACAATATTCCTTCATGAACTCCCTCTGCTGAGTTATGAAAACCTTTTACAGCAGTAGATCTAAGTAAGATATAAATGAGTAGCGCAGTTTCTTTCTTGCACAGGTGTCCTCTGCTCTTTTTAAAGCGCAAAAATCAATGATTACAAGTTCAAATGTTTACACTGCAACCCGATCCTCCTGACCCACTCACACTGCTTACTGATATGTCTCTTTGTTAAATATTGCCAAACCTCTCACGGGCCAATCAGATCCAGAAACATTTATAGGATTACTAGCAAAGTTTTTCAGCGATAGGACAGTGCTATAGAACTGGACCTTTTACTATTGGGCTCACCAAAGCAAGCAGACGTGTACAGCTCTGTGTACGACGCTTAAGCCCTCACAATTGCCTCATGAATACAGGCAATTCTGCATGCTCATATCTACTAGAAACCTCTAGAGGTACCTTGGTCCCCTGGTTTGAAGGATAAGGTTTGAATGCAAGTGAAAATAGCCATTTAACTAACTTAGTTACAAGGATATCATATTGCATCTCAGCCAACCAGCAGCTTTACCAACCTACTATATAATATTCAGGGAATGAACGCATCACAGATTTTGCTTTGTTATGTCCAGATTATGAAGGCTTAACAACACCAGGAATAGAAAGTCACGGGCAAAGCAGTCAAATTAATTAGAAAAAGCAATCTTACATTTCTTACATGATCGAGCAGGTACGATGCGTCACCGTGTCGCAGACGTGTCTAGAGCATTATAACACTCCAGCAGCATTCCCTTCACAGTGCTCCACGCCTCGATCCCACTCGAGGCTTTGCCACATGAGCTAAACCGCTTCAGCTCTGTGAAGAGGAGCCTTCGTGCCTGCTGCTTCCTGGGTTTTACATCTCCTCCTCTGCACGTACGGTCTGTAGCATCATTCGCACACCCGGCATTGGCAGATTTGAAGCCTGAAAAGCAAAAAAATGGAGGGAAGAGCTTTGGTGAGAGAAGTCACAAAAGCCAGGCAGGTTGTGCCTATAAACATCTTAGCATTCCTAACCTTTGTTACCACCTTAGTCCAAAGCAAGAGAGCTGTCTAACCGACTTCTACCCTGATCTTAACAGAGCTAATCTAATCTATCATTTCCTCCCCCTGCCCTCTTCTTGCACCTTCCCTCCCTCAAAGCAAATAAAACTGTATAGTCCTTATAATACTTCTCCTGTCTCACCGCAGCAACTCAGAGACTGATACAGTCTGTGATGCAGAGGGATTATTCAACATCTCAGCACTAAAATTCAAAGCAAAATGAGCAAGAGGGTTCTGAAACTTGGGTGACTATTGTTTTTATTATAAAAAACAAACAAAGAAAACAACAACAAAAGTTCTTTGAAGAAAACGTTGTTGGTAACAAAACACTCCAGGAGAGTCCAAATAGCAGAAGTTCCTCCTTGCTTTTATTTGCAGCTTTGGTACCTACAGCAGGACTCCAAAGAACCGCAATAGGGAGCAAGTTCTGCTGTCCTTACACATCTTTTACTGCCTCCGGGGGGAAAAAAGAGAAGAGAGAGTAATGCAGTAGCAAAATAGTTTCCTTACCAACCAGAAAGCAAAGAGACACACCAAGTATTCGAGAGCGTAGCAGAAGTGTACCAATGATGAAATGAATAAAAAAATAATGCTAGTCCCTAGTGCTGGAGATTATATCCTTACACTAAAAGCACTGTGTTTCTGTCAAAACCCTTCTGAATCTGGGTAACTTGCTCAACTGCCACTAATATGCCTCCATAGTGTGGTGTAGGAAATGAATCGTGTCTGGTCTGCATGGAAGCTTTTAAAATATGCACATATTTATGAGTCTCGTTCTACATGCATAAATCTACCTTTACACAATTTCTGGAAAATGCTGATAAACACTGCTTAGAAGACAAGAAACATACAAGGAAAGAAAAGGAATGAATTTACATGGGAATTTACTGTGTCTGCAGGTCATACAAATGAACCCAATTTTTTTCCCACAATTAAATCCATGGTGTTATCAAGACAATCAGTTTATTTAAAGACTGTCAACCCAATATATAAATTTCCTTTTGTACTTGAAATGCCTTTATCTGATAAGATAGCTTTTGTTTAAACTGCTATTTTGAGCCTTTGCTTTGGGGGTTTTGAATATACACAGTGAAGCAACTGGAGATTTCCTACCCTGTTTTAAAATGTGTTTCTGCTGTCTGTTTGTATTTTGTAATTTCCTGTCAAATAACCTCACCATAATTAACTTTCCTTGCTCCACCAACCTACTTTTTTTTTCCCTAAGCCTGCCCCACTTCCTGAGGATGGTAATAAAATGCTGATTACATTCGGCTGTTATCTGCCTTCTCTTCCCCCTCTCTCTCACTCCCTTTGTCAATGGCAGCACTCAGGTTTCAGCTCTTCATGGACTGAGAGAAACAGGGACCGGGGAAAGGAAGCAAATCAGACTGCAGGAATCCAGATTCATTAGAGTTTATTGGGTCAATCAGCAGCTGGATCAAAGCCAGGCAATTAGGTAGTGCTGCCCCTGAAGCCTCAATGTGTCGCGCTCTTTCCGAAGCCAAGCGAGCTCAGCAGCCGCCTCTGTCAGCAGCACGTGTGGTCGGTGTGAAGCCCTGCTCTTGGCTGCGGCCGTGGGGCTGCAAAGAGGGCAAGGGTGGCGTGCTGCTGCTCCGAGTCGGTATAAGCTAGCTGAAGCACAGGTTGATGTAGCTCATTTCTTTTCATTAAGCAAGAAGCTGCCCAGTTTTGCAACTGATTTACTCTCCTTACCTTCCTCTAATTCCTACAGAGCGAGCTGTATTTCTGCATGGAGAGCAATGTATCATGATAAAATGTCCATTAGCCGCCCACCTTTATTCCTGCCTTCTGTAATCCATTTATCTCTTCCATTTGTCCTTGTACATTTTTCTCAACTAAGCTTAGTCCTCAAATTATCTCTTTATCTTCTGACTCTGCCCTCTTTTGGCTGTCCAGAAGACCAAAGTCTTACCTATAAGCATAGCCTGAAGCCAGTGAACTCACGTCTCTTCTCCCATCTCTAGCTTGGATTACTTCCAATCCAGCTTCGGGTGTTTCCATATGAATGAAACTGTACTCACTAGGGTCTTTCATGATCTCTTTGTGGCCAAATCTCAAGGATCTTCCTTTTTCCTCCTCCTATTTGGCCATTCTGGTTCATTTGATAATGCTGATGATCATCTCTGCTCTGACATCTCATCTTCACTGAGCTTTCGAATTACATCATTACTTTTCCTGACCATGATTGTTCATTACGTCTCCTGGATGGCCTGACGGATCAATGGTGCTTTTGAAAGCTCTGCCCTTGACATATACTGCTCAGTTATACACCTTTTGGTGATCTCATCAGGCCACAGACTTTAACACTCATCTCTGTTGATGGCTCAGATGCAGTTTCATAATTGCAAAATCCTTCTAAGAGGAGATGACAAGAAGGTGATGGTGGGAATGTGTGGTGAGGGACAGGAGGGGCTATGACTACTCCTGCCAGGGGCAGCTCAACCTGACATCACGAAACCACATCCTCATTTATCCCTTCCCTTTCTAAGCCTGTGCACCCATTTTCATACCAATCTTGAACCCTTTATCTCACGTAAAAGTGAATTCTGCCACCCCTTTAAACCTTCTTCCTCTCCCTACCACTGATGTCAACACTGATTTCAATGCTTGAAACAAAAAATTCGAAATTACTTGTGATGTTTCCTTCTCTCCTTCTGAGTATCACCCTTGTGCACTTCCTTTCAAGCCCTTTCATTTAATCTCACCAGCTAAAGATTTCTCACTCAGTGCTTAATCATAACCAGTCTGATAACAACATTCTCTTCTTAAGTCTCCCAAAAATACCACAGGCAGTCAGTGCATGAAAGCTGAACTCATCTTCCCTTCACTATTCAATTAGAACCCCCCCCAAATAATTCCTAATATGTCATAATGTGAAAATTCTTTCACAACCAATGTAAAAACTTTTCACATCTATTTTTTGACATCTTTCTAAGTTTGATTGACTTTGAACCTCCCTAACCTGAGCAATGATCCCCAAGAACCCACAGCATCGCCCAGTGTGGTAATGCAAATCTACAAGAAAATTGCCATTCTAGAGAACTTGCACAATTAAGTAAAAAGCACAGAGATCTGGCACAGAACACAGCAGGTATTAGTGTTTCTGCTAAAAATACTTGCAGCGTAAAGGTTAGCTATTTCTGAGCAATTTAAGAGCATGGTTATATTCAAGCTGTGCTACCACCATATTCAGATTTTTTTCTGTCACAATGACCGTCATTAGTTCCCTTTCTCCAAGGTCACACCTAAATTAAGCTCAATCCATGAAACAGCACTGCCGTTATGTAGCAGCCTTCTTGATTTTCAGAATTTACCTATGTGGCTAAAAATCTTTTTTTTATCTGTGTCTAAACATTATCCCAAGTTCAGTATGAACTCTCACAAATCTAACTTTGACTCTTTCCTGGTAGCTCTTTCTCCTGCCCTGGGACACAAAATCCAGGCTGCTAGAGTACCTTGGCCTGCAAAAAGTGCAAATTTCTGCACCATTCTGCACCCTGACCTCTCTGGTGCAGCTGACTTCCTTAGGTAGCAGCAGGACAAACCCAAGTTCACTACCTTTCAATGAGAACTTTAGTTAAAGACATACGTTTAAACTTCCATTTATTTTAATTAAATCAATTCCCCACCACTTGACATGAATTTACATCCTGTAGCTAACTCTTCTATGATCTCATCATTAGTCGCTAAAACCAAAACAGATACTCTTTCATCCCGGATACCCTGTCTTGTTTCTTTTCTTATGATCTTTCATATTGTTAACGCACAAGGACAACCCACCGCCTTCTGTTTTTTGCAGAACAGAGCAACGCATTCAGGACCACTTTTCCAGCAAGATTATTCTGCTCATACTGATGTTGTGCCCATTTCACAGCTAACAGCAGTATTTCAAATTCCCCTTATTTCTTACTGACCACAACCCTCTCCCTTGTCAGGTCATGCACAGTCCTTTTACTAACTGCCCTGTTGATCTGATTAATGTCCCTAACACTTCCATTACTTTTATTTTTTTTTTCTGCTGTCATTCCTTTATCCATTATTGTATCTTCTTCTACCTTTTCCACCTCCTGCACACTAAAACCAGACATGAATATTGTATGAGTATCTTCAGATCTCTTCCCCTTGTTTCTTAATTCATTCAACGGCTGTAACAGACTTAATATCAAAGACTGCTACCCCACATAGTGATATGGAGACCCATCTCTTAAGAAAAAATCTCTTTTTTTTTGGAATGTGCCTGGGAAAAAAAGCCCAAGCTTTCCTCACACTTTTTCCTTTTTTTCTGTGCTTCTTCATGCTTCTCTGTAGACTGGATTAACTCTGATCACCTGGTTAGAAATTTTCCTGCAGAAATAGTGGCAACAATAGAATAAGGAAGAGATCTGCCTACACTCATGACCTTCTCCCCCTTAAGAGAGGCAAAAACACAGAATTGCTGTTTAAGAACATAGTAAATAAGTGAAGGAGGAGGCACATCAAAAAGAAGTAGTCTGAAAATTGAACAAATTGCAGATAGAGTACAGGTAGGCTGCTAAAGTGCCTTTAGAATAAAGTTGCTTTGTACTTAAGCTGAATGTAAAGTGAACACTAGGGAAAAGAGGGTGAAGTTATAGATGATACAATAGGAAGACTTTCTGAAGGAGCAAGCTAAAGGAATATGAATAGTAATAAAAAGCATATGACAAAGCCAGAAAAAAATTGGCAAGCAGAGGAGTAGAGCGACAAGAGTTTCAGCTGCACATGCAGACAAGAAATGCATTTTCTTCAAAAGTCTGCAAGAATCAGGTAACTTCAAATACCCTTTCTGAGAGAAGTTAGGACTAAAAAGAGCAGACTGAAGGTAGTAAGTTACAGTCTAGAATTGTGTCAAACCAGTCTATAAAAAGCGGTGCGACCAGCACAGGAAATGTCAGAGATTTTTCTTGGACATAAAAGGACTGTAGTACAACCCTGAGAGACATCAGAATATAGACTTTGAATACTACCTAATAGAATTATCCAGCAATAAGATACAGAGAGTAAAGAGAAACCTGCAGAATCACTCCTGCTCTGAAGACTGCATGTAAAATACTTTTCCAAAGATAGAGTGAGTGTTAGAAGGAAATAGAAAAGTCAGTCACAAAAGTGTGTGGAGATTCTTGATGACTTTGTAAAAATCATGACGAATGCTGAAGATGACCTGCATTCTCAATGGTCCTTAAATATTGTATCAGATATTCATAAAACCATCTATATGGGTTTTTGAAGCTCCTGCACACTGTCACAACCTTCCTTGACCTATGTAACAGTTTATAACCATTTATAATGTAGACTCACTTCTGCCAAGCCACAGTACAATGGAGTTTACTGACTTGCCTATAGATTGTGTAGAATTTGCTTTTACTCCAGCTTACCACCGAGTTCCCAATAGCAAGAAACAAAGTCTGAGTGGCATCCTGGAAGTATTTAGGACACAGCTGCTAAATATTTCTTATATCTATCACTGAAAATAGTGTAGGCAATAGCAGTTGGAATTATATTTGCCTACAGAATAAACATGCACTTGTACCCGTAAAGACGTGTGGTGCATCACTGCAGACAACAGCTCTGTGCCTAGCTCTGTTTGAAGGTTTGCATGGTTTTACCTTAGTTCTAAAAGGTGAACCATTATATTCTCTCTTACAGTACATCCATGAAGTCTAAATAAGCTTCAGATAAAAATTGTAAGTTATTTCAAATTACCAGCTGTCACTCGACAGCTTGGAGAAGACTGGAATTCATGGCTGCCTAGCTTCCAAGCACGCTGTCTGCAGGCTTAGGAGTACTTGCCCACATTCATTGTGATTTCCTTTCTCTGTGCTTTAAGGAGGGAAATATATATATATATATAATATATATATACACACACATATATATATAGACTTTGACTCTGGTTGTAGGAGATGACAAGAGGGATTAACACTACCAGAGATTTTACATATGACCTCTTTTTTTACTGGGCACTGTGTGTCACAGGGGTCCATTAGATTTGTGTTTCCTAAACTTACTTCAGTCAAGGCATGAACTTTTAAGATGGATGAGCACTCAGCATAGCTGTTTTAAACAAGACCTCCCCAGTTTGTAAATAAGAAGTGATTAGAGAAATTTGCTAAAGAAATCAGTCACATTAATCAACTGGTTACAGCAGGCTGATGTGCAGCCACTAGAGCTATCTAAACAGTTTTGTTAACCTTTAACAGAAATGTGAAGGAATATGCTGCAAAATGGTTCAGCTTTAAATAGTTAGGACACACTCCTTTTGGAGAAGAGTTCAGTTCCAAGTTTATTATTTTATTCAGATTTTGCCAGAAAAACTAATCCAAAACAATGTATAGTTACAGCATTCCTTTCCATAAGTCCACCTCAGGCTGTGAAGACAGTCCACAGCAGGACAGAGTGTTTATTCAAAGGGAGATAGCGTCAGCCTTTCCTGACAAATCCCAGGTTACTAAGTCAACGCACAAAGTGCAGTGACTCATTAAAAGGTCTTTCAAAGGGTTTACTTTGGTCTGTCTCCCCCTCCTGTAATAGCCTCTTTCTTTAAAAAAAGGAAAAAAAAAGAAAAAAAAAAAACAATGACCACAAAACTGCAGAATATTTGGTGCCACAGAGACAATCACCTTGGGAAAAGACTGCACTGGTAAAAGGGCCAGGTTTGATGTCTATACTCTCAGGGGCTAATGCCCTAGGGACTAAGGCACCAGTGCCCCACAGGCAGCTGCATGAAATCAGTGCTGTCAGCAGCCCAGAGAGGGATGGCACAACACCTGCATCAGCAACCAAGCTTGAGTACTGCCAGATGCAAGCTTCACCACAAATAGAAGGCTGATTTGAAAGAAGGTGAGAAGAATGAGAGTGCAACTCCACAAGCCATTTTTATCAGTTGCTATCATGTGAAAAAACGTGGATTTCAGAGGAACACCTACCCCAAAGGAGATTCTGATAATACCTTGCTCAGGTCGATCATAAAAAACATGTCCCGATGCCTGCAAGCACCAAAACCTAAGGTCTCGAGACGACAGCCTTACCAGAATGATCTCGGACTGTCTAACTTTTTGTTTTCTTCTTTTTTTTTTACTCTCCACACCAAGGACAGATTCACTTCTGTGTTCTCAGAAAAACGTCAATTGTTTCAAATGCAACATCTTAGGAGCTAGCACTAGGGTTTCTAAAACACATATTATCAGACACAGGGAACATGGATAAATTTAAAGGACTGCATTTTGTTGTTTTGTGTATACATCTGTGCTTTATTTAACCATCAATCTTTGTTTGCACAGATAGGGCAAAATACAGTTTGGAACCAACTCCTGCTGAAGTCCAATTCAAGTTTAATAGAATTTCAGGCCAGAAGGTGTGTGATGAACTCCACTCACTTACAATAGTGTATCTCACTTAACTCAGCAGGGACATTTGCTTAAGCGACAAAAGAATTTGGTGTCAATTCCTCTCACTGGGTAAGCTGCACTTGTTCTTTACAGCCAATGAATAATAAATCAATGCAAATTACATTGCTTTATCACTAACAACCATTTTCTGGTCAGCTTTACCACAGACTACCGTCTCCCCCACAGGACACAAATAACCCCCGACGACTTTAATAGGAGTTATTTATAGCCTGCAGGGGAACCGTCGGGCTCCAACATATAATTTGCACTGCTATATGTTTGCAGTGAATTTGGCCCTTGCTATCTTTGGCTACAATCAAGGCAGAAGCTGCTTTCATCAGTTATGCATGACTCTGTGAAGTATTCAAATATCAATTAAAATAATTAGCTATTAGGCAGCTCCCAGTGCCCCACAAGAACTGCCTGACACTTGAGAACTAGGTCACTCATACTCTATTTCTTAACCATCTGCAGTTTTCATGGCTAACAGCTCCTTTTTCAACAGGCAATGCAATTATCTTAAGCCACAAACAACCAAAGCTAAAGCAGAGCTCTATGATGGGGCTGCAGGCACCTTGGGAGGAGAAGGGTTATGACTGTCTCTTCCTATGAACACAGGGTAAAGCCATTCTTGCTTTGAAAGGTGCATGAGTTTAACGCACTCAGAGCTGTCCGGCAGTTGCACAGATCTGGAGAAACAAGACTTGATTAAACACGTTGATGGTCACGTTTGTAGGGCTCCCCATGGCTCATGAGAACAAAGGAAAGGGATGCTCTTTGAATAGCACGATTTCTGTGAACTCTCAAATGATATGCCCTGCCAGGCAGCTTAGGATTTACTTTTAAGCACCAAAAGAAAATATTGCATGCATGCAAATCAAAGCTAAATCTGCGTATTCAAAGGATTTACAAGAGCACAGAATAATATATTGAGCTATCGTAATGTCATGCAAATCTTCTAGAGTTTGCTTACCGGCAAAGGTTCAGGCCCGACATGCAAATTTTAATCTGAAATAAAACTCTCTCCTCATGCAAACATTAAGGGACAGCTCTCATGACATGACTGATGGTTAATGACAGTAGTTCTCAAATGAACATAGGGATCAGTTGGCCAGATAGGCACATACACACATATATACCGCGTAAAGCTTTTGCCTCCATTCAATGGGCAAACTTGCATAGACAAGAGCCTGTGAAGTCCTATGAAGGCCAGAGCCACTACCAATGACAATAACGAGCAGTGCCCACTCTAGGAAATCTCCCTTATGTGAAATTCATCCAGGACAGAGGGAGGAGAGAGAGAAGACTGTAAATAGAAAGAAAGGGTGGATGCTCTATCAGGCAGAGCTCTACCAGCTATTGCCTATCCCAATACCATCCTCGTGGTACTCCCACCATTTTTAGTAGAGTAGCATTCAGGAAACCCTGGAAAACCCCCTGTCTCTGTAGAGCCAGAGAGCTCCTGGTGAGAACGTCGCACTCAGGGCAGTTCAGCAGGTAGGGCAGCAGATGCGAGACCATCCAACCTCCCCTCGCCTGCCGCTCCACATGAGTGGGCTTCAACTGCCCTGAGGTAGGATCTTATCATCACGCAAATCTCTGTAAAGGAAGAAATATGAACTGCCGGTGTCTGGTTGGGCCCCTTCTCTCTTTGGGGCTGAGCAGCAGCTTTTAGGGCCTGCTTGCCTTGCCCAGAGGCTTCCCAGGCTGGTGTGTAATAAAGACGACTGAAATGCAGACTGTGTCAACAGACACTTCCTTTGAGAGAGGCAAACAGGAGGACAATACCTCACTCATCAAAAACAGTCAGACATACCTATAGGGTATGCAAAGCCAGCCAAGATCCTTCTGTTTCTTCACTCATCTCTCAAAAAGAAAACACTCCCCTCCCCCCCCGCCCATATTTCACATAAAGAGACAAGTGTGCTGGCAACACCCAAGCTGACGTCATGTCAGCTGCTCATTCGGGGTCAAATACAGTGCGGCGGGAAGCAGAGGGCTTAGTGTAAATGTGACTCCCTGCGCTTGATACCGTTCTGCTCCCGCTTCCCAAACACACGGGGCTAAAAGATGTCCAACAGAAAGAGCACACCTGGAGCCTCCACTTACTGACCGGCCGCTTCAAGGGAGAACATCCTTACAGAAGGAAAGAGTAGCCACGTGCTAAATTGCTTGTCTTGGTAGCTCCTATATGATAAAGTCCTCTAGGCCCAGAAGGGACACAAAATTAGCATTCTTCCTTAGTCTAGATGCAAGGGGGGAAATCTAGTAGGAAATAGCAAATGGTTATGTACCATCTAGCCATTCTGTTCACAAAGACCAGAAGAATACAGTATCCTGGCACAACATCTTAGTGCCAGACAAGACACGCAGGTTAAATGGGCACAGTTACTCAGAAGATACAAAACTGGGAGCCATTCAGAAAGCCACTCTTTCTCCAGGTTCCTATTTCTGTGTTTGTAAGAGATGCAGGAACATTCTCTAATGCCTGTATTGAAATGTGCATTTCTTAACCTTATCACAATTGTTAGAGCTTCCAGTTCTTCCCTTCAGGTCGGATGGACCAGAAACTACCCTCCAGGTGACAGGGTGTAGCAAGGCTGCTAGGCGTCCTGTCAACCAGCTCTCTCCCTCTCCGGTGATGCGATTCCATCTCTTGCAATACAAGGCAGTCCTGAGATCTCTCGCGGTTCAGTGTTAGTCCCGTTTGCACCCCAGCTATCTGGCAATCTTCCTTGCACAAAGTGTCATAAGAAATGCCTTAACAAAACTTGGAGGAGATCAGGGTTGGGCTGCTGTAGCCAAATATGCAGCAGACCTTGTTTGCTCTGTTTGCCTTTTCTTTCACTCTGACGACACTCGATGCCTCTGCACCACCACGAGGAAGTTTTAATGTGACTGAAGTTTACACTAGTTATAACAAACTGATGCTAAGTACAAATTTTAATTAGAGCGTTTGCCTCTGGTGCAATGCAATAACGAGGGGGAAAAAAAATGGGTGTCTCTGCTTTCTTCTAAGGCTATCTGGATACAGGCAGGTACAGACAGACCCAAGCTTGCTTTGCCTGAGCTCTGTGTTGGCTCCCAGTTGGAAGCTCGGCATAGCTTTGCTTAATAGGCCCAGTATGCTACGGACAAGCAAATATACCCTGCCACTTAACACACCTAAGCTCGCCTGGATAATTGCAAACAGAAATGAGAATTGTGTCCCTGTAGCAAGGTAAAAAAGAGAAGATTTTTTTAAAAAAAAAGAAATCCGACACTTGTTCACACTTGTTTCAAGAAAAACAAGCTTGCCAGTAATGCCCTTGTCTTCCCACGTGGGTATGGTTTCAAAGTTTTTCTGGCTTGATGTTCATTATATTTAGGTCATTTGCAAGCATTAAGATATCATCAGCTTAAAGATGATAGGAAGTATAACATAAAAGTAATAGTTAGAGAGGATAAACCACAGTGGGTAGTGGATTACAATAAAGATCCCTCAAAGCCTGGCTGCCCCTTTTAGCAGAGTGAGCCAGCCCTGGCTAACACCTGCAAATTAGGGTTTGCTGCCATTTGTTTTACTCTGGCTATTTCAAAAGGAATCCACAGCAAAATAATGGAACATGAACATAATAAAGGATGCAAAATTGACAGATGTGCCTATTCTTTTTATTAGGAGGTTTACGAAGTGCCTAGCAAGTCACAGTCAAGCTACTGAGAAAATGTAATAAAATTAAAGGTACTTTTTGGAAAGACTTTGGAAAATTTAGAAACTAATATTTGAATACACTTTTGTTCTCCGCCAGTGATTTTTTTTTTCCTAACACCAGGCAGATGCTGTTATTTGAGTGGGAAATAAAAGCGGAGGGTTTGGTGTAGACAAACAGGAAGGAATAGCAGGGTTCTCCGGAGCAGGCACGAGCATGGGAGAGCTGACTCGCTTCTAACACCCCCAGAACCACATGAAGGCTCCCACTTTTGGGCACCACAACAGACTGTTCTCCTCGCTCTTGTTTCAATAGCTGGGCAGAAGCCAGGTGAATTCCTGCTTTGCCCTCAGGGCAAGTAGCCTTCTTTGCCCTCCCGGAGCCTTTATATCATGCCAGGGCGGCTCTTCTTCCCAGCAGACATCTGCCTGGTGGGAACTACCAGCTTCAAGCCTGCTTGGGACCTGGCAAGCCCTCGTCTCCCACGGAGCACTTCCACTAGCAGACTTGTCCCAGGGGCAGCCCCAGCTGCTCCGGACCAGCCACACAGCTATCTGGGTGACTTGCACACCTCGTGGCTCTCTCTGCTTTAATGTCAAGTTTTCCTATTCCAAAGAACCCCAAGGAGCCACCTTTACTCTCGCTTCGCTTTCCTGCTTTCAGGATTTAGCAAATAGCAGCCTGTAACAAATGGCATTGATTTGCCCTTCAGTGCCGTCATTGCTGGTGCTGAAAATAGGTGCTAAGGAGAGACAGATAACTGTAAAGTAGTAAGAAAAGGTACTACTACAGTGAATTCGTGAGTTAATACTCATTAATAGAGAAAAAAATCCTTAATTTATGGCAAAGCAAAGAGAATATAAATTGTACATATATCTTTGCCACCTTTTCTCCTACCAGCAAGGGAAAAGGCCAGTCAAGCAACATCGCAACACTGCAAGCTGCCAGACTGTTATTCAAAAAGAAAATAGAATATAAACCTAACCTGTTTTCAAGATGTGCTGGGAAAGCCTGAGCACTGGAGTTTGTATGCCAGCTTGGTAATTATTAAGATCTCAGAAACAAGGGCTGGTCTGAGTACTGACCTAGATTAGCAAGTCACCTGAAAGTTTACAGTAGGAGAACCATATGGGCAGATTCCTGTAGCTACATGTGTCTCGTAATTATGGCATAGGTAAGCCATACACATGCCTGAGGCCTCGTACTTGGTGAGGCACGAGGCTTACGTGCATATCTGAGATTATGACTTCAAACTTCAAAGCGCCTTATTGCTCAGACAAAATTGGTAGTCTATTTCCTCATAAAAAACATATAAGGATCTCCTGCTATAAAGTATGTATGGATGCTTATATAACATGAGATTTGGAGTGTGGGTACCAGAACAGGACAGAGGAGGAAGAAAGGAAGAGTCCTTGAGGTAATTTGTTTTAAAGTGAGCTTACTTCAAAGCAGCTGATAAAATTAAATATTAGTTAAATTCTAAAACTGCCACAGTTTGGCCCTGATGCTGAAGGTCTGGCTACGTGGCAGACACCACGGAAACTCATACTCGACTTGAAGAAAGAGGGTCCCTTTTAATACATCATTCCCTCAGGTGCTTTCCATCATTTAACCAAATCAAGAAACCCCATTGCAATCAAGTGACTGATGCCTGTGGGCAAAGATTCACTCACGGCAATTTAAGAAAAAATCAGTAAAAAAAGTTTGCCGTTTTTATGATATTCTAAAAACAGATCCATGTTTTACAAAGATACATCTTTCTGAAGATTGGTTTCTAACTGAAAAGCAACAGCTTCAAAGTGTTTTTGTGAGAGCTGTTACAGAATTCAAGTTCCTGCATGATCTTCAGTGCTGCAGTGTGACCTCGAAGGCAGCCATAATGAGACACAGACAGCGAATAATTTAATTATGTCATTTGATATCTTATGACCTCACCCGCTGGTGTGGTAGTGCTCAAGATGCTTTATCAACTTACGGGAAGATATGGTCCCACAGCTCACAGCCTCAAAGACAAAAACAGATGATGGTATTCTCTTATTGTAGGGTTTGAAACTCTTTCGCACAAAGTCTTCAATAGGCTGGAACGCTGGAGAGTGGCCTGCTGAGAGATTATCCCGTAACCTTGCCAGATTAAGAATCTGTTGCACAGTTACCTTCAATTGCAGAAGACTATTCCCAATAAGGCAAGTTCCTACATAAAATTAACATGGGAAGAAGCAAACGCTGTGGCAGGGCAATGGGGATATTAGACTATCTCCATCAAATTCTTTCAATATTGGAGATATCTCATGCAACAGCTTGAGTTTTTACCCACTTTCTATCTACTGATAGAGAAAAAGGAGAATAGTGAGATATAGAGATAGGACAAACCATTAATGCCTCTAAGACTTCCCTAGGAAAACAGTGCCTTATCTGATTTCCTCAGGGTATTAACTGTTGAGGCTCAGAATTCGGCTAAATATCACTTATATCATATTTTTGCAGTCATGATTAAGATTCCCTCATAAATATGTGGTAAAGTAACTCTTTATGGTGTTAACACCACAAAAAACTTCACAAGGAAACAAACAGTTGTTGTATTCAGTGCATCACCATGTGCCAAACATGCAGTAAACAGGACCATACAATAAATGGTGAGAAACAAAACATCAACAACCTACCCACTCATTAAGCACTAACCATGCTGTGCACTGAAAGATATGCAGGCCTTGTAAAAAAAAAAAAAAAAAAAAAAAAGTGGCATGTAATTCTCTAATTAAAGGCAATCAAAAGGAATATTTACAAGGACAGTAAAGGAGTAGCTTTAGTTCCAGAATTTTTTAGCCTCCCATCACTTGATTTTTGCAATTTTTAAGTTCAGCACCATTTAGTATTCTCTGGAAACATAAGACATGATCTTATTTTATTTCTATATAGGAAATCCACAAAACGTATGCATACCTAATTGACAGACTTTTATCCATATTAGGCAGTGTATAAAACAGTTGCTTTCGCTGATGCCTACCATAGCAACTAGATGTCAAGACAGGTTAATGGAAAGCTCCATTTAGTTTTAAACTAGTTTTGGAACCGAAACGCAGCACCTCCTTCTTGAGGTATGTTTTTAAAGCAAGGTTTCCTCAGAATTTAGAGAATTACACTAGAATTTAAAACCTCTATTTAAAAAAAAAAAAAAAAAA